>PVKB01000099.1:0-435555 GCA_004027205.1 Ctenodactylus gundi
TGCCTCAGGCTTTGAGACACTTGGGATTAAACACATGCACCACCATGTCCAGCTAATAGGCAACTAAAAAAAAAGCTTCTATTTTTAAGTTGACATTTAAAACTAAGAAAACATCACAAATTTATATTCTTGTAAATACTCTTATTTAGACTAGGATTACAAAAAATGTGCACTAACATAAAGTATTTTTACTGCTCCCCAAAATGTTTACTTCCAGGCAGCCACGGATTTATTGTTATGGTACTGATGTTGTGTTGAATGTCAGATGAGAGTCTGCAGGGACAGAGAAGCAAAATAGAGCTTTGGGCTAAAACAAAGCAAAACAATGGAGCATCACTTAGCCCTCGTAGATGAACGATTAACCCCTTTCCTCCAGCGGCCATTAATGTTGCTTTTCATGTCTGTCTGGCCCCGCTGACTTCCCAGCACCGGCCTACTCTGTGTGCACCTGCACTGGCTTCCGGGGTCATATGTTGACTTTCTCCTCTCGGCGATTTGATGTTCTGGCCCTTGTGCCTTCACAGAGGCTGGGTGGCAGAGGGTGGAGGGAGGGCAGCAGGAGAGACCCTGTGGGCAGGGCCAACCTCAGGGACATGTGTGTGGCCTGTGCAGTCACACAGGGCCCATGGCTCAAAGAGGCTTCTTGCTCTTGAGGTTTCATGCTCTGCTTGATAATTCTGCCTTAATAATAATAATAACAAATAATTATTAATAATTCTGCCTTATAATGTTTGTATGAAGTCTGATGGACAGTAGGATTATCTTGTCATGATCCCTCCCCTGGGACCCTCTTCTCCACTGCTTGGGACTCCAGGTCCTGCTGGCCTTCTCCTCTCCATTTGTGTCCTGTTCAGGGTGGTGACTAGATCACATGCTATCAGGGACAGAGCCACAGACACAGGAAAGGCCAGGGTGGGATCACACCCCATGGTGGGGGCTATCTTTCTTTAGGGCAGGCACAGGTGACTTGGCAAGAGCTTCCTGCCAATCCTTGATGCAGGTATCAAATGTCCTGTCATAGAGGTTGGCATCTCTCAGGGGCCCCCTAGCATCTCCAGATTGAGGTTGTAGGTGGGGGCATGGGAAGGTGCAGCAGGTGCCATACAGTTATATTTTGCATGTGGTCCTCATGCTATGTAGCCAGCCTTCTGGGCTCTCTCTTCCTGTTTTAGTGATACCAGGGTTCCCTAGGTTTTGTCTCATTCTTGTTTGTTCTCCTGGATGGATGGCATATCACCTTCTATCCACCCCTCCTCCTCCTGTCATTTTCAGAGCCGAACATAGCCCTGACCTCTGCATCACACCTTCTACCGGCCCTCATCCGTGACTTTTCTGATCGACTGCTAGTCTGTGTCTTTTGATTGGCAAGTTAAGTAGCACTGAGATTAATTATCGTCAGCTTTTTACTGAATCTGGTTATTGACCTGTTCTTCTGTTGTAGGTTCTTTGCTTTTTCTTTTTGTTACACTTTCTCTTTAGATGTTTCCTTTTCTCTGTGTTCTTTGATGCTGCTTGTGTTTGTCTCTAAGATTCCTTCAGATATTTTCTGTAATGCTGGGCTGGTGGTCACAGATTTCTTTAGGGATTCTTGGTCATGAAAAATTTTTACTTCCCCTTCAATTTTCAGGGATAATTTTGCTGGATGCAACAACCTGGGTTGACACTTGCTGTTTTTTAAAGCCTGAAAGATCTTGCTCCAGGCTGTCCTGGTGTTTAAAGTTTGTATTGACCAATCTGTGGTAATTCAAATGGGTTTCCCTTGGTAAAATAATGTCTGTTTTTCTCTTGCTGCTTTTAATGTTCTTTCTTTTTGTTGGATTTCTGAGGTGTTGATTATGATAAGTCATGCTGGTTGAGGTTGTTTGGTGTTCCATAAGCTTCTTGTACCTGAATATTAATTTCTTTTCCTAGATTCTGGAAATTCTCTTGCATGATTTCAGTGAATTAGTTCTTTACACCTTCAGTGCTGTCTTCCGCTCTTTCTCCCACACCCATAATTCTGAGGTTGGTTCTCTTTGAATCATCCATCAGCTGTTGTATCCTGCGACTTTGCTCATTTCCAATTTTGCAGTTGTGTCTGATTACAGCACTTGTTTCCTCATCCTTGTCTTCAAGATCTGAGATTCTGTCCTCACAATGGTCCAGTCCACTTTCCCTACTTTCAAATAAATTTTTCATATCCTGAAATTCAGGTAGATTTCTCTGTAGAATTTTCACTTCCCTATCATAATGTTCCTTTATATCTTGCATTTCCTTAGTTACCTCGGCCAACCTTATTATTTTGGACTTCTATACGCTCAGTGAGCTTTGTGTCCAGTTTTGCACTATTTGTTTATTAAGTTACTGTCTAAGCCTGCTGATCATTGCTTGTATTTCTTTAAGAATATCTTGTTTAAACTTGCTTATTTGTTTTTGACTTCCTTCCCTATGAGTTCCTCTGTTTCAGGGCCCATGACAATGGTTTCTGGGGACGTAGGTGTTTCTGTGTTTGTCTTTTTTTTTTTCTGTGTTTCTGTTGTTGAGGGACTGCAGTATAAAGACCTAGCCAAGAGGTTTCTATGAATGGGTATGGGGGTGGGGGGGGGGCGAGGAGCGTAGGGGAAGCTAAAAGTCCTCTGAGTTCTGTGCTGGGAGAAGGCAGTGAGGGAGGACTAATAGTCTGATGGCTTCTGAGGTGTCTTGTTCACCACTTCCCCCCCCACCCCCCCAGCAAAGTTCTTCTGCCTGTCCTGACTTCCCTCCCCTGAAGCTGGGGCTCTCCACCCCTGGAGGTGTTCCTACTATCACCCAAGCCATTCAGGGGGTTGACAGCCTTTCTCTCCTCTCCTCAAATGTCTTTTGTGCCAGTTTATTTCTGGGCAATGTTTAAGAGTGAACCCCCAAAACCCTGGTGTGCCCACTGAGCCTTCTTCTACTCTGAACTGTTTAGGTTTGGGTTCTTTTTCTTTTCTTTTTTCTTTTCTTTTCTTTTCTTTTTTTTTTTTTTTTTAGTAGCTGCTACCTGCATCACTTCCTGTCATGGCTGCTGAGTGCTGATTCTCTCAAGCTGGTCCAGGCTCTGGGAGGCCTTTTCTAGGGGAAGCTCACAGTGCATTTGCAGCTTGCTCGTTTCTGGAGGCTGGGGCTACCAGCTGCTGTCAGTTTCCACTTCTCCTGCTTACCTTGGTCAGAGGTTCCAGGCTCCAGGAGAGCTTCCCTCCATCTGTGGATGCTGATAGCTCACGGCTGTTTGTGGTTAGGCTGCGGATGCTTCCTGGGCTGCTGTTTTCCTCTGCTTCCAGTGTGTCTTCAGAGTTTCTGATCTTCCCATGGCCTCCTTTCATTTCGTGCTCCTGCCTCTTCTAGCTACATTGAACAGGGAGTTTTTGACTGTAATCTCAACTTTTTAAGTGGGTCTATGAGGAGACATTGTACATTTCTGTTACTTTGCTGCCATCTTGCCTGGAAGTCCACTGTTCATTTGTTCATTATTTTTTTTTTTTTTTTTTTTTTTTGAGCCAGGGTTAGGCTGGTTCTGAACTCAGTATGGAGCCCAGGCTGGCCTTGGACTCACAGCAATCCTCCTGTCTCAGCCTCCTGAGTACTGGGACTACAGGCATGTGCCGCAATGCATGGCTTTATGTGGTGCTGAGGAATTGAACTCAGGTACTTAGCGCTTGCTAAGCAAGCATTTTAGCCACTGAGCCATTCTTTCAGCCCCTGAAAGTCCACTTATTTTCGTGTCTAAGGCTCTTGACATAGTCCATGCCATCAATTCTGGCTCTGAACCCTGTTTTTTTTTTTTTTTTTTTTTTCATTTCTGTGGGTCTCAGTGTGTCCTCTATAATGACAGCTGGCTTTGTGGCCAGGTCTCAGAGCCCTTCTAAAGCTCTGCCCTCCCAGGCTACACATGTGGTCTTGTCCCCAGCCGTGGTATGAGCAATGTGAAGTATGATTGCACTTCCTCTGTGTGAGCCTTGGTCTGGGCAGCTCACAACCACTTAGTAAGTTGAGTTCCTTAGAGCAGGGCACACAGCCTTTGCACACTCTCTGATCTTCATGTGAGTGGCCTTGTGTGGTCTCAAGATTTTGGATCCATTTTGTATCTTAAAGTTCTTCAAGCTATTCCCATAAGTCTGAGTCCATCCTAGTAGGCATCCTGGACAAACAGAGAGGGTTTGTCCAGCCCATGCGTCTAGCAGAGGCTATAGCTGTCCCAACACGGTGCCCTGTGCCAGCCTCCCTCAGGCATAATAGCTGTCCTACCCGTGTGGGGAACACTCCTAGCCTTTGTTCCCAGTCTTCAAGTCAGATGCCCTTTGGCCCAGATGGCTGCTTGCCAGCGGAGAAGGGAATTATGATTTGAGGGCCACAGCTCACTTGAGAGTCAAGTCTTCAGATGTGCATGTTCCAGGTGAAAGAGACAGGCCAGGGCCAAGAACTGGCTTCAGGTGTTGAGAAAGAAGCAAGAGACAAACATCTGTTCCTAAGAATGCTGATGTTAGAGAGTGGACTTGAGACCCTCCACTGCCTGTGCACTTTTCAAACACTGGGGTACAGAGGAATCACTTGGGGAAATCTCAGATGGGCCTGATGGTATTGGCCTGTAATTCCAGTACTTTGGGAGACTGAGGCAGGAGAATCTCAAGTTCCAGTCCAAGTCTGGGCAACTTAGTGATCTAGCAAGACCCCGTTTCAAAATTAAAACTAAAAGATGGGCTGAGATGGAGCTCGGTGTGGATCGACTACCACCAAAAATAAAACGGGTTCCCAAAGATGAAGGTTCCCCAAGTCTAGTCTGACTGTGGGGTTCTGAATAAGAGTTTTCCAGTGTCCTGGCACTGAGCATTCACTTCATGGTATTGTGAAACAAAGTGAATATCTGCTAACTCACAGAGCTGGGTTTACTCACTTTATCTCACACAAATTTGGATTTGTATGCTAAGACTTTGAGCAGCTGACTGTGCTGGAGGTGGTATGATTAGAGCCTGCAGCTCAGTGTGGACCCAGAAAATCCCACACATCAATCCCCAGTGGCTCAGCCAGGGGCAACACATTTGGCCTTCACTTCTTTGGATAGAAGTCCACATGACTCAGAGGTCTCAGGGCCAGAGAATTCCATAAATCAAGTTCTTCTCACCCCTGCGCTGCAGGAGGCATTGAGAAAAGGTGACCAGAGGATGCATGCTGCCAGGCAAAGGCCAACCTGGGTACCATGGAGTTAGCATTTTCTTACTCTGTCCTCAGGTAAGGAATCAAGTGGACAAAGATGTACACAAAGTGTGCTTTCAGAATGACTCACTGACAGGTACACAAAAATAATCATAAAATAGGTCAAGTCATAAAATAATCCCTAGTATCTATTAGCCCCAAATGTTCCACATTAGCTTCACACAACAGCCTCTGAAATTCCTATATTGAAACCTAACCCTTGGTGTAATGGTATTATTAATAGGAGGGGGGATTTTTGGAAGGTATGTAGCACCGGAGTGAGTGGCATCAATGTCCTTATAAAAGATGCGCCAACAGGCTGCTTTGTGTCTTCCACAATGTAGGAATGATACCAGAAGCCACCATCTGTGATCCAGGAAGCAGCCCTCGCCAAGGGCCTGCTGGTGACTGGACTGAGGTTTTCCCAGCCTCTAGAACTCTGAGAAGGAAATTTTGTTTCTAAGCCACCCAGTCTGGAGCATTTTGTGATAACAGATGTCTTATTTATCCTTTTTTTTTTTTTGCTGAATTATTATAAAGCAAACCCCAGGTGTTGTGTTATTCTAATATATATCTCAAAAACCAAATTTTCCATAGAACCTCAATGTCATTGTCATACGTACCAAAATTAGAAGAAACTTCTCGATATTAACTAACAGCTAGTTTCTAATCAGGTTTTCCTACTTACCTAAACATTTATCTCTTTTGAAGCAGTTTATTCTAATCAGGGTCTGCAAGTCCATACATTACATTTGATTATTCTGTCTTTTAATTCTGTTATATTCTCGCTGTCCACCGTCCCCTCTTCTTCACTCCTATCTTTTCTCCATCTAGTTGACCCATGGCAGAAACTGGGCCTATGGAACAGGTTATCTCTGTTGTCTAAGATCGAGAAGAGGAACATGTGGTAGTGCTGTCATGGGGCAGGTTGGTCTTTGTAGAGTGTCTTGGGATATGTCACTGGACCCCTTAGTATATCCGCTGGCAAGCTGGGCTTGGTGGCCCTGGTCTGTAATCCTGTCACTCTGGAAGTTGAGGCAGGAGGACTGTGGCTCAAGCCAAGACTAGGCCACTTAGTGAGACCCTGTCTCAAAATAAAAAGAAAAAATGGGCTGGGGATGTAGTCCAATATGAAATTCCTATGTTTGATCCCAGTACAAAAACCAACCAACCAACCAAAACACAAACTAAAAAACTTATACTCATTGGTATTTGATTTAAAAGACAAAATCATGCAGGTGATATAGGAAAAAAGACTTTGGGGGATAGGGATTAGACTTCCACAGTTGTAGGAGTGGGTTAAATAGTCTACATAAGGCAGTGGTTTTCATATCCAATGATGGGACCTAAGTCTGTAGGGCCAGCAATTAGGAAAGAAAGAATGATGGTTGTCAAGCAGGCAGAACAAAGTGGACCCCACAGAGGCAAACTGGGATCCTAGAGGACAGATTGGAACTCACATTTGCCTCACTTTCTTTCAGCGAGGCAGATGACCTGAGGGATTAGGTGGTGCCCCATAGAAGCACACATGAGCTGGACTGGGATTCGAAGAAGTGGAAGTAGAAGACCTGACGGGTGCAGTGGTCTGTGCCTCACACTCAAAAGGCAGCCAGGGACCAGCAGCTGCAGCCTGAGCCCACGCGCACCTTCAGAATGTAAAAATGGCAGCAAATTCAGTTCACTTCCTCACCTCACAAATTCTCTTGTGACTGGCTCTCATCTAGGGCAATTGGAAAGGGAAATTTGAAAATTCCTTGGTGTTTTTGGCTCAGGTGACTGAACTCATAGTCACCAACTTACCTAACACTTCTGAGGATGACTTTCCTCATAGGAATGTGCCAAGTTAAAGTGTAGTAGTCTCTACTTACTGATGAGCAAGTATGTTCTCAGACCCCCCAGTACCCAACCCTGTAAAGTCATGCCCATTCCGTCATAGCAAAGTCTTTATCATAAAGTTTGAGATGCAACAGCAAGCCTAGCACACAATTTTTTTTCTTCTTCACAATTTCACAGATAGATTTGTTTTTATTCCAGATCTTAGTAACCTCAGCACCATCTACCTTTCTCCCCTTTCCCTCTGAAGTTATTTCTCACTTAAAAGAAGCCCATGATGGCTTCTTTTTGACATGTCCAAATTGACAGTATCCTTACTCTTGTGCTTTGAAGTCATTAATAAACAAAATAAGAGTTACTTGAACACAAGCACTGTGGTACCTTGACGGTCCAGTCTAACAAACAAGATGGCTGCTAAGTGATTGACAGAGAGGCAGTGTATACAGTGTGGATACTCTGAATAAAGGGACAGTTCACATCCTGAGCAGGACAGAGTTGGAGGATGCAAGATCTCAGCCTGCTACCGAGAAGAGCATGAGACTCAAAATTTGTGAATTCTGTATTTCTGGAATTTTCCATTTAATACACTTAGGCTGTAGTTGACTAGAGATAGAGGAAACATTAGAAGGAGTAATGGCAGATGGGGAGGAATGCTATGGGTACACATAGGATTAGGATTAAAGATCTTTCTGGTCCATTCTCTTCCACTGCTCCTGTCTTTCCCTGCCTTTACAGCTAGGGAAAAAAAAAATTGGTGCAAAACATTGGTGGTGTGGGTCAATGCCCAGGGCTCCAGAGGAGGGATGTTTTGGTGTAAACATGAATCTCTTTGATAACAGGCTTATATTCCCAGCAGGAACCTGGCCCGGGCCTCTGTGGGAAGGGAACAGGGCCAAGAATACATGTAGACTTCTGAGCATTGTCCAAACATGGATGGAAGGAATGGTATTAGAGCAAATTTCTCACAGGCAGCAGAAATATCCCCCTTCCCCCAGGATAGTTTAGGATTTCATCTCACACAGAATATGTAAAAATCCCAATGGTAGCAATAATAATAATAATGATAATTAATATTTAGTATTTATTAGGCAGGGCGTTATTGTAAATGTCAAATATATATTATTTTAACTAATAGGAAAAATCCATCAGTGCTAATAGAGTCGACCCTGATGAATCATTAAAGTAAAAAGGTGATAATAACAAAGACTAACATTATTTACATACTTTATATACAAGCCATCACAGATGTTTTCCAACAAAACTTACATTTTATAAAAGCCCCCATCTCATCCATGGCTACTTTCATGGGAATGGTAGCTTCACTGAACAAGAATATCATATATGATAAACACTTTGCAGCTCTTTCCCATCGGGCGGCAGAGCTTATTTCTTACCCCTGGGATCTAGGATGGCCTGTGACTGGCTTTGAGATTGCGGTGAAGGTGACAGCTTGCCTGTTCTGGGCATAGGCCTCAAGAGACCTTATAGCTTCTGTTGTCTTTTTGCATCTGTCATGGGAGAAGCCTAAAAATAGGAAGACCAGGTAAACAGAGGCCCCAGATGTATGGGGGCATGGGGGAGGAGGTAAGATCCCAGCCCTGAAGAACCCCCACCCCACCACCAGGCCCAGTCAATCACTGGGCCTGGAACCATGAGCTAAATCAACTGTTGTCATTTCAGTCATGAGATACTAGGAAGTTTGTTATACAGCAGAAACTGGCGCAGAAGGAGACGGTGACAGCTAGATTTTTAAGTGTGCTGCTGCTCTGGCCTCTTAACTCCTATTCCAGAGCTTTCTGTAAACTGATGGAGTCACTCCTTATCTTTCCTAGTGAGTCCTGTTTAGATGGGCTCTGAGAGGTCCCTTTTATACAAACACATTTTCATCCTTTAACAAACATGTGCAGCTTATGTGGTGCTGGGGAATTGAACTCAGGTACTTAGCACTTGACTTAGCGCTCACTGGGCAAGCACTTTAACTGCTGAGCCATTCCTCGAGCCCTCCACATGATTCTTATATCCCCCAGCCATTAAAACTTCAGAAAATGTCTTTTTTGAAAAGGGGTAATTGCCATCTTAAGGTTATGTTAGCATTTTGACCTGTCCCCCCATTGGCGGACATTTATCCTATTTCTAGTGTTTTTGCTATAATAAGCAGTAACATCACGAACACTGATATACATCTTTGTCCATATCCCTGAGGATGTCCTTAGACAGAAGGATTATGAAGCTAAAGACCATCAGCACTTAAAGCTTTAGCCCCCAAAGAAACCCTAATCTAAATATCTGGGGGGGCCATAGAAAGAAATGTTTGCTTGTTTCCCGACTCTGAAGCCAGGAAGGACCCTGATTTTGTTTGGCTGGGGTGAGGTCTGAGGCGGGTAGTTGCTTGGTAGCCCAGCTGTGTGCCTACATTAGAAGGCCTGAGTCTTCGCGTTCTGTGCAGATCCCCAGGGAGTCTAGCCTGGGGACCCTCGTTGGAGCTGCTCAGAGCCCACCTCCACAGCTGCTGAGGTGCGTTCTCCCAGGGCAGAGAGCAGCCGTTTGGCTCCCTGTGCACCCTCCTGGGAGGGCCTTCGCTCCCTTCACCCGGGAGTCCTGCCAGAGGCTAAGGATCTCATGTTCCCAAGGCTAGTACATTTGAGTTTTGCTCTTGGCTGCAGTTCAGCACGTAGTGAAGTAAACTGCGTCTGGGCCAAGGTGAGCCTGTCTCGGTGCGGTCCTTGGGCTAAATGGAGAGGGCATGTGGATCTGAGGACCAAGTGCAGTGGCCAGAACTTGCACTGGCGTGTGCAGCAACAATCCAGGCCACCGACTCCCTCCTGAGTTCTTCCAGAGGCACCCTCTAGCCTCTGGCCCTCAGTCCCAGTGTGAGGGTGGCCAGTCTACCCCAGGGCCACTGACACAGTCTTAACACAGGACATATACCTTGGTGCCAAGGCCTGTCCTTTCATTTCACAAGGAAGAAGGAAAAAAACCTAGATTCCACTAGGAATTTGTTATGTACCAGACACTTGACAATGCTAAGCAGTCATTACTGTTCTCATATTTTCAAATGAATAAGCCAAGGCCCTGAGAAACAAAGGGCCTTGCTTAGGGTTACAGGGCTAATTCATTGCAGTGCCAGCTGCGACTAGAACTGGGTGCTGTTCAGCCTCAGGGTTCAGAGGCAGGTACATAGGGAAAAGACCACAGGACTTAGACTCTCTCCAAGCTCTGTCTCTTATGAATTCTTTGAGCTTGGGCATGGCTACTCATCCCTCTGGGCTCCAGCTTTCCTCCTCTGTGCAATGACCTAATGTCCGGTTGGACCTTCTACCACATTTACTTCTGTTGCCTCTTCTGGGAGCCCCATAATGGAAACCCATCCAGGTCTGGATCACAGAGATTTCAGTCTCTGAAGCTAACTGTCTATCCCCAGACATGCCCACCATGCTCAGACCCACCCCGGCACCCTGGCTGCCTGATTCCACTATCACAGTATGGCTTTCCTCTGAGAAAGAGCTTGCCAGGAACACCCCCAAGGAGGATCCACATCCTAATCATTTCCTGCATTCGCCCAGGACAAACCAATACCCAGACAGAGGAAGGGCAAGGTGCTGGCTCAGAGCTGGGGGGCAGGAAGTGACTGAAATGTTGCTTGTACCAAGTGTCATGCATCTGGGAGATTGCTCATTCTGCTCCTCCTGAGAGGTCTCCAGTGAGCAGAAGAGCACCTTGTGCCTCGCTCTGCTGGTACCCCAGCCTTTGCGGACCAAACCTGAGCTACCCCTAGGATTTGCCTGAGCGTGCTGGACAGCCTGGGGTTTCCTTTATTTGAATATTCTTCACTGGGCACCATCACCTCAGTGGGCCATGGAAGACCAGCCAAGCCACCTAGAGCTGCTTCCCAGCCTGCCTGGGAAATGTTTCTTTTTCTATTTGTAGAATCCTAGATGTTGACTTTTGATCTCTTCTCTCCCTCAGGGCTCAAATCAGTGGTGACAGCTATTTAATTAATTTTTTTTTTCATTTCTCTGTAAACTAGAGAAAGATCAAGAAGAACCCAATAGGTTTTGAAAATTTGGAAGAATTACTTACTGACTATTGGATGAGGAGATGGCTTGTGAGAAGCCCAAGGCCATGATCACAGAAAGGCTGGTGCAGGTGCTCTTTTAGGCAGTGCTGCTAACCCTCTGTGGGTCTGTTTGTCATCTAGGGATCTTATTACGGTGCAAGGCAGGGTCGGTATATCTAATGAGACTCCAGCGAGATCCACACTTCTGCCTCGTTCAAGCTCAGAGGAGCAGGCTGCAGGTTCTTCTGCACCTCTGCCAGGCCTGGTCCTGTAGCACCGAGATCTACAAACCTACCCGCTGTTGTTATGCAACTGGGTCTTTGCAAGCTTCCTGTCCAAGGAAGCTTCTCTTAGCAGACACTTTAATTAAAATCCTCACTTGAGTTTGTACTCCTGGTGCTCCATTTAAACTGAAGGACTTTTGTAGGAAAATGAAGGAGAAAGAAGAGAGATAAGGACAGGTAATTACAGGCATGATTAAGATCAAAATATATTATACACATAGAGCCCCTCCAAAAACCATGTGAAAGATGGGGCAGGGAGGTGATGGGGGGAAGAGATTAAAGTACGTTATGTGCATGGGCGGATCTGCCAAAATGTGTGTTAATCTGTAGAATGATAAGTAATAAGTAAATAAACAGAAGGACATTCAGACACATAGACATTTCCAAAGAAGGTATCACACGATGGTTCTTAGGGAAGAAGTGGGAACTTGGGGTGCAGCCTTCCTTCTCTTACCCCTTTTCCTGCCCCCTTTGGTTTATTCATCTTTTTTTAAGGACATTCAGTTCAGTCATTACAATATCTGTCAAGTCTTTTGCCATTCCACATACAACCAAGCCTTTGAATACCAGCAAAAATTGTGTTTTTCTTTCTCTAGATCTTACTTTGTTTTCCAAATTCAAGTTCTATGCATTTTGTAATCTAGCTCAACTTTCAAAAATGCTTTATAGGATGAGTCAAATAGAATACAATAGATTCCCCAATGACCTGAGGACTTCCCACTAGGCTCTGTCTCCTCAGGTTTCTGCATGTCCTAATATAGCCACCCCTACAGACCACGTGTTCAGTACACGGACTCTTTGGGGAACAGCTATCACCCAAATTAAAGCAACGCCTTTATTGATGAGCTCTTTCTGAGAAGCAGAAGTGGGAGGATCTCAAGTCCAAGGCCAGACTGGTCTACTTAGTGAGAAGATGTCTCAAAACAAAACAAAAACAAACAAAAACTGCCTCCAAATTACTCCATTGTATACTTAGGTTTGAGAACTGCTAGACTAAATGATGTCAAGTTTCCAATTTTAAACTATTCGAGCACTTGCTATTCACGTGTTATGGTTTGGATCTGGAACGTCCTCCCAAAGTCTCATGTATTTGCATGTTGTGGAACAGCTACGGAACCATGTTTTGTTAAGAGGTAGGGCCTGGGCAGATGGAGCAGAACACTGGGGCTTGACCTGAAAGGTGAGCTAGTTTTGCCCTTCCTTGTTGCCTGGGCTTCCTGTCTGCCATCCTCTGAATAGATCCTCTCCTGTTACACCTCCACCATGTCCTTCCTCCATTACAGACCACTCATGTGTGGACTGAGACCTTCCTAAACTGTGATCTAAAATAAATCTTTCCTTCCTTATGTTGTGAATGTCTGACATTGTGTCCCAGCACCAAGAAAGTAACTAAGACATCATGAAAATTAACACATTTTTGAGCACCTGCATATGCTAGCCACTATGTGATTCTAGAGAGACATGAGTGGACGAGTCAGAATTCCTGCCTTTAAGATGCACACAGTCTAGCAGAAGAATTTTTTTGAGACAGAGTCTCACTTTGTAGTCCAGCTGGTCTTGAACTCACTATGGAGCCCATGCTGAACTTGAACTGTAGCAATTCTCCTGCCTCAACGTCCCGAGTGCTGGGATTACAGGCATGCACCACCGTGCCAGGTTCAAAAGAGGTTTGTAAAAAGGAAAACTAATTATACTTGAGGTCCTATGAATAGTGAAACAGAAAAATGTTGCTCTGTGTATCTTAATGAAAGAAGAGCAGGGAGTGAAGGCTCCTGCCTGGACCCCACCATACCCCCCCCCCCCCCCCCCCCCCCCCCCCCCCCCCCCCCCCGTTTCTTCCTGAGGAGATAGGGCACATTTATAATGAATATAATGAGCTTCAGGGCAGGCGCTTGACTCTCAGATTTGAGTTTTGAAAAGCATGGGCTGGACCTGGGTGGGGGCCACCCAGGTGTATGGGTTTTCGAGATTGGGTGATCTCTTAAAGCGAGAATGTGAAGTCTGCACCACCAGTGACGGAAGCTTAGCACAAAGTAACCTTCAGAAGCTTGTTGCCAAAACTTCAAGTAGTCAAAGTCAGCCTTCTTCTTCCAACCTCTCCGGAACGCTTCTCCGGGCACTGCCTTTGGGTGTCCTGTCTCCCAGATATTTTTAGAGAGTTCTCTCATTCACCTGAGTTCTTACCCACCCAGGTTTACCTGCCCCCAAATTACGTCTCTCATATGCAATTCTGACGCCTATGCTGTAGGTGTCAATCAGCTTATGCCATGTAGGAGGGGCCTGGCAGTGGGAGGGCTGATTTAAGAACACCTGTGAGGGAAGACTGTAGCCTGTTACTTCAGAAAAAACTCCATAGTGCGGAAATTTGAGAAACAGACATCTAAATAAACGTGAAACCAGATAGCCTCCAATCTAAACTCATTCTCTGAAGAGTAAAGTTAAAGGATTTAGGCAGGAAATATCACATGCCCCAACTGCGTCCTTGACTGTGCAGCTGGGGCCTCAGCACATATGGCTGAGTTGTGTTGTCTCCCACAAGGGAGCAAGCTTGCTCCGGGCAGAGCTTCCTGCAGGGAGAGCTCTGGATAGAGCTTCTCACAGGTAGAGCTTGTTCCAGGTAGAGTTTCCGGCAGGTAGAGCTTGCTCCGAGGCAGAGATGGCCAAAGACGAAATGGGCTGCTGCTTCCCAATAAGGGAATTTTCCCACCTGTCTTTGTTACGTTTTCATTACTGTGCAAGAATACCCAACACACACAAATTAGGGGAGGAAAATTTTATTTTAGCTCAGTTTCAGTCCATTCACGGGTTGCTAGCAAGATTAGCAGCACGTGGCAGAGGCAGATGTGGAGGCAGCTCCTCACGGCACTGCAAACAGGAAACCACGTATCAGAAGGAAGGAGGAAGTAGCATATGTCCTTCCAGGTCCTTTCCAGTGATCTGCCCCTGCCTGGTCCAGCCTCAGTGTTCTGCCTCTTCCGGTTTGAAGCCCCTAATCCACCCCATACCTGTAATTTATAATCTGCCACGTGCCTATCTTCCACCACACGTCTATAATCCACCACATGCCCATAATCCACCCCTCTAGACCAGGCCTCGTCTCCTAACAGCACATGATTCCATGGATAATCCATAACCTCCAAATATATAAGAGAAAGCCTCTGTGAGCGTACAAGATAAGATTTTGGGCAGGAATATTCAGGTGATACACCTGGTTTTGACTATCTTTAAGATGCCTTACATGGAGCCTCTTCAAACCATCTCATGGGTCTGTTTCTTAACTTCCTTTCAAGTCTACAGTTCTTTGAACTGTCTGAGCTGAATTCAGGTCCTCTGCAAGAGGAAGAACATCAACAACCCCTCAAAATATATGACTGTCAACAAATGTCAGCCAGGACTGTCTTTGGTTCCAGCTCTGTGACACCCTTGAATACATCCTATTTCTAAATCCTTGTGTCCACTTCAAGAAGTAGATGCTTATATAACCATTTTAAATATTTAAAAATTCAGACCCAAGGAAGCTGAATGGTTTGCCTACTTAGTGCTGCACACATGACTAGGGATTAGAGATTGGGTCCCCTAACTTTTAGTCTGATGATCACAGCATGATAGCATAATTTTGTATTTTTCTCAGACACAGTAAGATCTGAGAAAAAAAAAAGTCCTTGGATTCTTAGTGTTCAAGAAAGAAAATGATTACCATTGCCTGTTTTTTGATTGGGCCTTTAATTTTTGAGGGTCTACTTTTTAATTTATTTTTAAAATTTTTCTTCCGTGTGTGTGTGTGTGTGTGTGTGTGTGTGTGTGTGTGTGTGTATTTGAGAAGGTTCTCGCTCTGTAGCCCAGGCTGGTCCTGAACTCACTTTGTATCCCAGGCTGGGCTTGGACTCACAGCAATCCTCCTGTCTCAGCCTCCTGAGTACTGGGATTATAGGTGTGCACCTCCGTGCCCAGCTTATGTGGTGCTGGGGAATCGAACTTAGCGCTTGTCTTAGCACTTGCTAGGCAAATGCTTTAACCACTGAGCCATTTCTTCAGCCCCTGTTCTTTGTGATTTTTAAATGAAGAAGGGATTTGGTGGTTGTTGGTCATTGAATTCGCCATCAGGGCAATACTTGAGATCTACCATTAGGGGGCAGAAGCCTGCCACTGTAGACCTTTTCTTCCTTAAAGCCTTAAAGGTCTGATTGGTGCAGTTAAAGACCTTTTTTCTGACAGCAAACTGAAAGAAAGGGTGGGAAAACCAGAAGAGAAGGCTTTGATAGGCCTCCATTAGATAGGGTGCAGTGGTAGAGGGGCACTGACAGAGAGGCTCTCCTTTATGGCTTGCACCCCAAAGGTGGAGGACACGTCCTAAGCCAAAAGCAGTGCAGCCACTGGAGCACATGCAGTTTTTGAACAGGATGAATCCAAGACTCAAAGTCTCATTCTGCCACTTTCTAGCTGGCAACCACTTTGGCTTGCCGTGCCTTTCTGCATGTAAGACAAAGAGATGATAACTCTTGCTCCCGGCAGTAGTGGACTAATCGGAGAAAAGCCCTTTAAGCAAACCTACCTGAGCAGACAGGTGAGTTGAGGGGAGTCTCTAGAGCAACTTTCGCTGGCACGTGAGCTGGTGACAAGGCTGGAGGAGAAGGCACAGGGCTGGCACTGAGGCTTGGGTGGTGGAGAAAATGAAGTGTCATTGCCTGTACTTACTGGGGTCATCTGGACTTGAGGACACCGTGCCAGTGTGGCCTGCTGCAGATGGATTGCCTGTCCCCAGGGGTCCTGTGTATTCAGACAGCCTCGTGTTTTGGGCAGCAGCTGAAAGGCCTGAGGCTCAGAGATGAGCACCAGATCCCTTTGCCTCAGGGGCAGGTGGACAGAGTCCCGTCCAGCCCAGCAAGCTCAGAACTAAAACTGTTGCTGGGAGGCTGAGCACAGGACCAAACTCCTACCCTAACTGCTCACCTGTTAACCCAGCACCTGTCCCAGTAACCTGTGCTTTCCAAGTCTGCTCGGGAACCTAACTTGCTGTTTTAGTCAGCATGTGGCTGTCCTGGAAGCAGATAGGATACAGAATGCGTTACCCTCCTCTTCCTCAGATAAAGAAACTCTCAGCAAGCCTGATTTGTCCAAAGTTACCCAGAGAACACAAACAAAGCAAAACAAACCTGGTCTCACGGCCCTGAAGACACACACGTTACATTAATCCATCTGCCCACATACATCTCCTGTCTTTCCCAATCTGTTTTCTCTCAGATTTCTGGCATTGAAGTTTAATTCATATCCTCAGTCTTTGATACATTATCATGATCAGTCTGTGCAAAGACCCCTGTTTGGTTTAATTTATTTCATTTTCCCCTTATGCCCAATTTGTATTCCTACTTTCCCACACCTTTCCTGGCCACCCAGATGGGCACCACTTGTAATTTCCTAAATGTTCTTGGAATGTGTATTTTGAGATGTAGAGGATCTTCCCGTGTGGATATGTGTTCTAAACTTACGACAGTAGTTTTGGGCTATAAATCTCCAGTCTCTTATTTCCTCTCCCATATGTTTTGTTGTTGTTATATTTAATTGTGGTATTAAAAAACCTACTAAACACTAGATGTAATAACATTAAATTTCCCATCTTAACACTGTGGAAGGGGAGTTGTCAACTGTATAGAATTTCTGTTTTTTTGCAAGATGCCCAAGTGCTAGAGACCAGTTGTATAATAAGATACATATAGATATATAATTAATTTATTATATGACACACTTCAGATGTCTAAGAGGGTAAATTTATGTTATATATTTTCTAATATAATAAAAACTTTACCCTTTTAACCATGTTTAAGTGTGCAATTCAGTATCAAGTATAGGTAGAATTTCCAGAACGTTCTCCTCTGGCCAACGTGAAACTCGCTACTCATCAAGCAGCTCCCTTTTTTTCCCCCTTTCCCGATTGCCTAGTAACCACCATTTTGCCTCTGCCTTTGAATTTGATTCTTCACTTGCTTCAGGTTGGTGAAAGTCTACCGGAATTGTCTTCCTGTGATGTTTATTTCCCTTAGCACAGTCCCTCCCTCTCATATCCTGTGATGCAGTGTGTTTCCATTCTAACCGTCTAATAGTCTATAAATGAATATTGTACACCACATTTTGTTTTTCCATTCATTGGTTGATGGGCCTTTAGTTGGCTTTTACCTCGTGGTCCATGGTGGAAAAAAAAACTGTTACGAATTTAGGCCTGCAAATATCCCTTCAAAAATCTTGCTTTTGATTCTTTTGGCTGCATGCCCATAGGTGGGGTTGCTGGATCAATGGTGCTCCGACTTTTAATTATTTTGAGAAGCCCCCATGCTATTTTCTATTCCAATTGCATCATCTTACAGTCCTGCCCACAGCACCCGGGGTTCTAGTGCACACATCCCAGCGGGAGAGAGGGATATCTCGTTGTGATTTTGTGTGCCTTTCTCTGATGTTTAGTGATGTTAAGCATCTTTTCATTTGCTTCTTGGCCAACTGTATAGCATCCTCAGAGGTACACATTTGCATTTTTTCATGTTTTCTTTTTTCTTTCTCGCTCTCTCTCTTTTCTAAACAAGGTCTCTCTCTGTAACCCAGGCTGGTCCTGAACTCACTGGGGTAGCCCAGGCTGGCCTTGGACTCAGGACAATCCTCCTGCCTCAGCCTCCCTCAGTCCCACGAGTGCTGGATTACAGGCACACACCACCATGCCTGGCTTTATGTGGTCCTGGAGAATCAAATTAAGGGCCTTGTGCTTGCCAGGCAAGCACTTTAACCTCTGTGCCATTCCTCTGGCTCCTGCATTTACTTATTTTTAAATTGGGTAATGCGATATTTTGTTATTTGATTGTAGGAGCTCTTTATATATTCTGTGCATTAATCTCTTATCCAATGCATGATTTGCACATATTTTCTCCTACTACACAGTTTACCTTTGTATTCTGTTAATGATATCTTTTGATATACAAAACTTTTCATTTTGACACAATCTCCCACTTGTATCAAGACATTTTTGCTTTGGTTGCCTGTGCTTTTCATATATGTCAAAGAAACGGTTCCCAAGTTCGATGTCAGGAAGACTTTTTGACATGTTTTCTTTGGGGAATTTTATAGTTTTAGGTTTTATATGTCAATTTGTAATCCATTTTGAATTAATTTCTGTCTGTGGTGTAAGATAAGGGTCCAACTTCATTGTTTTTCATGGCAATGCTCAGTATTTTCCCAACACCATTTATTTGAGAGACCATTCATTCCTTTCCCATTGTCTGTCTTGACGCCTGTGCCACACTGTCCCAATGGCTGTAGCTTTGTAATATGTTCTGGAATCAGAAAGTGAGTCCTCTATCTTTATTCTTCGTCATCAAAAGTGTTATCCAGGGCCCCTCAAGATTCTACATTAATTGTGTCATGAACTTTTTATCTCTGCAAAAAATGCCGTGAAGATTTTTGATAGGGATTGTGTTGTAGATTACTTCAGGTGACATCATTATATCAAGACTTCCAACTATGAACACAGGATGCCTTTCCATTTGTTTGTGTCTTTTAAATTTTTTCCCAATAATGTTTTGCAGTTTTTCACTGTACCATTCTTGTGCCTCCTTGGTTAACTTACTTTGAAATATTTTATTATTTTTGATACTTTTGTAAATAGAATTGATTTCTTAATTTTCCTTTTTGGACTGCTCATTGCTAGTGTGCAGAAACAGGTGGTTTTTTGTGTATTGATTTTGTATCTTGGAAATTGCTCCATTTATGAGTTTTAAGTGGTTTTTTATCTTTAGGATTTAGTACTTCATTTTTAAGATTTAATCATGCTGATGTCATTAACCACTATTTTGTATGCCATTATGTGTGTTTATTCATCTCTTTTTAGGGCCATATTTTCTCAGCAATGCACTCTCAGATTCCCTCCACCAAGAAACATTCCTGTAAGTGTCTTTTAGCAATTGCGTGCGCAGGTTTCCTTATGGCCTATACCCGGGAGTGGGATTGCTGGGCTCTGGCACGTATACGGAAGTTATTTCATCAAATGCTGCCAGAAAGCTTTCCAAAATGGTAGCAGCCCTTTACTCTTAACAGTAGTACGTTTCTGGCTCCGATTTTTCCACAAACTGACCAACATTTTAGAATCTCTTATCTTTCTGTTTTGCAATTGGGTGGGTGTGCAAGGCATCTTATTTTTCTAATGTAGATACAGTTGAGTATCTCTTCACAGAATTGATGACCTTTTCGGTTTCCTCTCATTTATTCATGTAATTTACCTAAAGTTTTCCCATCTTGTTGAGTTGCAAGAGAACCACACATAAACTTTGTGTGAAGCCCTTGGTGGTTGCCCAGACTGTCACACAGCTTTCTGTAAATTTTATTATCAGAGATATGTAATTTGATACAACCAACCCCATCATATTTCTGTGCCATATGGTTTGTGCCTTCTCACTCCAAGGTCACAAAGATACCCCACATTTTCATCTGGGAGTTTCTCTTTGCACGTTATGTAAGGGTGAGATACATCTTTATCCATGAAGTAAGCTACCTAAATCCCACCACATACCCCTCAAATTCATTTATTTAAAATTGTTTTTGGGTATTACCTCTATCATAAATTGGGTTTTCATATATATAATTGGGCCTGGTTTGAGCTTTTTACTTTGTTTGGTATCTGCTTCTATACCACACTTTGACTAACAAGGCTGTAGTAAGGACAACTTTCTCTTTATTTTCTGTCTTTCTTCTCTCTCTGTCAGATATTTCTGGATCATCTTTATTGATTCATATACATTATAGAATATGTTTTTGAGTTCTTGAAATAATTTAATGAGAATTTTATTGAATTTATATATGAATTTGGGAAAATGCTATGTTACCAGTGTTAAATTATTTTACCAATGAACATAGTATCTACCTTAATTTTTTTTGCAATCTTCCTTTAATACAGTCTCACATTGTTTTCCTTGGATGGCATTATGTTTCTATGTAAGAGTAATTTCCAAATACTTCAGTTTGTTCTCATTTTGTGTTTGCTATTCTGAAAACATTCTATGCTTTTATATATTTCCTATTTTAATATACACTCCATTACTATTGTAGAGGAAATGCACTGATCTTTGTAGTACAATTTGTATCCACCAAACTTGCTGAATTCTTTTATTAATTCTAAAAATTTATTGATTATATTGAATTTTCACTTGGGCCAACAAGTTGAACAAGTTCTCTTTCTCTCTTCTATCTTTGACATTTTCTGCTGAATTGCAATAGCATGGATAAAATAGAATTTTCTTTATGTACTATATTTGCTATAGACTTACTGGTCATCTCATCCTGTTGAGAAAATGCATACTTAATTCTAATTTTGAGAGTTTTTAAAATTCAGTGTTGCGGGGGCTGGGGGAACTTGCCTAGCAAGCACAAGGCCCTGAGTTCGATTCCCCAAAATCACATAAACTGAGAATGTGGGGCATGCCTGTAATCTCAGCAATCAAGAGGCTGAGGTAGGAGGATTACCATGAGTTCAAGGCCAGCCTGGGCTAGATAAGGAGTTCAGGACCATCCTGGACTTCCGAGTAAGGCCCTGTCTCCAAATAAATAAATACATTTCAAAGTTGCTTAGGTGTATCAAATGTTTAAAAAATTTTTTTGAAATAATCATGAAATTGTTCTTTGTTCTATTAACAGTGCAAATCACATTAACAGTGTTTTCTCATATTAAACTTTCCTACTTTTTGAAGTTTTACTTGGCTATAACTTTTTAATGTACTCTTCAGTTTAGTTAACTAACGCTCTAGTTCGAATTTTCAAACATAAAATAGCCTTAAAGTTTTCTTGCTTCAGTTGTCTTCACGTGATTTTGCAATTGAGTTTAGATTAGTCTTACAACAAAGAGGAGTTCATTTATATTTTCTGAAATGATTAACATATTTGGGGGATTATCTTGTCCTTAAAAGTAGGTGGGCCTTATCTCTAAAACCATCTGAGGAATGGGGAGGGCCTTTGACCTTCTTGTCATTCCTGATTAAAAAGTTGACAATTCAGTTTGCTGCTTATTCTTGCCCAAATTTTGGAATTTTATATTTCTCCAAAGGTGAATACATTTTAAGAAGTTTCTAAATTATAATCTTCCTAATATTGTTAGTCTAAACTTTATTTGTTGTGTTTGTTGCTACTTTCAATATTTAATGCATGGTTTTCTCCTTTTTTCCCTTTAATTCACCAATATTTGTATATTTCATTAACTTTTTAAAAAAATCAGCATATTTGGGTCTGGAGGAATGACTCGGTGGTCAAAGTGCTTGTCCAGCAAGTGCTAAGTACCTGAGGTCAATTCCCCAGCACCACATAAGCCGGGTGTGGTGTTGCAAGCCCGTAATCCCAGCACTCAGGAGGCTGAGACTGGAGAACTGGGCTCCATAGCGAGTTCAGGACCAGCCTGGACTACAGAACAAGACCCTATCTCAAAAAAACAAAACAAAACAAAACAAAACAAAACAAAAATCAGCATACTTAATGTCTTATTGCTGTACTCTATTTCTCTGATTTCTGACCTTATGGCTTATTTTCTTTCCCTCTTTTTTCTTTATGTTTATCCTAGATGACCTTTGTTCTAGATTTCTATATAGACAAATTAGTTAAAAGAACGTTTCCAAGAGAGGATTACAATAGCCACCTGTAGACTTATGTATTTGATACGATTTTCAATTTACCTTTATTTAAAATGACGATTGGGTTAGATATTAAATTCTAGGTTTGAGGTTTTTTTCCCCTTAACATTTTAATGCATCACTTCATTGTCTTCTTGTCCAGGTTTGTGATTAAGGTTTTATATTGTTTTGATCTTTTTTTCTTTTTGGGTCTCTTACTTTGATGCACTTCTATATAAATGTTTGGAGAATTTTCTTTTTGTTGCTGGTGTTCTTCAATTTCACTGCCACGTATCTGGATGTGTTCCTTTTTATATTCGTCTGAACACTAGGAATCTTTCTAATCTGAAGGTTTTTACATTCTTTATTTCTAAGAAATGTTCAGTCATTGTCCTTCAAATACACCCTCTTTCCATTCTTTGTTTTCTCCTCCTTGATCCACAGCCTTTGTTCCTGACCTCTGTATCATCCTCCCTCTCTGGAAACAGAATCAACAATGTCTTGGTCTGGCCTGTGTGGGTCCAGCCTCCTCCCACCACCTTGTGCAAGGCAGAAGTAGGGTCTTACTTTACCTTTGTCCCTGGGGAGTCAGTGTCCCTTGTGTGCTGAGTGAGTAAATGAACAGCAGTCGAACTAAGAGAGTGGAGCTGGCCCCAGGGCTGTGGGAAGGGAGCAGGAACCAAGCTTCACAATGGTGGTGTGCACCCACACCCAGGCAAGAGTGGCAACCCCTTTAGCAAACTTCTCCCTGGGGAAGTGAGCTCCTGGGGCAGCTAGCCCAGCCCTGTGATGACCACCTGAGTTCCTCCATCTGGCTCCCGAGAGCTATGGGAATCCTAATGGAGGCCCACCTGACTCCTGGCCCCTTATTGGACCCCTCCACGATCCTTTCTATACTTTGGGAGAAACAACTACTTCCCTGTCTGGCTCCAGGAGTAGAGAGGAACAAAGGAGACACTCCTACGTGCTCTGCCCAGGCAGAGTGCTGTACACAGTGCAGGCTGCTTGTGTCAGGGGTCTACCCCAGTGCCCCAGCCCCAGAGGCCTCAGGGCCTAAAGGGAAATCCCACATGGGGAAGTCAGAATTCTTGACTCTTCATCCTGCATCCTTTGAGGGAGAAAAGCCTGTGGCTATTGAGCTCCTTGCAAGACTTTCCGGAGGCTTGAGTCAGCTTTAGCCAGGTGGAGAACCGTTTTGTGGTGATGGTTCCATCCACATTCTGATCTTCACCCCCTCACCGTCTCCCACAACCTTAGCGTGACTTTCCCACCATTCCCCCATTGGTATCTACTTTAGTTTCTTCGAGTCTTCACTCTGGCCTTCCCGCTGGTGACAGGGGCCCACGACCAAGTCCTTTCCTTCTCCTCTACAAAGCAGGACATCTGTGCTACGTCTGTGCCTTATAATGCTGCCCTCTGCTTGGTCTACACTGAGGACTCCAGCCTAAAGACCCCATGGATGATGATACAGGCTCATTCCTCAGAAGTTACACACATTTCCTCTAAACTGGAGCATCCAAAGTCTTAACCTGCAGTGCTAGAATTGTCTCCCTGGTAGCCTCGTGGTGGGGATTCGGGAGGGGTAAGTTCTGAGCTCCTTGATTTGCCCACTTAGGAATAATGAGACTTGAGAAATACTTGACTTTGACTCAAACTTTGCCTTCAGCTCCACAGACAGTGCCCTTCTTTAGCCACTGAGCTCTTTGTTTGGTGTTAAAATTAGTGAGTCATTCTGACATTGTCTAGTTTGAGCCCTCAACCTTGCCATATTCCCATTGTGCCTTTGGTTTCTATTGCAGCTAATGACAATGATAAATTACATGTAGGGGGCACCTACGGTGGTGCCAGCATTGTGTCTGAAACGCCAACTCATTTATTTCTCATAGTCACCCTACAAAAATAGTTAATATTTTTATCTTGACATTACAAAAGGGGAGACTGAGGCATATAGGTTGCATAATTTGCTCAAAGTCCCCTTACAGACTCCTCTAAAATATAAGTATAAAATATAAAGAGTTGGTAAGTCATAGAGCTGGTTTTCAAACCCAGCAGACTACACACTGGATGTATTAACCATTACATACACTATATCCTAAATAAAGCTCTGGGCTGGAGGAATGGCACAGTGATTAAAGCACAAACCTTGCAGGCACAAGGCCCTGAGTTCAACTCCCTGGCACCCCAGAGGGCAGGTGTAATGGCTCACATTTGTAATCCCAGCACTCAGGAGGCTGAGTCAGGAGGATTGCCCTGAGTCCAAGGCCAGCCTGTGCTTCATAGTGAGGTCAGGACCATTCTGAGCTACTGAGCAAGACCCTGCCTCAAAAAAAGTAACCTAAATAAAGCTCAGAAAAGATTATCATGTATCTCCCCCCCATCCCATGCAGTTATATCTTCTCCCAGGAAAGAACTAAGACTCTCTCTTCCTCTTCTATTGTTGTAGTATGTGACTGAATTTTATTTCTTTCAAACTAAGAGTTGGAAGGAAAGGATATTTTATTTACTTATTTATTTATTTATTTATTTATTTATTTATTTATTTTGAGACAGATTCTGGCTCTGTAGCTCAGGCTGGTCCTGAACTCACTATGAAGCCCAGGCTGGCCTTAGACTCACAGCAGTCCTGCCTCAACCTCCCAAGTGCTGGGATTACAGATGTGTGCCACCACATCCAGCTTATGTGGTACTGGAGAATTGAACTTGGGTACTTAGCACTTGACAGGCGAACGCTTTAACCACTGAGTCATTCCTCCAGCCCCAGAGAAAAAGGGATTTAAAAAAATAGATGAATGGTACCATAAGGAAAGATACTGAAGCTATAAGAACAAACGGGAGGTAAAATTTTGAGTCAAAGCCAGAAAAGTTGGGTAGGGAGAGAAAGGAAGAAATTGGGAGCCTATGGGTGGCTTGGAAATCAAAAGCACATGCTGCACAAAAGAAAAGACTAAAAAAAGAAGATTCAAAATCATATAAGGTCAAGATCACCAGAGGTCAGTTCTTCCCAAATTAAAGAAGTTTGATTGGAATCCAACAGAGTTTTTTGTTTTGTTTTGCTTGAACTACACAATCTGATCACAAAATTCCTTGGAAGAGCAAAGGGCCAAGAATAACAGGAACAATTTTGAAAAAGTACAAGGTGGAAGAACTTGTCCTACCAGATGTCAAGATTTATTATCTAAATATTTAGCAAAGAAGACAATGAAGTTTGAACATGGGATCGGCTTGTGGGGCAGAATGGAGAGCCTAGGCACCCCACTCAGATTCAAAAACAACATGAGACAGAGGTGATGTCACAAACCAAATTGGAAGGAGTAGTAGTCTCTTTTATAAATAAGTACAAAGGATACCTTTCATCTACATGAAAAATGCAAAAGTAGATTTCTATATTGGTTAATTCCAGGCAGATTAAAGAGTGATGAAGAAAAAAGACAAAAATTTAGAACACAAGGTAAAAATATAGAAAAACTACTTATGGCCTTAATATGAAGGTTCTTGGAAAAAGAAACAATGAAGCACACAGATAAAATAGGAGCCATGAAACTGATAATTTTGAGTACATTAAAATTAACTTTGTACAACAAAGGCTACTATAAAAAGTAAAAAATGAGCCAGATAGCCTGAAAGAAGATATTTACAATGAAATAATATCTCAAGAAAGTTCTAAAATTAATAAGAAAAAGACACAAATGGGAGGTGGTGAAAAATGAAAATTAACTAAAAATCCGTAGAAGAACCCAAAGTGGTTAAAAACAAATTAAAAAGATGCACACTCTCACTACCAGTGAAGACATACAAATGAACACAACAGTGAAGTGCCATTCTCACCCACAAGATCAACAAAAATGTGCGTCAGCCAGGGCTCAGTATTAGGGAACAACTATCAGATCGGGGAGTCTCATTCACTGCTAGCAAGGTTGTAAGGTGATCCATCCCTTCTGGAGAGAAATTTGGCAATAGCTAGTAAAGCTGAAAGTGACTGTGTCCAGAAATTCCACTCCAAGGCAGGAAAACATGTATGGAGATGCTCCCTGGAAACAACCTAAACATCCGTTAACAAGAGAATGGATGATGACATTGTGTTGTAGTCATACAATGGAATACAACAGCGTGTGTCAGCAGAGATGAAAATCTCACTACTGGAATGCCAGGGGAGAAATGCACATTGCTTAAGATAATAATATTACATGCATGATTATGATTATAATTATATACAAGATATATAGTAATGTAAAAAGCTGACTTATTTTGTATGAAAAGTGGTTTGGTTTGGTTGGTTTGGTTTTTGAGACAAGCTCTCGCTATGTCACCCAGGCTGGCCTAGAACTCAATGATCCTCCTCTCCTCCACCTTCTGAGCCTTGAGTGCTGAGATTACAGGTATAATTACCATGAAAAGCTTAAAAGCTTGCATGGTAATACTTTATGTTTCTGTATACACATAAATATAGCTTTAAAAACTGGCATGAAGAGGATTAACATGTGAATCTAAGACAGTACTTAGTTCGGGGAAATTAGGAATGAGAGAAAGAGAAATACAGGAGGAACTGAATTCTACCTCTAATATTTGCTTTTTTGAAGTAAAGAGACATGAAGCAAATGAGGGAATGTGTTAACATTTGCGAAAGCTGATGTGGTCGTCATTCAGGCCCTTCACTAAATATTCTGACTGTGCTTTCCCAGTGAGAATTGCATTTCTCCACCCACTCTGAGGTTAGGGGTGGCCTGGAGACTTCTTTGTCCAGTAAAATGTAGGCAGAAGTGACTTGTAGTTCTGGCTTCTTGAGCCAGTGCACAAAAGCTTTGGCCAACATGGCATCCCAGAGATTAAGCTTCTCTCCTCCTCAGCTCCTGAGGAAGCATGACCTAAGAAGAGCATAAGCATGAGGGAGAAAGGAATCTTCATTGTTTTCAGCCACGGAGGTTTGGGGATTGCTTGTTACTGCAGCACGACCAAGTCTACTGTGACAGCCTCTCCCATCAACTGTGCGAGAGCTTAGGGTCCCATTAGAAAGCCTCAGCTCTGCCTCAGAAAAATACGGACAAAAATCACGTGAATGCGATTTTATGGGTGAGTCTGTGTGGCTTTTGGAAAGATCATTTTACGTACTCCACACTCCCTTTTTTTCGTACTGTGGATTGAGCCCACGGCTTTCACAATGAGCTACATCCCCGTACTTTTTTTCTCTTTTCTTTTTTCTTTTCTTTTCTGTTCTCTTCTTTTTTTTGACACAGGGTCTCGCTCTGTAGCCCAGGCTTGTCTTGAACTCACTATGTGACCCAGGCTGGCCTTGGACTCACAGCAATCCTCCTGCCTCAGCCTCTCAGTTCCCACCCCATTTTATTTTGTGACAGGGTCTCACTAAGTTGCTAAATTGTTGGGCTTGAATTTGAGGTCCTCTTGCCTTGGCCTCCCAGAGTTCTGGGATTATAGGCCTGCACCACATGTTTGGTCGCACCTGCCGGCCACACCCAGTGACCTGCAAGTCTTCCTTAGTCACAGTTCACCTCCAGGCAAAATGTCAAGAAACTTTTCCTACACTTGCTGGCCCAGGTTCCTTTTCAGGGCTGCCTGCAAGCCCTGCCCCTCCTTCCCCCCCCCCCCCCTCCAACAGGTGCAGGGGCATGGGGTGGGGTTGAAAGCCCAGCGGGATATTGGGGAGGATCAGAGCCATGAGATAAAAAAGAGAAACTCATGCCCTTGGCCAGTTCTGCGTGTACACTGCAGAGACAGACGCGGTGCCTGGAAGTCACCATGAAATGTGAGGCCTTTGCAAAGCTCCGTGGAAAGAATGACATCATCACCAACCCCTCCCCCCGCCCCACCTTTTTTCCAGTGGGAGTGAGAAATAGACTGACATATTTTCCAGTCAGGGAGCGATTCTGGATAGCAGGTTTACCTTGGCATAGCGCTTAGCCTGGGCTGTGGGAAACTTTACCTGTGCCTGCCCCGTAAACAAAGAGCTGCAGGCTCCCCTGAGCCTTGGCCGCTGAGCAGTGACCAAAGGAGGCAGGTAAACAGAGCCGGTGAGCTTTGGGCTGCTCAGAGCCATGGCAGAGCCATTCTGGCCCAGGATCACCTGCATGAGGTCACTATTGCCTTAATTTGACTGACAGACTCATTTACCGGCCTGTCTGTGGCTTGCCAAGAGAAATGCCATCGGATCTAGGAGATTCCAAGGTGGAGCTCCTGTTGCTTAGATGATGGTTCTCAAATGGAAGTGAGCCTTTGTCACCCAGGGAATCTCATGCAAATGCAGGCTCTGATTCCATAGGTGGGGACGGCCAGAAATTGCCTCCCTACCTAAGAAACTACCCTTGTGCAATGCATGTGGGACCGGTCAGTCTGTGGGCCACACTCCAGCCTCGCTATTTCAGACTTTCTTCAGATGGTGGTCTGCATTTTACACAGTCAGTCTGGTTACTATCTGAGGAGCATCGAGGCAGGGTAGGTACAGGTGCTGGGCCAGGTGTTTTGTGTCATCTCTTTCCTTCACCTCTTCACACCAACTCTGCAAAGTGGGTGTTATTATCCCCATCCTCCATCCTGGCAGGCAAGGAAATTGAGGCTCTCAGTGAGCTTAATTCATGCTTTCTACATGCCATTTCCAAGTGATTTCATTGCTACCTTAGCTCTCTTCCCGTGATCTGAAATAACCTAGAGACAAAGGATAATAAGCACCCTTGTGGTGGAGACGGGTGTCGCCTGCCTGTGCCCATAGGCCCTCTGCACACCTGAGAATGAGTAATTGCTTTTGGACAGAATCACAAGGTGCCAAGGACAGGAAGTTGGGATCCTGATATCAGCATTTGACCTAGGGAGCCCTAGCTCTGAAAGAGACAGTCACCCAGAAAGGTAGACACATCTGCTTTCCAAATCTGCCAGTGCTGATCTGTTCAGCCCTAGGACATGCAGTTGAAGAACACTCTAATAACAGCAGGAGTTGCTTTGATGTGTCAAAGTGGAAAGAATGCCTCATGAGGGCCTTTTGGGACTGCAGGAGGACAACAAAATGCCCCAGCTTGTGGAAACACCAAAGGGAAGGCAATTATGACCGGGCTGACCCACCTGTGGTTATTTAAATACCTGGAAGAACTATGATGCACCTTTATACACCTGAGGGGAGGTTTGCATCATGTCTGGACCACAAGGGGTGAGGCAGCCTGACTGGCTGGTCTGGGCCATGTGCTTCACTCAGAAAAATTGGGAACCCTGTGAGACTCCTTCTGTAAATCTCCAGGCCCCTGAAAGACCTGAATTTTGGTGACCACTGAACAGTTTGGGTTTCTTCACGACGCCATGAGTATTCTAACCTCACTCTTATCGACTCTCAGATGTGACCATGATTTGCATTGTAGGGTGGGAAGGCCATGTTCGGGCCCCTTGGAAGTCCACAGAACCTCTAACAATGAAAGTGACTCTAGCTGAAAATACTCAGAGTGGCAAATCCCGAGACAAATGTAAGGGCCCCGAAGAAGATGCAGGTAGTTTTGTTATTTAATACAGCATTGTTTGAGAAAAGATTGGAGTTGATAAAAACCACACAAAATACAAAAAATTTAAGAGAGAGAGAGAGAGAGAGAGAGAGAGAGAGAGAGAGAGAGAGAGAGAATGAGAATAGAGGGAAGGGGAAATAAAAGGCAACAAGCGGCAGAGCTTAGAGTCGCAGCTGCCTCGCCACCTGCTGTAGGTTCCCGTGCACTGGGATTCAGCTGAGGGATTTTCAAATCTAGCTTGGGCTTCCTAACCTATAAAGCAGCCTAGGATACTCCTAATCTATAAAGCAAAAGTTATGAGAAGCTGCTTCAAAGAAGCATATCTGTTCTCAATGCCAAGGCTACCCCTAGAACCTCAAAAAGCAGAAGACACATCAGAATGTCATGGGTAGTCCTCAAGGATGGCCCTACAGGAAACCACAGAGGAAGTTTCATGGAAGCTTCCAACAACACCCCCAATGCAGGCTGTGCCAAAGCCCAGTTCACAGGAATAAGTATAGAAGACTTCAGAATGACTGCTGCTGGCGTGGCTTTATCCCATGACAAAAATCAGAGAAAAGAAATAGCTTTGGGACTCTAATAGGCCCTGTGTCTCTGGGAATCTGAATTCAGCCTTCTCCCCAAGTCTTGTGTTGACTTTATTCAATGCTTTGGGGACTAGGTCATCATGTCTCCCAGAAAAGCTGCAGGCACTGAAAATGGAGGCAAAGCACAGAGTTCATCTGCAGGCCAAGAGCCATGGTCTCTGCTGATGACCCTCAGGGCCCAGAGAAGTCTCCACTCTTGGGTCAAGCAGAGGCTGAGGAAACAGCAGGTCCACCTGTGGATCGGGACTCTACATCCACTGACTGTTGGAACTTGGGAAAGAGCCTTCCCCTCTTTTGGGCTTTGTCTGCTGGGACAGTTCGACTTACTTGGAATCTGCTCCTTCTCCAAGGACTCCCCCAGTTTCAGATCTCTCAATGGGTGGTGCCGTGAGAGGCAATAAAGCAGGGTTGCAAGCTTTGGGATCTGTGGAAAACATCAAATGTGCCCCTTCCAGGGAGGGCCTGTTGTCCACTCTCAGGCTTGGGATCAGTAGGCTGTGCCCAGCCGTTAGCTCCTCCAGGTCTGCCTCAAAGGTGCAGAGCCACTTCTCCCAAACTCACGCCTTTCTATGCCCTGACTGTGGCAGGGCGATGAGGGATTTGCCTAGTGCAGTTCATCCCGATGGGTAGGAAACATTTGCTCCAAAGCTCTCCACAGCATTGGCCAAGATTTCCTGAGCCTTCACCTCAATTGGACCCCTATCTCAGCCTCAGCCAATTTCTTCCATGTCCTTTGGCAGGTGCTAGTCCCAAGCCCTATCTCAACATTGGCTCCTGTGGAGCCTCACGTGCCCCATAGGCCATGAACCTACAACACAGAGACTTGCCAGGGCCCAGCATGCGGCCTCTGAACAGAAGCCTTAGAACCATGGACCCAAGATCTGAAGAAATGGTGAGCCTGAAGGCTTTGACATTGGGAGCCAGAACTGCTTCCCATGGAAGGTCATCACACAGAGTCCACGTGCCTAAAACAGGTGTGATCCTCTTCTCTCTATCCAGCACTTGTGAGCTTTGCTTGCCCAGCTCCTGATACCACTTTCCAGTTACCTGAGCTCAAGACCTCGAAGTTCCAGCTCTCCCTTCTACTCCCACATCCAAACAGTCCCTAAGTTCTGAAGCTCAGTCTGGGAGTCATTTCCTTCCATAATCCCCACATCCTGGGACATTTGGTCCCTTGTGGGCCACTACCGTGGTCTACTGAATGGTTCCCTTCTTTCTCCCTATCAGATACTCATGCCTGGTGCATGACCCAGTCCCTATGATGGTTCCACCACAGCCCACCCTGCCAGTCATTCCTCCAGGAGGGAGAGAATGTCATGTTGGAGTCAGACCTGTCTCTCTCACTTGTCTCCCCAAAGTCACTGGGAGGTGTCTGTTGCTGCTTGCAGGAAATACCCAAACACAAACAAAGGGTGGCAGAGCTACCTGAACTGGAGAAGTTTCCGTTGCTATCTGGATTGAGGTCGTGTTCTTTCCCTCACTGAGACCCAGAAAATGGCACTTGTTCAAGTGCCGAGGCGCCCCTGGCACTTAAGCGTATGTGCTTGTGTAGACCTGTGCAGGTCCCAGGAACAAAAGAGGAGCAGAGTGACATGCTGGCACTTGATACAAGATATTTCTTAATGTTCCTGTTAAACACACAGCTGTAAGATGCTCAAGAAAGCGCCCGTGGCCCTGTCCTAGAAGGCCAGGCTGTGAGGGTGGAGGGCCATGTACCTGCCAGCAAAGACTAGAATAACCTCCTCATACTGCCGTACAGATGCAGCGACTCACAGTCCTGCATGCTCGAAGGCAAAGTGTCAGCGAGTGTGAGTCCCAGCACGCACGTCCCAGAAACAGTGCCTCAGAGAAGACTTGGGGCATCGACCCTTCTCTCTAGCCTCGTCCTTGGCTGAGAGAACTGGCTTGGCCTCTCTTTCTCAGAAACCAAGAAAGGGTTTTTGCTGCCTCTGCTACTTTTTTTTTTTTTTTCTGCTAACAAGCAATGAAATGAAAATAATCTTTGTGGGTTTCACTTTCCCTTCTTTCTGCTATTTGTTTTCAAGCAAGTCTAGTGCAGGACAATTTAATACTGCATTTTTGTGCTAAGGAAGCCAAGTGCTTGTCACTATTGCTCCTTACTGCAACTTAATCTGAGAGTAAGAAACTTTCAGCCCATTGTACAGAGGAGTCATCAGAGGCCTGACAATGAAAGGGAGCTGCTGGTTCTTATTAAAAAAAAAAAACCATGAGATACCACATCTGGGTGAACTTGTCAGTCTTTACTTTTTCCTCCTCCTCCTCTTCTTCTCTTCTTTCTCCTTTTCCTTCTTCTCCTTCTCCTTTTTCTTCTTTCTTTCCTTTTCCAACACTGGTGATCTTAGGGGCATTCTACCAGACCTTTTTAAAATTTTATTTCAAGACAAAAGTTTCACTAAGTTGCCCAGCTTACCCTGTAATCTGTGATCGTCCTGCCTCAGCCTTTTAAGTAACCAAGTGACTGAGATTACAGGTGTCGGGTGTGTGCCAGCAGACCCAGCTATGTTTTCTTTTTTTCAAATGGAGGAATAAGTAAGCGTTTCAAGAAGACCCCAGAAGGTCTGGAGATGGTGTCAAGACGAGAACGGGGCTAGGGAGCATGTACAAAGGAACCCTTTGGAGGGATGAGTTGGAAGCAAAGAGGGGTAACATTTTCATTAATAATAATAATTTTAAAAAGAGCAGACAGCTAGGAGCTGGAATGCCCCCACTCAAGGAGAACTCGAACACACCGGATGTTCCGGCTTCTCTCCAACACTGACAGCAGAGACATTAAAGAGCAAGGCCAAGGAACAGCCTGGGGACCATCATTTTTCATTCTTTTGCCTTTCCTCTCCATGACAGGAATGAACAGAAGAGCCAGGAGCAAACGTGGGCAGCTGCAGGTGCGAGATGCCGTTCCCCAGGGTGGCGGGGTGGTGCTGGGGACCCGCTGCTCCTCCATCCTCGTGGTAGCCGGGCCCAAGCCATGCCACACCACCTGCTCTCTGGGCTCTTGACACCCTGTGCAGAGTTTCTGCCACTTCCTCAGGCTGTGAGAAAGTGGCTTGTCACCAACTTTTGCTGGTCTGGCACAGAACTTTCACAGCAAGGCCAGGGCTATTTCTGCTGGTGGCTGGGGACCCACTTGGAGGAGTCTCCTTCAGTCTGAAGTGCTGTCCGCCTCTTAGAAGGCAGGCATGGGGAAAACGATCTGCCCAAAGCATGTTTCCCCTCCCATTAATCATAGGAGTTAACCTGCCCACACGCTGCTGTCATATTAGAACTGGGGTCATTCCAACGAGATGCCTCCGGAGGGCCATCAACTCAGAGCTGTGCCTGCTGGCGACACCTGTCCCAGACCTCCTTTTTCTTTGTCCTGGCACTGTCCTGGCTCCTGCTTTTCCTCTGTTCACCTACTCCACTTGAAATGCCACCTTCCACAGAGCCTTTGTGGTAGTGCTGCATGTCACCTTACCACAGTGCAAATGCATTTGTCAGATCAAGTGGCCGGCAGTTGCTTGACCTCAGGCAACCTTAGGATGGAAGTTTTGGAAGAGCGAAAAGGGTGGATTTGGAGCTTGGGACACTGGAATATAGGGACCTTGGATTCCTGAGATCCCTGGGCACCTGAGCTCAGTTGCAAAGAGGTGTGAAACCAGAAGGGGAAGTCTCGCTAAACCTGTCCTACTTAACACTTCTGTCCAGGCCCCTCCCAGCTGGGAAAGAAACGCTGCCATCAGCCCAGGTGACAGTGAGGTGAGGGAAGCTGGATTGATTTGACTAACAGAAGTGACAGATATTTTTTTCCAGGAAGAAATTCTGCGCGTAGTTCCTTCTGCGGAGCCCAAATCTGCTTCCATCTAGCACTTGGGGCTTGGTGTCACCGGGTCTCCTCCAGCACCTAGCTGTTTCTCTGCTCACCCCAGCTCCCACCAGGCCACTGTCACTTCCTCCCCTCGCCCCAAGGCCTCGTGCAGTGGTTGGTGGCAGGGTGGCCCTTCTCTTGCTTCTGCGTGTTGCCGTATGTTCCCTATAGCTCCTCCTGCTGCTGTTCATTCAGCAGGTATTTATTGAGCACCTACTGTGTGCCAGGTGGCAGAGCAATACAGCCTACAAGCTGGTTGCCTGTGTGCTCTGGCCTTCGATAATATCAAAGAAACTCAGTCCTGTGTGTTTCTTTATTGCTGTTCAAGGGCCTGTGAAGCAATGGGATTTTTGCCCTTGCTGAGCTACTCTTGGGGTGGTCAGCACCCTTTTCCTGGCTCTCTGCCAGGGGCAGAATTGATCATGTCCTACCCATGGCTACATATGTCTGTTGCAGTAGTTATTAGATGGTAAGCATCAGAGGAAGCTGGTGTCTCAGCCCCCTGTCTCCCCAGTGTGTGACACCTGCTGGACCCCCTATGTGCCCCTCAGCTCTCTGTGACAGCAGCTCACATTGAGTGCAGGGGCCATACCCGCAGACTACACTTTCACAGGGTGTGTGCTCTGTCTCTTTGGCTTTGTGACTCCTGGGGGCACCGCTAATGCAAGGCAGGGACTTCATCTTACAGTTGTGTGCCCCGGGGCAAGCGCCCTGTGCCCTCAGGGGTGCTATGTTTAGCCCAGATGGTTCTGAGGGTGAGGAAGATGGAAGAGGCCAAAATTTCTCCTAGCAGGGTCCCTTGCCAACCCCACCTCCTGCCTGGCACATCGTGGGTGCTAATGGCTGTTGGAATCTTTGAAAGGGCAGGAAGGTGTAATATGGACCCAGTTATCTGATCCCGAGGTGGGTGCCATGTGGGTGTGAAGTACACCAGGGACTCCAGCAGGCCAGGGCCGGCTCGGGTGACGCTCGCTCGCTCAGGAGGCAGCGAGGTACCCTGGAGCGCGCTCCCGGGGGCCTCACACGCCGCGGCCCCTCCACCGAGGAGCACTGGTGGGTGTGCTGTGGGCCGGGACCAGCCGCCCCTGGAGGAAGCAAGCGACATCCTGTCTGCTTGAAAAGAAAACTGAAAGTGCCCCTCTCCGCGGGGAGCAGTGCCAGCGTCTTTCCTCTCTTTACCCGGCAGGTATGTGGAGTTTCTCCGTGCAAGGAGGGAAGTGGGGGATCGGCAGGGTCGCCATCGCCCGGGTCCCTTGCTTCTTGCCTCTTTTGGGGAAGGCCTCCCTGGGAGCGCTGGCTCTGCTATTTGATCGGTGTCTGGTGATAGCAGGCTCTCTCTTCTGGCTGTGGAGGCACATTCCTGCGAAGGTGGACGCGGAGAGCGCAAGACAGCGGAGCAGCGCAGGAATGTGAGCTCTTCCTTAATTGGACATGAGAGCCTTGGACTGGGTCCAGCTGGAGTGTTTTCCTGTAGGGCCTGGACCCTACAGATTCTATAGAGGGTTGTTTTTCCCCCTTTAAAAAAATTCTTTTGATTCAAAGGTCCCCTGATAGAAATAAAGAAAAAGCCAGAGCTAAGTCTCTTTGATATTGGGGAAGGCAAGAGTTGGTGGGCAGCCAGATCCCAGGCTTCTTTTGGGGGGTGTGAAGCTTCTGGGTAGAAAAGGAGGCCTCTCCTGAGATGATCCACTGCTGGATGAGCCGCAGCCTGTGTTGAGCTACAGAGTCCTGATGCTAAGCGTTTTTCTCCGGAGCATTTATAGAAGTAAAATCTCTCTGTCTGATTAGCCCCTTGAGGAGCCAAAAGAGAAAGAAAAGTTCTTCCATTGCCTGCTTTGATTGTTTTAGGAATTAGACACAGAGAGGTCAAGCATCTCGCCTGAGAACAAACAACAAAGTAAGTCAAAGGCTGGAAGATTCGGGAGGATTTTGTTTGGTGGGTTTGGATGGCTTTGTGCTGTTGACTGTTGGTTCCTAATGACTGAGGTGGGGAGGTATGCTTGCACTCCCAGGCCTTGGCTGGCGCTCACCATGTGCCTGTCCCGTGCCTGTACACTTTCTGGCAGGTCCTGGGGGAGGTACAAAGGAAAAGTGCTGGGATACTAGGACCATGGGAGTGGCCACCAGGTAGGATGTCACTACTTGCCTCTGATGTCTGCCCCGTACAAGCCGTAAACATCAGTCCAGGGCCTCCAGGGGGGAAGGGGAGATGTATGACTGAAATGAGTAAAAGCCTACAGTAGAGGAAATTCAGTCTGCTAAACTCCCCCTTTCCCCAAACACCCTAAAAACAAGCCCTGAGTCTGCTCAGTGCTTTCCAGTTTACCAACTGTTTTCACAACATTATCTCATTTTGTCCTCGCGTCAGCCCACACACATTCTTGCCTTTCAGATATCCTATGTAGGCAAATGAGTTTCACAGAAAAATCAGTCAGAAACTCCCCTTGACAGATCCACTTCTCTTCTCCTTCTCCTTCTTCTTCTTCTTCTTCATTTTCTTTTCTTTTCTTCTTCTTTTCTTCTCCTTCTCCTTTTCCTTTACCTGAAGCCTTTGGCTGTTATCTTTAAGAAACCCCTAGGTTCCCAGGGAGGGAAGTTTGTTCATTCTGCCTGCCCTGCCCTACTGGATAGATACCAGAATGCTGGGCTTTACTATTTCAAACCAGCCCTTCTGTATTCAATTCATAGTTGAGCTGATAAAACAAACAAAGCCACAGAGGCCATGAAAACTGGGGGACTGTAGGGGAAAACAGAACCAATAATCCCCAGAGTCAAATTTTGACTTGGCCATTTGAAAGCCATGTGGTCGTGGTCAAGTTACTCACCCTCTTAAGCTTTGATTTTTTTTCATCTGTAAAAGGGAGCCGTTGTATTCCTGTCTAAGGTTGTGGTGAGGCACCCAGGTGGGAGCCGATAGTCTCAGCAAACGATGACCTTTCCCTTCCTTATTTCCCTCTCCAGGGTCAAACAGCTATTTCCAGTCCCTTGTCACTAACTCAAATACCAACCAAAGTACCAGCTTCTCTGCTACTAGGCAAATGCAAGCCTTTTTGCAATCCAGAGGAAGAAATGCAATGTGAGAAGCTGTTGCTAAGTGACTTTTGATAGACTTCTTTTATTTTTTCTTGGATAAATAATGAGCTACATACCTTACAGATAGGGCACAGTTCCAACTGAGGTCACTCTAATGAGATCTTAAGTTCATTACCTTTTTAAAAAAGTGTTATTTTAGGCAAAGTAAAGAAAGACTTATGTAATGTTGGAAAGAAAGGCGATTCTGATTCTATCTAGACTTTTATTGAAACTGAATTGTAATTCAAGCCTTTCGTCCCTCAGGACAAAAGTGGGAGAAGGGAGGGAGTGCAGAAGCCTGGGTGGGGTGTTCAGTTGCACTGGTCTGTACACAGCAGATGGTTCTCACCAAATGTTGGTGATGGACTGGGCTGGTTTAGAGAGTCCAGATTGCCTGTTTGATCTTTGCTGCTGACTGGTTGGCAAACGCGGCACGTGCTGTAGCACTGTTGTGGAAAGAACAGCTGACCGGCCTGAAGGCCCAGGTACCACCTACCCCACTTCCTAGCTTGGCGACCTTGGGTGTGCCACTTAATCTCTTGAGTGTCTTCTCACCTGTAAAGTGAGGCGAGTGGACTGGGTGATCTGGAAGGTGTCTTTCAGCTCCAAGGTTCTGGAGCGCTAAGGAACTTCATTATGTGTCTGTTTATTCAAACACAGGAGGGTGGAAACCTGTCTCATAGGGCCCTGGATAGCAAGTCAGTGTGCATATTTAAATACCCTGGGTCTTTAGGGAGATGAAGAAAATGTAGCGATACAGAGAGCAGTGTAACAGGGTGGGACACTGAGTGTGTCTGCCACCTCTGGATTTCGGACACAGCCCAGCCCTTGCTAGCTGGGCAGTGTTGGCAGATCCTGAGTCACTTCAGCCTCAGTTTGCACACCTGTACGCTGAAGACTCTGTGTTAAGCTAAGGGAATCTTACCACATTCTTCTGAAAGCTGCAGGAAGGAATGACAGTGCTGTGGGAAACTTCAAAGCACCGTGGAAAGTATCAGTGACCAACGGCCAGCTTGCTCTAGTTGTTCGGACGGTGGGAGTCATGCCCCCACTTTGCAAATGAGTGAACGTGTTGTGTCACTAAGATCCCAGAGGAGAGATACGGTGTATAGATTTGGAGTCACAACCCAAGGCTTATTTTCCACGCTACCTTGCAGACAGGTGACAGCTAGATTGGACAATCAGATGATGTTTTCCAAAGCATAGGCACCAGGTAATTACTTCAGCGTCCTCCAGTGCAGGTAAGCTTCCCAGAGGCTAGGTTGACGCTGCTGGAGGCCCTCTGCCCACTCTGTTCTCCAAAAGGAGCCCATTGTGACTAAGGCATGTGAGTGGGTGGGTGGAGAGTGGTGGACAGGGGCTAGCTCTCTGAGCTTTGCACGTTTCCCTAGGTAGTAACAATTACAAGTATGTGAAGCGTGGCGCCAGGGACAGTTCCTGGGGAGACATGACAGAAGGCTTCTGTCCTGCTGGCCCCAGGGCTGGCTCAGGCACCCTGCTCTTGGGCCCAGGGAAAGTCTAGCCTGGAAACCAGCTCTTCAGGCACCGGCTTCTCCGTTGGCTCTGCTGATGACAACAGTCACACCCAGCCAACAGCTGTTGCTGACAAGCTGTCCCACCCCCTGTAATGGGCATAAACAGCCCTTCTGTTAGCAGTAGCCCCACTCCTAGAGTATCTCCAGTTAGCACCTGAACAGAAAGCATCCCAAGGACACTGCACCCACTGGAGCAGCATAGGGGTGGGACTTTGCAGCACAAGTCATCTCCGGATTTGGCTCCAGCAGCTTTGACAAGGCTCCTGAGATTTTCAGTTTGAAGGGGCAGCTTATCACGAAGATACGTGCTACTAGGAGACACGCCTTTGGCTCAACTAGTGTATATGAGTGAATGGAAATAGTAAAGTTATTTTAAAGTTACTCTCTTTAAGCTGGTTTGAGAGGATAATGAATATGCTGAGGGCTCTTTTCCCAGTCTCTTTCTGGTATTGCCTGTTAAAACTTTACCATCAATTCCTTCATCCCTTTTCCTGAGAAAAACTCTGTGGTTCCACTTGTAGGCATATATGCACGGATACAATTTTTGCCCTTCCTAGGAACAGCTGACCGACTTCAAAGCAGCCTTAATTTTGCTTAGTTCCGGAGGACCCTGTTGCCTTTCCCTTGCCCTGTGCATACAAAGGTCAAGGTTACAGGGCTATCGTGCTGGAGTAATTGAAGCAGAGGCCACAGAGGGGCAGCGCTGGGTGACCAAGGGCCCGGCTCTGGGGACTGAGCAGCTTGGCCGCCTGGAAAGACCTCAAGCTGCAATTTCTGGCCACTGCAAACGCGGTCGCCTCGAGCCCTTTGTTTCTGTGGTCACGGAGCAACTCCTAGGACAGATGTAGTGGAGTGTGCTTGCCCGCCGCCCACAGCACCCGTGTCCGCCGCGGACCTTGTGCGTGCGTGCGTGAGTGTGTGTGTGTCCAATGGGAAAACCACTCACATGACACCACATCCTTTCTCCCACAAACAGAACGGATCTCAGGCTGCAGACCAGCCCCTTGTAAACCACCCGGCTTTCGCGGCCGCGAGTGGCCCCAGCTCTGCCTTTCTGCCACCTTCCCACCGCTTACTTAACGGTGCTCTCTGGTTTGCGCGCAGGTGGCCCGGGACAGAAAGGACAGTGTTCGGGAGACACGATCTCATGTCACGAACGACAGTGCCAGAGGAGAGGCCTCACTTAGGGGATGGCCGCAGAAAGGGAGTCTGGGGGTGCGGGCGGGGGGCCGCGAGTGGGCGCCAAGCTAGGCCTGGGCGGCGGCGGAAAGGCGCCCTCCCCCGGCGCAGCCCCGGGGCCGAGCGGTCACGTCCTGCGAGGGCCCCGCGCCCCCCCCCCCCCACCGCCCCCGCTCGCCCACCGCCGCCGCCTTGGGATCTCCGGGCGCGCGCGGGGCGAGGGTCGCGCACGCCAACGTGTTTGCGAGCAGGAAGCGGCCCCGACCCCGAGTTCCCGCCTGGGTGCGTGCGTGTGCGCGCGCGGCGCGTGTGCCGTGGGACGGGGCCCGGTCTCGGAGCCGCCGCGCAGCCCGGCCCGCGGAAGCCCAGCCGAGCGCGCCCCCGAGCCGCCGCCCGCGGCATCTGCGGGCGCTGAAGCCATTCATGATTTTGGTGACGTTATTCCAGGAGTGGGGGGGAGGGCGTGGCCTCCAGGGGCCAAGCCCCGCCCCCGCCCCTATAAATCCGGCTTCCCCGGCTCTTTGTGGGAGCGCGAGCCTGGCGGAGAGCGGGGCGCGCCGTCTGCGCTGTCGCCGCCGCTGCCAGCGGGGCTGTGGAGGGAAGGCGGACCCGCGAACGCCCGTGCCCGCCGCCGCGCGCGTCTGCGCCCCTAGCCTTCACTCGGGACGCAGTGACCGTGCTTCAGTCACGAGGGCGTGGGCCAGCCTCCTCTAGGACTTCATGTCTGTGTATTTCACCATTCCCTGGTGAGTATCCCGAGCCTGCGGCGGGCGCCGGTGTCGCGGCCGGGCTGCGGGGCTCCCGTGGGCTCCTGCCGGCTCCTGGCGCGAGGGCATCCGGGGGCGCGGGCTCCCGCACTGCCCCGTCGCCCGAGCCCCTGCGGGAGTCAGCGTCAAGGTTGCGAAGGTGGGTGGGGGTGGGGGGACGTGGTGCCGAGAGCGTCGAGACAAAGGAAATGAACTCCGGACCCGCACTCCAGCGACGGCCGGAGGGCGCGCGTGTGATGCTGCGGGCGGGTGGGAGCGCCGGGGTCCGCGCCTGACCGCCCGCGTCCCGAGCCCCCCGGGCCGACGGCTGCAGGAGGCGCGCGCTCCGCCTGCGCGGGGGGCTCCGGCTCTCCGGACCCCTCCCCTTTCTTTTTGTTCGCTTGCAAGTCTCGGCGGCGTCGAGGCCGGCCGCAGCGGGGCTGAGCTGGTGCAGCCGCGGCGTTTGCAGAGCCCCGGGGGGCGGTGGGGGAGACGCTGTCCTTACACGTAAGCCGCCGGCAGCAGGGCACGCGCTGCTGCACCCTCTCGACCCCTGCCCTCTCCTTAGCCCCTGGGGGGGAGGGGGCACACCGACGAGCCTTTGTGGGCGCCAGCACGGAGGAGGAGCCCCCCACGGGTGCGGAGGCGTCGGGAGCTGGGACCCGGAGGAGGGCGGCCGAGGTTTGCCCCTGGCCGGGAAGGATGCAGAGAGTGGCCCTTGGCTGCTGGGACGTGCGCGCCGGCGGGTCCTTCCTTCCTGCGCCGGCGGCTCCGGCGCACTCCCAGATGCGGCGCCGCGGAGCCCAGGCCGGGATCAGAGGCCGGCGCCCAGCCAGGGCCAAAGCGAGGCTCCATTGCCTAGCCCAGCAACCGGAAAGTTCGTGCTTCTCCCTTCAACTTTTTGGGCCCGCGCCGCAACCTCCACGACAGGCAAAGAGCCGGAGAGAGTCCTGCGGCTGTCCCTCTGGCCCATTTCTTTGGGGGTCGGCCGCAGCCTTTACAGGACCCCGGAGGGAATTGCCCTTTCAGAGTCTCAAATCTTGATCTATACTTTCCTCCCAAGCCTAGCCTCTTCGCCTGGTCTCTGGGCTTCCATCTCAGCCTGGCTCTGGTTACCGAGAGACTGAACTCACGGGACATTTCCTCGCTCAGAAGCCCCGTCCGCTTTTAGACGTCCCCATCCGCCTCCCTTCTGAGTTGCCTGAGGCCGCTGAGGCTCCGAGCGCTGGCAGAGGCTTTGCGCCCCCACCCTCAAAATTGAGTGAGGTGGATGTTAGCCTCTGAGAAATTAAAGTTCAAGCTTATTTTCTTGATTAGCACCACTTCAGGGTCTGCCGCGTTTCCTCCCAGATGTTACCCTCACCATAACCATGGTTAGGATCTTGGGGACTTGCACAGGGCACCTGTGGCTCAGAGAAGTTGTATGGCTCTGTCAAGATCACCCAGCTCTTGAGCAGCACAGCTTAGATCAGAAGCTGGCGCTACTGCTTCCACACCTGATGTCATTTTTACGCTAGGTGGTCACCAAAATACTGGGGTCTGGTATCACTGCTTCCTTAGATGTAGTCTCTTACTGCCCCGCCTCTGTTCTTGGTCTTGTTAGCATGCGTTCCTGAGACGGGATCGCGAAAAGACTGGGACTGTTTCGTGCTTACCTGGATTTGGAATGTGTGCTTAGCGTTATGCATCCAGGACATCCTGAGTGTGCCCATGGCTTGTGCAGGGATAAAGGCGCATTTGTATCCTACTTAGAGAGTACAAAGAACTTTCACATGTCAGCCATTGGTGGGCCAGCTCAGCCCCTCTGGAAATTTCCTTTGCAATCAGTGTCCAGGCATCCTTAAGGCTTTTAATCCAGGGGATGTTTTTCAAGCTGTGAGCTTGCAGCTGCTGCGGCTGGGGCTAGAGAAGGGGATTGGATGGCAGATGTGAAGCTTGCAGAAAAGCTGAACCCTTGGGGCTTTAAGTGGGACATTTTGCCAAAAAAGAGCACCAGACAGACAGAGACGTTTAGGAAGGCAGCAGCATTTGGACTTTGTCTCCCTGAGGGCGGCCTGTAATTGTTATTATGTAATAATAATGTGCAGTTTCCCTTTGGGAATTCGTGTCTGTATATTTCACCATTCTCCAAAAGAGGATTACTTTTAGTCCTAGGTGGAGAGGTGAAGAGAGAACTCGCTGGGGTTGGTTTTAATACACACAGATTCAGCTAACTACCTGTTGTGTGTTTTTTCTTTTCTCTCTCTCTAGTTCTGTTCTTTAAAAGAAAATACAGGGTGTTTGTGTGTTGGAGGGACTGTATTTTATAGGAGAGGAGGGAACAGGAGGGCTGGAAGCTGTGGGCTCGGCCAGACGATGGGGGGAGCTCTGCGCACATGATGGGCTCAACAGGGGCTTCCTTACTGCGGGAACTTGTTTTTCTGCTGAGAGCTGTTTTGAGTACCTCATGTTCAGCCCCCAAACTGTCCCCTGATCTCTCAGTCGCGAAGGTGCTGGCTGGAGGGATGTGAACGTTTGTGCGTCTGTTGACTTCCGGTCTGGGTTTCTTGGCAGCCCTGACTACCTGCGATCGGCCGAGATGACTGAGGTGATGATGAGTGCCCCATCCATGGAGGAGATCGGCCTCAACCCCCGGAAGGACGGCCTTTCTTACCAGGTGAGCCACGCACTTGCCAGGGCTAGTGGCACACTTGCCTTCCCGTGCTGCCTGTAAAGGCAAAAATATGTCAGAAGTCTCAATTTCTCCATCTATAAAATGGGGCGACAATCATCCTTACCTCACAGGATTAGAGTGAAGAGTCAACATAATGGAAGAATGAGTTGAAGGCAGGTGGATTGTCTGGGACACATAGGGATCCAGCAGACCTTAGCCGTGGTCATTAATCGGGCATCCTGGCTTGTGAACCTGCCCACTCACAGCAGCAAGGGTGAGAGAGGTTGGAGCTGTGAGTTCTGTCCGGAACTTCCCTTTCTGGCAGGGCTTTGGGCAGTAGGAACATGGCTAGGGGGTGGCTGATGGGGGAGAGTGGTCTGATGGGGGAATAGCTGCTTGCCTCCTTGGGCTGATAACTGACCTGTGGGCTCAGAGTTGAGTTTCAGACTAGTTAAAGGTGAAAAGAGTTCTGTTGCTGGAACCCAGCTTAGGAATCACTCTCTGCTGGATACAGAATAGATACCTACCACAAGTAGGGAGAAAGCAGTACTCCTGGTTCCTTATCCTGCTGCTCCTTCCAGTCTGCCATCCCAGCTGGCCAGGGAACACTTCAGTTACCTCTGGGGCACCAAACCGGTTTTGGATCACCAGAGAAAGTTCCTAGATTGCTAAATCCAGGGAAGGAAGGAGTATGTTGGTGAGGGCAGGATTTGGAAATGGGAAATTAGGTACAGCAGCGGGCTCAAGGAAAACAACTGGGGCCTCAGGTGTCTGTGTGACATACATGAAGTGCCCATGGGCTGCGGACCAATCACGGTGGATGCGTCACTCCCTACCTCTTTGCTCTGGCTTCAAGGTGAGATTTCTCACTCTGCTGCACAGATGAGGACACAGGCCCAACCTGAGTAGGGACTTGAGTCTCCAACCGAGCGCTTCATGGGTCTGCATCTTAGGGGGGCCCTAGCTAGAGTCCAGGGATATTAATTTTTTAAAGAAAAAATAGCTAGAAAGCTGAGTTGGGCCATCACGTGGGGGGAGGGTGATCCAAAGAGAACCCAGATGGAAGCTAAGGCTGAGGACAGAGCCTCAAACCTGCTTGGGAGGCTAAAGGAGCCCCCTTTGTTATCTGTCAGCATAGCCAGGCCCCTCTTGCTAGCAGCAAATAAGGATCCCATTAGCACGCAGAGGGAAGTGCAGGGTGAGTGCTCTTTCCTGGGTTGATTTCATACCCTCCTCCCCCAGCCTGAGTCTGAGGGGGACCATCCAGGGCCCCCTGGCCTGGTGGGAGGTACAGAAGTTTCCTGGCCCACTAGCCTGGTGTTTTGGATAACAGTTTCCAAGCCTCTGAGTCAGACTGAATCTCTTCGTGGTAGTAGGTGAGGTTTTCTTTTACTTTTGGGTTTTAGATTTCCATCACAGAACTTTTCCATAGGCAGTGGTTGGTGCATCTTGGGTATGCTTCTCGCGCGCTCCTTGTAAACATGCCTCAAGATGAGGGGCCAGCACTCTGGGGCAGGTTCCATCAGGCTGCTCTTCTGGATCTGAGGTTATCCCAGGTGACTTGGAGAAGCAGGCTTCCGTGTTGGATGAGGAAGGCTGAATTGGACTCCAGTGGTCAGGGGTTGGAGGTGGGAAATAAAATTACCTAAAGTATCTTGACACTGCCTGAGAAAAAGGTCCTCAGATCTTCACTTGTGATGCAAGACTGAGGGCCCAGGGTCTCATAACCCCCAGGTAGTCTGTCTGCTACCCAGAACTAAAAGATCTCACCTGGGACTCTGTAGCATGCTTATTACAAGATGATCTCACAAAGGGCTCTTACTTGTTTACTTGAGATAAAAGGGGGAGATTCTGGTTTGGGTTTTTTTTTTTTTTTTTTTTTTTTTTTGAGACAGCATCTTGCTCTGTAGCCCAGGCTGGTCCTGAACTCACTGTGAAGCCCAGGCTGACCTTAGACTCACCATAAAACTCCTGCCTCAGCCCCGAGTGTTGGGATTACACGTGTGTGCCACAACTCTCGGCATATGTGGTGCTGGGGAACCAAACGCCAACTCTTTTACATAGCGCTTGACTTAGGACTTGATAGGCAGGTGCTTTAACCACTGAGCCTTTCCTCCAGCCCTAGGGTTTATTTTTTTTTTATGCTGGGGATTAAACCCAGAATCTTCACATTCAGCTACATTTCCAGCCACTTTTAATTTGCAATTTTTTATTTTTGAGACAGTGTCTCACAGATTTGGCTAGGTGGAACTTGAACTTGTAATCCTCCACCCTCAGCTTCCTAAAGTGCTGGGTGGTAGTAGCGTTTAACCACAACTTTGGGCAGTTTATGTGTGCAGCCTGCTGTGCAGATTATCTGTAGCTTGTGAGAAACCAGCGTGTACATGAACTTCTGGAACTCAGGCAGCCATAGACTGTCCAGGTATGGCAGCAGTGGTGAGGTCAGGCTGACAGAATTTGAAAAGGCTTGGAAAAAGGAAGTCAGTCTAGGGTTGGGCTTTGTAAGAAAATGAGGACTTTGAGGGAACAACTCCACATCTCACGTCATTTCTTTGCAGCTTCCAACACCCTCTGGCTGGCCCCGGCTAATGCCAAGTGTGGAGTTCTTTAGCAAGCTAGTTGGACACTTGTCCAGCGTCAGGTATTCTCAGGGCCCAAGCAGAGCTAGTGGCATCCAATTAAAAGCTTTCTCACCAGAGCTGTAGGGATTGGCCGGGCTTGGCTCTTGGCTAGGGCCAGTTACTCTGCATGCTTGGGCTCAGCTTAGAGCTGGGGTGGGAATCTCAGAGCTCTGTTCTTGGCTTGACTCCTGAGGATAATAATAGTATGTGGCTTTTACTGAGACCTGCTTTTCTAAGGAACTGAAAGAGGAAAGGCGACATCAATCTTAGCTAGGGATGTGAAACAGAATCCCAGTCTGTGATTTGACCTTGAGGCAAGGTCATCAAATAAATGGCTCATTGGACTTTGTCAGTCCTTGCCCCACCTTCCAGCTCTATCAGTAATGAAGCTTTCCTGATTTTTCTGTACTGGATGTGACCTTTCTTCCAGTGCCCATGGAAGGCATGTTGTACTTCCCAGTGATGCCGAGCTGGCTTTGAGGATACAGGTCCTGCTTTGTTTTTTAATTGCCCAGGTCCTCAAGGACTAACAATGACTTACTATGACCTTTGTACCTTGCAGCCATCACCTGTCTGCCACCCAGGATACCTACATGCTCAATGCCTTCAGCAGGTACAAAGAGGATAGAGGTTGAGTCTCCTGATTGGGAAGCTGGCCACTTTCTGTCCTAGACTCAGAAGGGCCTGCTCAGGCCCATGCCTGGGAAGTCCATAGGTAGATAGATTCCCTTTTCATCCCTTGAAAGATTCAGCGTTGCCTCATCTATTGTCCTTTGGTAGTTGGTCCATTCAGTGAACGTGAATGGAAATCGGCAGAGCCTATGCCTTGCTTTGTCTTCTCATCCATTTGTAAAGTCGATCAAACACGTGAAGTCCATGTCTGGCATCTGTTGGGCATAAATTTCGATGTTCCACAGAGTGGGTGAGCAAATGTTTACTAGAAGGTCTGAATCTAGGCGGGCTGTGGGTGGCATCCTGCCCTTGGAGCTGAGTGGGAGGTCTCCACAAGGACACTCAGGTCCCCGAGGGCCGCAGCTCCCTGTCTATGCTGTGTCCATAGGCCTCTGAGTCACTAGCCTGCAGGACAGGAGCGTCTGCCATTCAGTGAAAGCAAGCCAATCTCCTGGTGGAGCTTGTTCCTTCCATGGCTCTGGGACTCTGAGAATGTGGTATTTGGCACTGTGCTTCTGACTGGGTCCCCTTCCACGCTATGCCTGAACTGTGCCAGGGAGAAGGGTTCTGAGGTTTGCCCATGGGCTCTTACACTGTCAGAATCCAAGGGGCACTGAGATTCTGGCCTTGCTACGTAACTCCCTCCAGCATAGCTGCCAAGGACTCTCAAGTCCTATTGCCCATGCCAACATCTAGACCCAACTATGGCTCTACAGTTTTTATTTCATCCTGTCCTTTTTCTAAAACATCCAGACCGAGATAGGAAAACATTGTTCTTTCTTGGGCTGTTTAAATCCCCTTCTGACCACAGCATGTCCTTAACTGGCTACTGTTGTGTCCCATCTGCTATTCCTCTTGGTCGCATACAGCTGCCACAGGACATTGTGTATCAGGCAGGGAGGCAGGTCAGCTCGCTTTCTCAGGGAGGAGAGAGGTTGCTCTGCAAACCAGAAGGAGCAATTCCTTCACCAGTGTAGTGCTCCTGGGCCCCAGAGCTGCTTTTGATTTTCTGGGCTGAGAGCCTCTCACATTTCTCCTTCACCTTGAAGGAATCGGGGTTCACACAGGCAAGGAGGAGGGACAGCAGTGGGCTGAGCTTTCTTACCTCTGCCGACCCAGAGCCTCAGTCATAGCTCTGTAAGAACTGGCCACCCCAGAACAGTATCTCACACCTCCTTCTTTTTTAAATTCGATTTTATCTTTATTGTTTTATTACTGTGTATTTGTGATACATAATCTTGTGAAACTGGTATATTTTCATATGGCATCTTGACCATTTTTTCCTTTCCAGTTCCACCGTCTTCACCTCTCCCAAATCCCCTTCCATCCTCCACAAAGTCTATCTTCTTTCTTTCTTTCATCCTGCTTTTACTTTTCGTATAGTTTAGTTTTCTCATGTGAGAGAAGCCATGGGATATTTTAACCTTTTGTGCCTGATTGATTTCACTAAGCATCATGGTCTCAAGGTGCATCCATTTTCCTACAAATTGTTCTAGAGAAGCCATGTGATATTTTAACCTTTTGTGCCTGATTGATTTCACTAAGCATCATGGTCTCAAGGTGCATCCATTTTCCTACAAATTGTTCAAGTGTGTCTTTCTTTATAGCAGAATAGTACTCCATTGTGTAAACATATCACATCTTCTTTATCCTTTCATCTGTTGACGGATGTATTGGCTACTTCCAAGAGTTAGCTATTATATCTTGTGCTGCTATAGACACGGGTATGGACATATGTGTGTCATTCTTGTATGAAGATTCCTGGAAGAGGTATATCATAGCTCCATCTACCTCTGAGGCCCGGCCATAGGCAGGTGCATTGTCTGCTTCCTTCCCACTCCTCAGAACAAGCTCCATATAGTCCATAGAGTTAGGCAGTGCTTCACAAACTCCCCATCCCATCTGCACGAAGCCCATCTTCATGGAAACTTGAGCCCATCTTCACTGTACTGAGACCTTGGTAGAGGTGCGTGTGTTGACGTAATGGATGGATTTGGCTTCTTTTAGGCCTGGGTTAGGCTTGCTGGGAGGCCTTCTGCCTGGCGTTCTGCTGCTGTTGTCCCCAAGTCCATGTCATGAGGCCACCCAGGGCAGCATTTAGCAGCTACATTGTTGTCCTCCTCCCCATACCCCTGTTGTATTGGTTTTCCCTGCCGTAGTACCCCACATGGCCTCCCGAGTTTGGGAGGCCCTGCCAAGTGGCTACATACAAGTCCCATGGTCCCCGGGAAATCATCTTTCACAACATCAGACTTTAAAAAGCCTCTGTTGTCCCTGGAGAGACATAAAGCTGAAATTCCAAAACACTTGGCAAGAGAAAGCCAGCTGCAGACACGACATTTACTGGCCTAGAGACAAGTTTTCTTTCTCCTGTCCTGACCCTCTCCTTGGTAGAAATCACAGTAATGTGATGTATAACAGGCAGTTAGGGCCACCAGGTTTAAAAGCACAAAGAGTCCTTCTGGGGAACACTGGCTGGTCCTGAGCCACTTCCTACTGTGTTCATACCAAGTGCATTTGCAGGAGGACCTTCCTTTCTGAGCTTGAACCTTGGACATAAACATCACGTTTACTGTTGTGAACGGCCCCTGGATTCAGGCCTACAGAGGGCAGGAATTATCCCCATGGGAAGCTCCTCCCTCTCCCCTACCCTCGTGGTCACAAAAGTGGGTCTGTGCACGGCCAGAGAGAGAACAATCTCTCTTCACTTGCTGGCCAGCATGCCACACACTGGATCTATGCAACCAGCCTCCTCTCAAAGGCCCTGTGTTGGGTCTGACGCCTCACTCTCCAAGCAGTCCTGTGTTCCTCGTGTCACAGAGCCGGAGACTACATGTTAGACTGTCTCTGTTTCTACACAGCAGGCACATCGTCCTACCAATGGTCACTTAATGAGTGCTGGATGATCCATTAGACCCTTCCTTTCTCCTGCACTGAAAGTGGCCCCTGCTCCTTGGCAACCCCGTGGTGTATAGATTCCTATAGAACCAGCATTTTCTGTGCGTCAGCCCAGTCTCCAAGGTTGGGGAGCAGGAAGAATTCTACCATGAGGGAAGGGGATGAGTTGAGGTGGAGAATCTTGTGACTGGAGCCAAGAGCTATTCCTGGGTGTCTAGTGAATGTCCTGAGATGATCTTTCAGGCCTGAGTCCTGAAATAATCCCTGGCGGATGTGAAGACAGGCCCTCATTCACACAGGGCTGAGGCTCGCTGGGGCTTCCTTCCTTTCTTGTCTGCTCACCACAACACCACTTCCACTTGCCTCTTGCCTTAGCACCTGCCCTTCCTATCTTGGGAGGGACTCAGTATCAGTAAATCAAATCTCCTGTCTGCTAGTTCACTCATCAGCTTGGTGAGGACTCCAGTTGTGCAAATTCAACTTGAAAAAAAATTTTTTTTTTGGTACTAGAGATCTAATCCAGGGCCTTTACTCCGAGCTACATCCCCAGCCCATTTTTAAAAATTTGATTTTGAGACACTGTGTTATTAAGTTGCCCAGGTTGGTCTTGAACTTGCAGTCCTCCTGCCTCAGCATCCCAGAGTGCTGGACTTACAGACCTGTACCACCAATCCCAGCTTGAAAAAAAAAAAAAAAGAGTTTGCCCAAAGTGTCCCCAAACTCTTGTCAAGCTGGCATTGAGACCTCTAGGGGAATCCCCGCCCAACTGGACTGACTTAGATGTGTTGAGTGCTTGCTTCTTGGGGAAGGATTTTGTTGGAGCCAAAGGGAAGGAAGGTTCTGAATCGCTCATGTAAAGTAGGATGGGCCTGAGTGACGAGGATATCACAACCTCATTCCAGAACTGGTTGGTCCCTAGATTTGACTGGGCCTGGTTTCTGGGCACAGTTTTAAGTATACCTTGAATTCATTGTCTGCCTCTACCCCGCAGAACTTACAGCCCTTGTCTGATGTGGTTCCAGTGGAAGCAGCTTAGCCTGGCTGCCCACGCCCTTCCGTATTTGCACACACACACACACACACACACACACACACACACACACACACACACACAAAACTGGGGGCCGTGGGTGGAATGTTACTACAGTAGTGATTGCTTTAGAGCACTGTAGTTATAGAAGATTGTTTTTCTTTTATTTCCATCTTTGTGAGTAATTTTGTATTGTCATTGATAAAGAATATTTATTATTTTTATGATTTTACAATTTTTATGCTCATTATAAAATTCTTATGATCGTCTTTACACTTTTTGTGGTCCGCTTGCCATAATCTCAGCATGTATAAATCATGATTGTCTACACTTCAACATCATTTACCTTTTTGATATGCACACTTACCGCTATGTACCCAGAATCACCTGTTGTGTTTTGCAGGCTTATGTAACAGCATCTTTCACCACCATTATGTCATTTCAAATTATTTAAAAATACTCCCAGGCCATGCTATCATTTTAATAACTGCAGATTGTATCATATCATAAAGTTAAAATTGCTTCACTATTCTCGGTTGCTAAAGTTTTTATGTCATAATGTTTTTATGTAAATAATGTGATAATTTATATATAACTATACATTTTAAAATATTTATGCATAATTTGTCTTCTTTAGAAAAATCTCAGGAGTAGAATTTCTGAGTCAAAAGGTAATGTTCATGTTATCATAGAAGTAATATCTATTCTTTATGGATATTTAAGAAAACATAGAAAAGCCCATATTCATGTCCTGGAAACATTGTGTGGTATGTTTACTTTCACGTTTTTCAATATGCTTATATTTTTAAAAAAGGAAATTGAGATAATACTGCATATGCTGTAGTGAACCCCTTTTTAAATTTCCTGTAATATGGTGACCATGTTCTTGACATTTGGTTTTCTTGTAAAATAGTATTCCATTTTGCTGTGCATCACTTCTTATGGCTAAATATGTAGGTGTGGCATATTTTGTTCTTCAAAAGAACATAGCTCTGAATAGCATTTTAAGTAAAATCCCTGCAGAGTCCTGATTTGTTTCCTTGGAGTAAATTCCTGGAAGTAGAGTTACTGATTCAGAGAGATTCAACATCATTAAGCCTCTTGATTATATGTTGCCTTAAAAGCAGAAAACACGGAGAAATGAGTTTATCAAATTTTAAGCTTCTAGCATTGAAAGCTCTACAAACAGGGCCTTGGGATATAAGGTGTATGGAGATGAGTTAATGGTGGAGCTTCATGGGTAGGCCCAGAAAGATCTTTGGTTATCACAGCATGTTTAGGAGGTATTTACATATCTCCCTATAGTTTGTTCTATGTTTCAAGCGTGATAACAAAAATAGTGTTTAAGCAACAATTATGCAGCATTGCAAAATGAGGAGTGATCGTATTCTTGTCCTGTAGTGTGTAGATTGTCACGTCCTCTGGATTACCAACGTATATGGGTCAACATATATGGGTCAGCGGCTGCTTTGTGTGTCTCTTTTATTCTATTAATGACGTTGAGATACCTTGAGACCTTGAAGCAGTGAGATTGCTTTGGCCTGGAGACCCATGAAGTCAGGCTGCCTGCATGCTTAGCTCCATAGACCATCTTGGTGTCCCTGAGTTCTGAGGTCTGGCTCATGGGATGGTCATGGTCTAGGAATATTGCTTCCCTGGAATTCTGGGTGGGCTGGGCTTTTCCGAGGAGGTGTAAACACAGTGGCCACCTTGTACCCAGCACCGAGGGGCCATCTGTCTGACAAGTCTACAAGGGCTTTGCAGCATGTAAACAGTCGAGGCTGGTGCTTCTGTAGGGTCTGCATCTGCATTATCCTAGTGGCTTTCAAAGTTCATTTAGGTGTTACACAAACCCTGAACATGTTAATAATTTTTGTGACACACATGACACATGATGCTAATTTTCCATTCATGTAGTGGTAGTTTGGTTTTTAAAGAAATAAGTTTTTAACAATTAAGTAAAGAAAAAAAATTAACAATGCATAGGTCTAGTAGAAGCAATGTAGCAGGGACCAGGAGGTGGCAGAGCCAGGCTCCTCTGCCTACGAAATTGCACGGCATGGTTCTCTTAGGGAACCTCGCTGTTGCTACCATGAAGAAAATTGGTTTTCTTTGAAAGTGGAACATACCCTCTTGGAGAGAAGCATTCATCAAGAGACCTAATACGAAATGATAATTTCTCTATTTCTTTGGTCATTTGCCCCCTTGGATGGCAGATCTTTTCTGGCTGTTTTTCTTGGCACATTTGTATTAGAGATTTTCATGCCAAATTGCTTCTTAATAATGCTTTTGTATATACTCTACTTCACGTTTTAACAAAGTGTTAAAACAGGAAGGCAGCTGCCCCGGGGGTTCACAGAAACTTTCCAGGGGACATGACAGTAGGGAGGGTGTTCACGAAATCCGTGTCCCCATCCTCAGCTTCCTGCTGGGCTTTTCTCACATGGCAGGTCCTAAGGACAGGCCTCCTGTGAGAGTGTCCTCCCTGTTTACAAGGGATGGACCTGCCACCAGACCTCTGGTTCTTTCAGGTGCCTCTCCAGGGTAGGAGCTTGAGGGGCATCAAACAATGGACCGCTCAAAACAGCATCCCCCGGATATTCCCTTAGGTCCCATACCTCCTTCACAGTAGGGAACAAACCTGTGTACCTATTTAATAATCTCATGTGATACACTCATTTATCAGTTTAATAGCTATAATATTCCAGTATTATTAACAAACCTCAAGGACAGTTTTTAAAATGTCAATTTATTTTCTAAAATGTCAATTTAAATATATATATGTATATACACACATATATGTATTTATATATCTTGTTGCAGAGAAGTCATAAAAATGTAATAACTGAAATCTTGCAAATGTAAAAATATATTATAAAAATTCTATGGAGAGGGACTGGGGGTGTAGCTAAGTGGTTATTATAACTGCCTAGCATACACAAGGTCTTAGGTTTGCACTACATAAAAAATTAGCTGGGCTGTAATTCCAGCACTCAGGAGGCTGATACAGAAGGATTGCCTAGAATTCAAGGCCAGTCTGGGCTGCATATTGAGCTCAGGATCAGCCTAGACCTCAGAGAAAGACCCCATCTCAAAAAAAAAAATCTGTGAAGAAGAGAGAGAATATAGTTTCGTCTAGAGATAGGAATACTTTAAGACAGGACTTAAAAGTTGTTCTTGAGGGGTGTTTTTTAGTAGGCAGTGGTTGATATCGAGCTGTGATGGTACTTACTGAATAGATTTCAAAGAGTAATATGTACATTTTATTTTAAAGTGTTAGTATTTGTAATCTATCAGGAGTTTTAAGTAATGCAAAAGGGAATGAAATTGTTCAAAATTCTTTCTGGAAGTATGCAAAAAAGATTTTGGGAGCCCCGGGTAGATATACTCTCTTGGGGATCAGAATGGTACTACAGTAGCATCTCGGAGTGAGAGGGCAGCTTCGAGCCTGGACCAGCAGCGAGACAGTGGCACGCCTAAGGCTTCTTTGGACATGCCAGTGAAGCTGAAAACCCCTCTGTAATTACCTTAAAAAAGCTCAGAGGGATTGCAGGCTAAAAATCCCGGTAACTGGTCTTTGTTCTTGCTGTTACTGTTGTCCATTTTGTCTCAGGAGACGCATGCCACCTCCTTGGGCCACGACTTCCCCATCTGTAGGTGAGCATTGATCTCTGTTGTTTTCCTTGAAAGTTGAGTAATAAAGTGAAAACCTCCATCCTGCTCCTAGATCTTCACATCGGATTGAAAAAACTCTGTGCTCTTCCTCATGGCCAGTTTAAGGTTTTTTAGACACCTTTAATGCTGTCTTCAGTTCTTCCTGTGTTAAAATACATGTTGTGTTTCATCCTTGATTTGCGTGGTCGACTTCCAAAGATTTTTCTTTTCTTTTCTTTTTTTTTTTTTTCCTTCAGGCCAACAGTTCTGAAATTTTGAGTCTGAGTCCCTTTTATATATTTTGATTTTATTTATTTTGAGACAGGTTCTTTCTCTGTAGCCCAGACTGGTCCTGAACTCACTATGTAGCCTAGGCTGGCCTCAAACTCATGGCAATCCTCCTGCTTCAGCCTCCTGTTTGCTGGGTTTGCAGATGTGCTTACCAGGCCCAGCTATTATGTGGTGTTGGAGACTGAGCCCTGGCCTGGTGCTTCCTAGACAAGTGCTCTAATCACTGTGCTGTACCTCAAGTCCCTGTTTATATTTCAGATCAGCCAAAGAGCTTTTTTAATGTGAATTATATCTTGATATTTATTGTCATAGACATTAAAACAGAATTTTTAAATTTTTTGACATTAATTCATGTAGAATAACAATACAATCATTGTGCATTAATATAAATAGCCATGTTTCTGAAAATAGCTATATTTTCCAAAAGAGAAAAAATTAGAAGAGAGGCATGGTTTCACATATTTGCGAAGTTATTTCATGCATGGCTTGGTAGAAGGTGGGTGGGTGCTCACACATGCTTCCCCAGAGCAGATCGCTGCATAGGTACGGAAGTCAATGATGAAAATCTGGGTTCTATGTCTAGGTAGTTAGGAAAGAAATAGTTTCACAGCCTTTTCAAATTTTGTAAACTTGTCCCCAAAACTTAAGAAAGTATAGTTTCCTAAATCCTAGGTGGCCCCTAAAACCTTATCAGTGAATTTTTTATGCTCTTACATTAAATTCACCTGTTCATCCCACCCCTGCTGAACGCATTTACTCACGCGTGGTTTGGTAGGATGGTGCCACGATCATTTGGAAAATGTAGACTTGCTGAGTTATGCTGATCTTCCAGGTGCCGACCCCTTTCATTATGCAATAGTTAAAAACACGTGAGTTAATTTTTTTTTCCACTGGTCTCATTAGAAACCCCCCAGGTATTAGGAAGCTGTGAAGTTCATGGTGACTGATGGCATATTGTGTGAAATTTCACTTTTTACCTGTAAACTCTATGTTTGTCATCGTTGACAAATCCTTTCAGTCATTTTTATTCAAGAGACAGGCTCACTATGTTTAGTTTTGAGAAAACAGTAACTAAGTACCCGAGTTGAAATAAACGTAGTTTGGTGGTCAGTCTGGCAGGCTCGGCAGCATCAGGGCCAGGCTAATGCTTTTTGGTGAGGTGATCATTTGTGGTTGGTAAGCAGCAGACATGTTTTATTTTGACTTTCCATTGCATTACTCCAAATATTAAAATAATAATATATTCACATTGAATAAAAAATTAATTTTTACTGCTTCATCAAGAACATTATGGTTTTGGTTTTATTGTGAATGTGAGGTGAACGTGCCCTACCCAAGGATGGCAAATAAAATTCGTGGCTACTACATTGGCTTTTGTGATGGTGTCTGTAATTTCACTCACTATGGCTTTTTAGACCATTAGGGCAAGTATTAGCAAAGTGACTTTAAAAAATGGCTTCTTAGTGTTATTCTGAAATTATTTTAACTCTGCGGGCACCTCCCTTCCTGAAAAGTTGTGAGCTGTGACGATCGCCAGTGTCAGCCAGCAAGGTGGGTTGGCTTCTAGGGATGTAGCCCGTTGGTTTCACCTGTCAGCATTGGGGCTGCCATTGTGGTCACTAGATCTCTGGGTGTCTTTTTGGAGCTCATATCAAACAGTTTTTGTTTGGAGAGGAAAAAGGTTTTTTTTTTTTTTTTTAACTTAAAGAAAGATGGGTAAATAGCAGATGACCTCACTTAGGGGACAAGCTAAGTTGGCCTGGTAATTTGCTGCAGAAGTGGTAGTAACTGAAAGCCAAGCAAAGACCGTGGGGAAAGGGCTGCCAGGAAGCCCTCAGGGTCTTCAGTGATCACTCACATTAGGGGTGGGTTTAGGAGCCGCATGGTAGGGGTGAGGAAGGGGACTCCAGGGGCAGATAGGAAGAGTGTGGGACCAACTAAATATTTAGGATTTTTGTCTCCAAAATGAGGTGATGGTTTAAATGGCACTGAGTCAATCTGGGCTTTCAGAGAGAGAGAGAGAGAGAGAGAGAGAGAGAGAGGTGGCCAAGGGACGTTTGGATGGTATCAGTAGAGGAGGGTAAGGAGAGACCCTGAAGCATTGGGTACCTGTCTCATTTCTTCAATCGGTTGCAGGTATCTTAAATCGTCTATAGCAGATAACAGGAGTCCTTGTCCTTTCCACCTACCCATCCCACCTCTACCCTGAAAGAACTCTGAGAAAAATTCTCTGACATTCCAAAAGCTTCATTAGTTCTCTGGGCGTGGAGTTAATCAGTACCGTCAGTGCTAATTAATTGAAATTTGGGACTCCTGGCTTTGCAGGATGGGTATGCGTTTGAGAGATGTTTATGAAGGATGGTGTTTATCCCAAGGATTTCCTTTTCTTTCAAGTTTCAAGGCTAAAGGCTTAAGTATCTTTGATCCAGAGGAAGGAGGTCCAGCAGTTGTTGTGAAGCTCAAATCTCTGCTCAAGTGCTGTGTGGAATCAGAGGCACCAGGGAAGGGCCCCATAGGGCACAGTGGAGATTCACTGGAGAGCTGAGCCGATGCCCTTCCTGGACCTTCTCCATAGCCTCTCTGCTCCTGGGCTGCAATTCTTTCTGTTTCTACCAGCCACATGCTACTTTGAAAAATTAGTAAGATGTAAATAATACTAAAATATAATGATAATGAAGGAGCAGGAGATATTTCAAAGATACCATCTCTTCACACGTAGTTAGGGGCAAAGTATGGGGTATATTGGTCATTTGAATGAGCTACTGCTCCTTCAGTCCACCCTTGGCAGAGCAGGATGCTGGGAGAGTTCTGCCCATTGTTACAAACCAGCCCCTCCTAGGAAGGAATAACCACACAAGGCCAGTCCATTGTTATTCTCCAGGAAAAATAAGAAATCCAGACTTTGGGAAGCCGGGGGTCAGCAGGGATCTGACTTACACAGTGCAGGCCTTTAGAATGGGCCGTGGGAGGAGGTTCGTAGCAAGAAGGCCTCTGTCGGCAGAGTCTTCCACCAAGAAGCCAGGGGCTGGACAAGGCCATGGTCTCCATCCCAGCTGGCCTAGTCCCTGCCCTTGGGAAAGGGAGGCTCAGAGAGGAAGGCCGTGAAGTCCCAGCCATTCCTCCAAAGAACCCGGCTTGGGGTTTATGAGCATAAGCCCAGAGTGCTGCTCATTTACTCCTACCCAAGAGCTGTGGCCGTGTTCTAAACACACCTTGGGGACCCCAGATTTACCTAGTAATAACCAGTGTGAAGAATTTAGTTTACAGAGCATATTCACAGGTAGCTGTATTATCAGAGTATCCAAAGCCTATTCCTGAGCTTTAACCTGAGTTTATAGTGGAGGCCAGAAAGGGAGTGGGCTGGCTTCCGACGCCTAGCACCAGCCCAGTGCATCCACTCTTGACAATACTGCAAAGTGGAAGCGACTTCTCATTTTGCTTAGGAGGCCAACAGGGGCTCATAGAAGTTAATGTTGCCTTGCTTGGGGTTACAGATAATGAGAGATGTAAGCAAGGTAAGAGCTAGGTCTTTCTGTCTCCTGGTTGTCCTATGGGAATGGGCATTTTCCACAGCAGGCGTGGGGTTGAGTCTTTTTGTTCCTCGCTACAACTGGAGAGGGGAAAGGCTTACCGTGTGGCTTTACACAGAGTGCCCTGGGGAGCAAGCCTGGCTGTGTCTCCCGGTCCCTCTGCCCTCCTTCCCCTCCCTCTACCAGCGCCCAGTCCCCTCACTCCTTTCCTCTGTTCCTCTCCAGCAGAGAGGAGCAGGGCATCCACTGCCAAGGTCTCAGCTTGCAGAGCTGGTAATTAGCCCTTTGTGTCCAGCTAGCCCCCTTTCATCTCCTCTACCTGCTGGCGTCTGCTTTCCCGATTAGCGGCCCTCAGCTGTTCCCCAGGCCTCTGGGGCTCGGTGGCCAGCTCAGCTTGTTTGTCAGGATGACGGCTGAGGGATGCACGCACAGAGGAGGGTGGCTCCGGCCAGGTGTACTCACATTTTCCACGCTCGGTGCCAGGCATCTTTCTCCTGTCCCCACCCAGAGGCAGCCAGGTCTAGGTCACCTGGCTGAGGAGCAGACAGTTGATAGCTAGGCCTCTAAATTTGGGGCCTTTGGAACCCGGTGTTGCCTTTCAGTTCCCCTCTGCGTGTGAAAGGAGAGGTAGCTAGTTCCCACTGGCGACTCTCAGGCCGAAATAGAAGGCTGGCTCATCCCTTCCTCTAGGGAAGCTTGCCCCAGCCCCTCTCCGCACCCCTCGTTCTCTGCTCTGAGACCCCTGTGGTGGGCAGCCAACCAGACCCACTAGACAGCCCTACTTTGGTCCTCGTGCGTAATCATCTCTACAAGCTACTAGACACAGGTATCTCTAACTTTTTAAGAAATATATGCTTATGTTTACTCAACCACATGTAAATTTATGTTAATAAATTTAACATGTTAACAACAGTTCAGCTGCTCAATAGCCACATGTGACCACTGGCACAGAGAACATTTTTGTTATTGTGGGACATTGTCTTGGACAGTGCTGACCTCTGCAGCCAGTGATTCCGGTAGACAGGCATCGGAACGCCGCCTCAGACTGTCCCTTCCTCCCGGAGCACCCTGAAGTGCCCTTGAGCTTTCAAGTGAGTCTGTTTGAGTTCCCGAAGTGTCAGGATCTATGGGGATTGAAAGCCACATGGTCGGGGATGCCTCTGCAGAGCTTGAGTGCCTGCTGGTGCTACACATGGAACACGCAGGACCTGGGATGTCCGTGGGGTGTGTGGTGGACAAGGCTTCATTGTGTTGGCGAAAGGGAGAACTTGATGCCTATGAGTTACGACCAAACCATTGACCTGGGCAGCCCTACGTGACAGCTGGAACCAAAGAACAGTGCTGGCTAAGGGAGGGAAGGTATCAGGCTGGGAGAACCACAGCTGGAGAAGGAGGTTTGTAGACCTGCCTGGCCCTGGGATGAGGGGGGTATTGCCTCCTGGGACCTCCCTGCCTTTCCTTCCGACCCTCTTGGAGATGAACATGTGCTGTGGAGGAAAGGGAGACAATCCCCCCGGCCCTGCCCCCCCCCCCCCCCCCCCCCCCCCCCCCCCCCCCGGCAGTTTCTGCAGTCCGCAGTGAAGGGGTACTTCGGACTTGCAGGTTTAACCAGAAGCAATTTCTTTTTGGAACAGAGGCAGCGCTTTATTCCCTGCCAGTTCCTGCAGGCAAACTGCATGCCGGGCTGGCCCGCCGCCTCAGCCCTACCTGTCATGTGCTTGGCAAGTCTAACTAGAGTTTTTTTTTTTTTTTTTTTTTTTCCACTGCCTTCCCCACCCCGTCAAATTGCAGTTGCAACCTCTCATTTTTCTGCTGCCTAGATGATTAAAAAGCATGACTTAGTGGAAAAATGTTGACCTCCTCGGGGTCAGCCTCTTAAGCAGCTGTTGGAGATAAGATTCTGCTGGCAAGGGACTGAACGCTCTGCAAGGCTTTCTGTCTGTTTGCAAGGAAACCATGAAACTCTTTGGTCCTGGGGACAGTTTGTTTGTTTTTGGAGAGAAGTACAAATGTAAGAGGCTCAAATTGGTGTAATCTGATAATAATATAAAACCTCTGATGGCAGAATTAGAGTAATTACTATAGTGATTTTTATAAAGTATAACTAACAAGATTTGCCCCCTCCCCTAATTTTTTAAAGCAGTTCCTCTAAGCAGTTCAGGGAACAAAGTTCTTTGGCAGCAGGGCAATATTAGAAGTTCAGTGCTGACCCTTTCCCCACGGACTTCATAGACTTCATCATAAGCTATTGGTATGAAAGGCAGTGTGTGCAGTTACTTTAATTACTATTACTTCTGTTAGAGATCGGGTACTTACTGAAGTCCTGTTGAAACCGCTCCAAAGAAGACGTTACAATTTAAATTTTCCTTACGTTATCAAGGCATTTTTATCATCTCGATTTGCCAAGAACTTGTGCCCACCTAACAAGCAGAAGGTCACTTTACTTCTCAAGAGGAAGAACTGAGGTGGGGGTGTCGAGAGGTCTTGACAGGAGTCACAGCATTGATGTCAAGGACACTGTGAGGACCTCAGTTCTGTGGATTGACCCAGTGTCCCTCAGATAGAGGCGTCACGGAAGCCCCACAGATGTTTGGGTCCAGGGCAGCCGCTCCGTGCCTCAGATGGAAGTTCTGCCCAGCGCCAGTCTCATCCGCTTCCTTCCAGGTCATGGTACCCTTTCCGCCTTCCATCCAGGGAAAGGCCTGTTCCCAGGGTGGGATGGAATCAGGTGGCCTCCACTGTTAGTCTCCCTGTGTCTCCTGGCCTGGCCCTGCCTGCCTCTTGTCTCTTTGCTCTTCCCTGTCTTGGGAGATCATAATTAGAATCAGGTGTTCATGTCTCCCAGTCCCGGGCTTGGGGGCAGAGGATGGAGACCAGGGACAGAGGCTGGGCCTGTGTAGGTAGATGGCTGCCTCCTCTTGCCAGCTCACAGCTGTGTCTCGGGTCCTGAAGGCACAGGGTGAGGATCCAACCCGGAAGCTCTTCCTGCTGCCATCAGCCACAGCTGCTGGGGCAGTGGAGCCCCAGCATTCATTCTCACGTTCCCGGGTCAGTTACCGCCTGCAGAGTGGGACTGTGGGTATAGTGGAGCCCCCACGTCCTGCCCACGTTCCCTGGTCAGTTACCCGTCTGCGAAGTGGGAGTGTGGCTGTAGTGGTGTCCCACCTCCTTTTCCAAAGGGCACGGGCACTGAGGAAAACAGATCAAGGTTGGCGGCCTGCCTCTGACGTGTGATCCTCAGATTCCAGGGCCTTGCCGTTCCTAGAGGGGCGGTGAGGCCTCCGCAAGGTGACGCCCGAAAGAGCTTTGTAAATCGTGGTGCACTTTCCCCTCCTTGGGGTTCGCTTGGGACACTCCCAGAACTTATGCTTAGCAGGCATCTTGTGTCTTCACCTCCCAGGAGGGGCTCCGCTCTACAGAGAAGTGAGGAAGGGCCCAAGTCGCCCACTTGACGCGCTCCTTGCTCGGCACCTGCCAGTCTGTGTGCTCAGTGCAGCCCAAGGGCAAAATTTCAGGTTGGCCGTTCAGGAGAAAAAAGCCTAGAATGAATGGTGGTCAGCTTTCCTGGGCTTCCTTTGACCCCTCCCCTGGCTTGTTTTCCTTCTGGCTGCTATTACAATACATTTTATGAGCTCTGTTAAGTCTTTAATGATGCCTGGTCGTGCAGCTGGCTTAAGGCTTAATCCCCAGCAATAGGCCTTTATTGGATAAATGGTTAATAATCACTGGTCGGGAGGGATTGGGAGGCTTCTCGAAGCCCGTGGTTCCCAGAAGCCCTGTGTGGCCTGTGATGTGGTCAGAGTATGACTTGGCTTGGCATCAGGATGCAGTACGACTGGACACCCTAGTACCTGTAGAAGTTGGGAGGCCTGCACGGTTCTGGCTCCCGAGAGCGGAGGACATCTGCTTGCTTCTGCACCCGGGCAGGAGCAGGCTGCCGCCCAGGATGTCTTCAATGGCGTGTGTCGCCGCTCCGCTTGTATTTTGGTCCTGAACAAGCTGGGTGACCTTGAACAAGTCCTGATCCCGCTGACTTAGGCTTCAGTCTCTGTCACACGGAGAGGTAGGAGGAGATGGCCTTAAAAGTGCCAAGCGTCTGCAGCTTAGTAAGCCCAAGCTTCTCAGACCAAGGCTTGTCTCTCTGGCTTTCAGGTGTGCCACCAAAGGCTATGAATGGCAAGAGACCAGCAGCCCAGTGGATTAAGTACTTAGGCTGCTGGGCAAGGAATTGGGTCAGCAGCAGTCACAGGGCAGTGCGTGCAAAGGGGATCCACAGAGCCATACGTGGCCCTTGATTTTATAGCCTGGCTTAGGGATTCTGCCAGTTACGGGCAGGACACATAGTAGGCATTAAAAAACAGAGCATCATGGGTGGGGATTTGGAACGAGGAGTAAATTGTTCTAGGTGTACACCCGGCAAGAAGCCAGGAGTTAGTGTAGCATGTGAAAGGGGAAGGTGGTGTGGATTTTGTTCCAGCTTCCTTGTGACTGGGGGCCTGCCCTCAATCCGGATTTGGCTCTGCCTTGACAGTGGCAATGGGACGAGACTCAGCCATTTGAGGGGCGGGGTGGTTTGGGGCTGGGCATGAGAGTTAAGCAGACCGGGACTTGGGTCTCATTCATTTTCAGGTCATTTTGTCTTGGACAACATACACGCCCAAGGCTGAGATTCTTTGAGGTAGCGTGGACACACCTGCTCTTCTGTTGGTTAGAAATGCCATTTGCAAAGAGCTTGGTAGCCTGCTTCTACCAGGTGCCAGTAACTGTTCTGGCAGGAACTCTGTGTTTTGGTACCTTTGGTATGCTTTGGACAACAGTTATAAAATGTGTGCGGAGGTGGGGGGGGGGGGGCGTGACATGGCTTGCTGTGATGATATGTTTCAAATTCCTTTATCTGGAAATGAAACAGAGAATGAAAGCAGAGTCACGCCAACCTTTTAGATTTAGTGACCTGTCTGCAAACATTCAGCCGCAGGGTTAGAAGCACAGAACTTATTACCCTGGCTCCTGCCTTATGTCCCCTGGTATCCCTGGCAAGTGGCCAGGGCTCCATCTGCCGCGTGTATGTAAGGAACTGAGTTTCTTTTTTCAGGTATGTCCCTGACCGGGTGCCTCCTCTGTCTTTGTTTCAGATCTTCCCTGACCCGTCAGACTTTGACCGTTGCTGCAAACTGAAGGACCGCCTGCCCTCCATAGTGGTGGAACCCACAGAGGGGGAGGTGGAGAGTGGCGAGCTCCGGTGGCCCCCGGAGGAGTTCTTGGTCCAGGAAGACGAGCAAGACAACTGCGAAGAGACGGAGAAAGAAAACAAGGAGCAGTAGAGTCCCCGTGGGCTCCCGAGGTCGTGCCAGCCAGCACCTGGACCTGAATTGTGTTTTTCTCATGGTGATGGAAGAAGAGGGCGAGCCCCGATAGCTCTGAAAATGTCACCAGAGGCTTCCGTTTTGCACCTGCAATTCACCCGAGTTGGTTTTCTTTTCTTTTCTTGTCTCTTTTTGAAATTCATTGAGCAGTGGAGCCCTCTGACATCTCCTGAGGCCTGCTGAGAAAGGAAGCTGTGGAGAGCCGGGTGGGGGTGTGGGAGGGGTGGTGCTTCCGAGATCGGTATCTGGCCTCCAGCAGCCAGAGGCAGTGGGGGGTCCAGTGGGCTGAGCGGGTGGGTAGATGGGCAAGGAACCTTGGGGGGTAAGAAAACAAATGCCTCTGGGGCAAAAGGGAAAAAACCCCTTGTCATTAAGAAAACATTGAGCAGAGCTGCAGCAAGGCAGTGCTCAGCCTGGCATTTGCTTTGGCTGCCGGGGCATCAGAAAGCAAGTCCTCATCTCGGGCTCCGTCACACCCACCGCCAGCCTTTGCTTTTATTTCAGGTGTGTTGGTCCAAGGCAGAGAGGAAAGGACAGGGGAGCAGGAGGGGCGGGCTGCTTGCAGCCCTGGCTGGAGGGGTGGGCAGAAGAGGAAAGGGGAAAGAAGGCCAGGCCGCCCTGCCCTTCCCACAGACACCGCCCAACCCCTGCAGGCGCGCCAGGCCCACCAGACCTAGGAGCTCTTAAGCAGTGCTGCTTTTGAGCTGTGTCCCCAGTTTGCCCTCTTTGCCTCCCAGCACTCTGGGGAGGGGGAGGGCATTTCCGCCCTTGTTGGTACCCTAAGGCCCTTGCCTGGGCCCTCCGGACTTGCTCAGGGTCCCGCAGAGTAGAGGCGTGGACTTGGTGGCCTCTCCCACGACTGTCCTTCCGTCGTCTTCCTGCCACCCCTCCTTCCCTGGGCCACCGCTGCAGTTAGGTCGATGAGCTCTGGTGCCCACTCCCGTGTTGGTTCTTGGCCGGAGGGAGAGTGTCTTCTGGGGAGATGGGGAGGAGCACCTTCGTGCAGATCTCATGGGCTGGTGCACCAGGGATCAGCTGCAGCATCTAGTTTGAAATGAGATCCCTGCTTCTCTCCGCCTTGTGCCTGGGTACAGGTGAGGGGAAAGCCTGGCTTGGGGTGGGGGCCCTGAAGAGCTGTGGCCTTCCCATCTCCCCCTTTCCACCTGCTTCCGATAAGGGCAGCAGTCGCATGATAGCCTGTGCCCTGCAAACTTCTAATCCCGGTTGAGAACCTTCTGGAGCAAAAGCTTGCAGGACAGACTCTTCTGGCAACTGTTTCACAGCAGAGCTATGTGGCCGAGAGGGAGACTTAGAGCCTCCCTTGGGCAATACTCAGCCAGTCGAGGCACCCGCGATGTTCCCTCAGGTCTCCGGTTAGGACAGATTGACCCCGGGTTTTGGGCTTGTGTGTCTAGCTGTATTTAATACCTCAAAGTCAGCATGGCTCTGGGGCATGTTGGGGCAGGAGGACAGGGGTGTGCTGTTGACACGGCATCAGCAGGAGTCCCCCCCACCCTGCCCGGCCTGCCCCCTCTGAGGTCTGCCTGTGATACACACACACCGACGGCAATAACTTCTTCCGGCTCCTCACCGAAGCGGGAGAGGCCTGCGGCCTGCGCTGCGAGGGGCCTCCCCTCTCATCCCCTCCTCTCTCCTATTCTGGCTGCAGAGATCTGTTCCTCCTAAATCTCGTCCCTGGCAGCGGCGTTTCTCATCCCTTGCTTCCTTTTGTGGGCGGGGGTCTTGCCTTTTAAATTCCTGTGCTTTGATGTCTCTCCCCCCCCCCCCATCTCCTCCCCTGGATCATCTGTCCCAGTCTTGCTGTGTGATGGGAATGTGCTTGTAAACCGCGTATCAAATCGACTTTGTGTATATGTATGTGTACGGGGATGGTGTATTCATTTTGCTGGTCACTAGACCACTTTGTAAGACCGTCCATGGTCTGAGCAGGCCAGGAGCTGACAGCTCAGGTCAGGCCCCTCGGCGGTTGAGCCCGTTGGGGGGACCCAGCTGCTCTTGGACAAGTGGCTGAGCTCCTGTCTGGCCTCCTCTTTTTTTTTTTTTTTTTTTTTTTAGTAATTTGTGTGTATTTCTAACTGATCGTATTGAAAAAAAAAATCCTAGTATTTCAGTAAAATGCCTGTTGTGAGATGAAGCTCTGTAACTTCTATCTGTTCTTTTTTGAGGCTCAGGGAGAAACTAGCATTTTTTTTTTTCCAAACTACTTTTTGTCACTGTGACAGTTGTAATAAAAGTTTGAAAACGCTTTGCACTCTGGTCGGCTTCCTTCTTCCTCTCTGATGTGTTGGAGTGGAGCTCACTGGGGAGCTCGGTCCACCCACGAAGAGGGTGCGAGTTCCAGGTAAACTCCTCATGCGTATGCTGGCCCTTCCCGGGAGCCTGTCCGTGGCGTCTGTCCCCTGCCTGGCTGGATGAAAGCGACCTTTCTTTTCCAAGTCAGTTGGTTTTCCATCACATATACAAATCAGATTTACCTGAAAAGTTTCAAAACCAAGTACTGGTGCCTTCCCTCCAGAGACTTGGTTGTCAATGGTCTGGGGTGGGGCTCAAGCATTAGAATTTTCTATAATCACTTGGGGAGATTTTAATCTGAATTGAAGCCTTGAATGACCCTTCTTAAGGAAGAGAAACCCCAGATGTGATGCTGATCCCCAAGGCTGAGTGTGGGACAGAGTGGGTTGTCCCTAGATGTAGGTACGCAGAAATCAAGCAGGCTTTTAAACCATTTGTTGAATGCCTACTGCTGGTTAGGTAAGAGATGCGGAAAACAGTTAGCAGTAGTTTGGGCTGGGCATGCTGACACAGGCCTGTAATCTCAGCTCTCAGAGAGGCTGAGGTAGGAAGATCCAGATATGAGCCCAGCCGGGGCAACTTGCAAGATACTATCTCAAAGTTAAAAAAAAAATTAAGTTTAAAAAGGGCTGGGGATACAGTGTCCTTGGCTTTCCTGGCACTGTTGACTAAAATTAAATGACACGTTTGGTAAGCTCAAGGCAGGAGAAAGCTGAAGTGCTATTAGAGTGAATGTGAGTTGGGAAGGTCAGGTAGGTACCCGGAGAGCCAAAGAGAAGTCAGACAGGCAGTGAGTAGTAGCCTGGAGAAGAAGGGCTGGCGGGGAGACAGCTTGGAATGAGTGTGGCTGGTAGGGCTGGGAAAGGAAGTTGCGTGAAGAAGAGCTTCTAAGGCCTCAGTGAAGAATTTGGGTATTCGGCTCCGGGCAGGGGTTCACGTGGTATGATTTTTGGTTTTATGTCATCTGGTTCAGTGAAGGTGAGAGGAGAAGATGAGAGGCCTGGAGACTGGAAAGGAGACTCTGAAGGTCAGAGTGAGACATAGTGGGGACTTCATAAGAGGAGCTTTGGGACGTTTTTCTAGCATAAGGCTGAATTTTGCCTTCTCAGCTTTCTTCCGGGATCCTAACCATGACGAACACAGATAGTCGGGTGATCTGTGCTAAAAATGTTCCTCAGTGTCAATAGAATATCCATCTGTATCAACGTTAGCCTCTGTGAGGCCGCTACCTTTTTAGATCTGCTGTTGGCCTGCAGGTAAATTCCACTCATATGGGGTTGTCATCCATCTGTTTCTAACAACCTCAGGACAGAGTTTATTAGCGTGCGGATTCTTTCAGCATAATCTCTCAGTAATTTGTCTTTATTTCATAATCCTGTGAAACTACAAAGAAAAAGCTATGAGAGCTATTACGTGAGTTTAGCTTGGTTGCCTGATCTCAGTTCAGTATACAGAATCGATTGCCTATCTATATACGAGGAATGAGCAAGAAGTTGAAATTTAAAATAACATTTACATTCGCATCAAAAATATAAGCTACTTAGAGATAAATCTGATGAAAGACTGAAACGTGGTCAATAGAAGCTAGGAGACACTGCTGAGAGAAATTAAATAAGACATAAATGAGAAATAAATATTATTAAGATGTCAATTCTTGGGTCGGTCATAGAGCTCAGCAGCACAAGACCCTCAGGTTGTTTCCAGCACACACACGCAAACACACACAAACACACACACACTTGCATGTCAGCAGTTTAGGACTTTCCCAACTGATGTACAAAAAGCACAATCAATTCTCAGCAAGTTGTTTTGTTATGTTTTGTGTTACTCTGTTCTGTAGACATCGATGATTTGATTGAGAAATTCAAGTCAAAGTGCAAAAGATTAGCTGAGCATGATAGCCCATGCCTATACTCTTGCCATTCTAGGAGGCTGAGGCAGGAGGATCACAAATTGGAGCCAGCCTGGGCAACTTGACAATCTAGGGAGATTCTGTCTCAAAATAAAAGCACATGAAGAGGGCTGGGAATGTTGGGGATGTAGCTCAGTGTGAAGGCACTAAGTTCAGTCCTGGTACAAGAAGGAGAAGAGAAAGCAGAGGAAGAAGAAGAAAGGAGGAGGAGGAGAAAAAGGAACAAAAAGAATAGAACAACTTTGAAAGGGAAAACTACAGACCGCTTGCTATTTTTTTATTTTAAAACTTAGTACAAAATGACAATAATCGAAACAGAATAGTATTGGTGACAAATAGGTGAATCAGTTTTACTTGTATGGTCAACTGATGGTCAACTGATTTTTTTTTTTTTTTTTTGATACAGGGTCTCGCTCTGTAGCCCAGGCTGGTCCTGAACTCAGTATAGAACCCAGGCTGGCCTTGGACTCACAGCAACCTTCCTGACTCAGCCTCCTGAGTGCTGGGATTATAGGCGTGCATCACCATGCCTGGCTTATGTGGTGCTGGGGAATTGAACTCAGGGCCTTCTGCTTGCTGGGCTGCGCTATTCCTCCAGCCCCAGTAAACTGATCTTTGACGTGGCAGCTAGGCAGAGAAAGGATAACCTTCAAGAAATGGTGGGGAGTGTTTGGAATCCATAGGAAAATAGCCCCCGGGTGGGGGTGGGGGGTGGAACCAGGAGGATTCACTTCTGTCTTCCACTGTCTCCATGTGACTTTCTAAACAGATCCCTTAGTTGTTTGAATAAAGTTTCTTCATTCTTTTCCATGGCTGGCCAATCTCTTCAGTAGTGTTCCAAACCTGCTGACCAGTGCAGCTCACTGCTGTGTAACTAAGGCTGCCTGCATTCCACTCCCATTCAGTCCCCCCTCTGTGTGCTTCTGAGCCAGTTTCTGAGTGGCTCAGTTCCTTGTTTGGGAAATGGAGATGGGACAGGTGCCTCCCGCACAGGGGCATGGAGGCCGAACACTCAGCCGGCCTTCCTGAGGCTCAGAGACTTGGGTGCATGTCATCTTTCAGGTGAAGGGGGCACCACTGCCCAAGACTGGTTACCTGGGAGACTGACTATAAAACCCTTACTCCAGGAGTGGCTGGTGTGTGACATGTTCGTCAGGACAGTGAGAATATTCACTGAACTCTTTCTGTTTCTCGGTCTAACTGGATAGAAGTCCTACCCTGAGGTGAGATTCATTTGCAACATTTCTTTGCTGTTTTCAGTCAGAAAAAAAAAATGCAAATTCACTCTTTTCTAGTACTGGCTGCCATCTACAGAGTGCTATTTTCTTTCCACTTCTCCTCATTTTCACCACACTTCTGCAAATTGTGGGTATTCATAGATACAATGTTTTTGTTTTTGTACAAACTACTTTAGCAATGATGGAAATTGTCATATGCAGAGGGTAGGATTTGGGGACTTCAAATCTCACCGTGGCAGTACATCGATTATTTGCATTTTGGTTTCCTTCGGCCTCTGTCTGTACCACTTATCACAAGTACTCGATGAACGTATTTGTTCCCATGAAATGGACATTTTTAATGTTATTCTGCAGAAGAGGAAGTTGAGGTCACAAGGCTTCACAACACACTACATTTGAAGCAGAAGGAGCAGAATTAGAGTCAGTGGTGTGGTGGTAGATGTTGATCGGCCAGTGCTCTAAGAGAAAAACACTAAAACCTCTTGCCCTGATGTGGAGTTTGCCAGTTTTTCTGGTGTAAATGCTCCTACCTTGGCTGATTCTGTGCACCTGAGATGAAGTAGGAGCCAGGATAAGGATGCTCAGAGCCCTTGGAAACGCTGTTGCTCTACCCCCTGTGCTTCTAAGCTATAAGAATGCGAGCTCAGCAGCTTCCTTTTCTGTAAAATAGGTATAATGCAGAAGCCAGGGTGGTGCCTGTGCAGAGGGCCTTCTTAAGCTCTAGTACCCTTCCTTCATTCAGGAACAAGAAATAGCTCTAAAAAATGATTTGGATCAGAATTTTTCAAACTGAATCATGACTCATTATTGGGTTGTGAAATTAATTCATTGGTAGGTTGCAACTGGAATTTTTAAAAAGACAGAAAGGGGAAAAAACAGAATAGAAGAGAAAATGTCAAGAATGCAGTAGAGAGAGGAAGAGTAAATATTACTCCCTGAAATATTTGTTTTATCTCTACGTATGTGCACTGGATCATGAGTGAAATGTTTTTCTTGCTGTGGCTCACAGAGGTTTTAAGAGCAGGCCTGGTGAATCTGCCTTTGTAGAAAGTAATACTTTCGTTGAACGAAGTTGTGGGTGGGAGAAAAGCTGAGGAAATTGAGTGGGGCCACTCAATTGGGTGGAGTCTGAGTGGCCAGGGTGGAAGAGACCAGCCCGGGAAGGCCCCTGTGCGCTTGTTCCCCTCCCAGGCCAAGGTTAGACTCCAGGCAGCCCCTGCAGCCTGTGGCAGAGGAGGAGGAAGGGAACAGAGCTGCAGGAAGGAGGAAGGGGCTGCACAGGAAATGCTTGCTGGCTGCCTGCTTGACACCGCAGGAGCTCAGCAGCAGCTCCAAGCAGCCATCAACAGCACCATCAGATAAAAATAACCCCAGGTCTCTGCCCTGCTGTGCAGGGGCAAGGAAGGGCATGCTGTCTAGAGGGCTAAAATGTCCCCTGGCTGGGGCTAGGGTTATGCTGCTCGGCGCCATGCTGGCCTTGATTTCCTAATTGCTAATTAGAGGGTAGTTTTCTTGCCCAAGATCATTTGAGCTGGGGCCAGGAATGGGGCCACTTGCCTGCGGGGTCTCTGCTCCTCTGCTCCCTTGTATGGGATATTTAAAAATCACTCGCACCAAGACCTTCAATGCCCTGCCTCCCCTCCTAGCTGGACCCTCATCGTCAGGGAGGGCCTAGCAGTTTTACCAAAAGAATTGTGCCACATGATCACCAGGAAGTGTTCAGGGCACTGCGAGGATAGGGACCTTTTTAAAAGTTCCCTTTGGCCAGGGTGGGTCCTGATCCTGACCTTGCACCGACCCAAAGACACCTCTTACCAGCCTTCAAAAGCCTCTCCCACGACTGAGGAGATAGGTTCCCTGGGCTCCTAAAGCCTGGGCCCTGCGGGCCAGCCTGTCCTCCTGCACATCAGTGGACAGTACAGAGAGGCAAGGTTTGTACTGAATGCCATTTTGCTACAGTAAGCCTATAAGGATTCAGCAGCCAGCTCAAAAAACTAGAAAACAGCGTTCTCCTTGCTTCTGGTCTCAGTGCCGTGGCTAATGAATCATCCATCCTGGTTGAGCCTGATTCCGCTTGCCTGTCCCAGGAGTGCTCCCGTCCCTCCAGAGCACAGCATACCGTACTCTACAGTTTACAAAGCACAGTTCCCATCTTTCATATGTTTGTATAAGGTTTCTTAAACTGAAGTCAGTGGAATTCGTGTGTGAGATTGGACGGAACAAAAATGACTCGATGTTCTCATAGACTGCTAAGTGAAACTTAGCATGTCTTGTTATTACAAGCATAGGGGACAAATCACAGTCCTGTCAGCGAGCAGCAGCTGCCATTTGTCACCGGTGGAAATCACAAACATTTCCACGTTCACGGTACGCTTGGTGCAGGTATCATGAAGCATCATCTGTAGTCATGATTGCCTCAAAATATATTTGCCGCTGGGGCTCATTAGGCAGAGCACTAACAAAGAGGGATGTTTATGACTTTCATAAATGTGCTTTTAAAAATCTTTTGATGGCATAATTGATTTTCTTTCCAACCCTCTGTATTTTTTGTTGGGAATGCAAAGCATTATTCTGAGATGGGAATTAAGACTTCTCCAACCTGCCCCAAAAGACTACACCCACCCCCCTCTCAAAAAAAAGAGTAAGAATCTCCCAAGAAGCTGGTGCTGCGGCCTTGAGCTGAACTACAGTAGTGCACAAAGGTGACGAGAATTTGCCCTAATGGCGAGGTCTGCAAAGACAGATGGCAAATAAACAGTTGTACACTAACCAGATGGCCCAGTGCATGCTGAGACTGTGGGACAGAGGCATGGCTGGGAACACCTCAGAGGGGTGGGGTGCCCAGAGGACCACAAGGTAGGTAGATTCCTGGCTCACTTCCAACCGAGGAAAGAATCCTTCTACCTAAATAACCACTAAGAGCTCCTTCTGCATCTTGGGATGTTGGGTGGGGTGGCCTCTCCCTACACCGGCTCCATTTCCTCCCCAGTAGTCCAACCGCCACCAACAGCCCCAGGCTTCGGTGATGAACTGTCCCTGTTTGTCTTGGCCTAAAAGGTTTCCTGGGACATAACACTCTCAAGGCTAAAACCAGAAGAGTCCCAGGGCAAACCAGTCTGATTGGTCATGATAGTTGGAAGCCAACCCTCACCCTTTCACCTAGGACTATTCCAGCTGCTCGGAATTCAGGTCAAGCTATTCCCAGAAGCACCTTCTCTGTGTGTCCACCTCTGTCCTTACCGGTCTGCCTTGGCCTCTCTCTGGCTCTGGGTCGTTCCCCTCCTCCCAATCTCTGCTTTAGCTCCTGAGCTTGCCGGTGTCCCTTGGTTTTGTCTGCCAAGTGCTTAGATGACCTGTCTTTCCCTGGGAGATTGTTGGGTCTCACTCTTTATAACTGAGGTATACTTTACGTAACATGCCTAATTCCCAAGTGACTAGTTCAGCCATGTATACACTCACAAAACCACCACCCGGGTCAGTGTGCAGTGTGCTATCCCACTCCAGAGGGGTCTCTGGTGCCTGTTCGCTCACCTATACCTTCAAAGAGAAGCCACCTTTCTCATACACTTTACCATAGCTGAGTCTGACCTTCCTGTCCATGGATGCAGGCCCTTGGTGACCCTCAGGAGCACACCTGACTGGAGCTGCAAGTGACCTCCACCTTATCTAGCAGGAAATGGGCAGAGAAGATGGAAAAAACGCAACACATCTTGGCAGGGGAAAGAAATACTTCATTTTTTAAAGTGAAGATTTCGGGTAAGGAACAGTTCATTGAAATGTTCCTTAATCTGACTAGCATCAATATGGCTCAGGGGTGTGTACCTGGTCAGGGAAGGCCAAGCTCCGCCTTGAACTCGGAATTCCAGGGGAGCCTGATGGCCTCTCGGAGTGAAACCCAGGGCTAACTTGGGCTGGCTAGGAGATTTGTGCTCGGGAGGACTGAGAAGGGAACCTCTGCATCTTCTGCCCCCCGGGATCTTATGTCTCCCCTCGCATCTGCATCTGAGCCAGGCTGCAGGGGAAGGCTTCTCAACCCTGCTGCAAGTCAAAATCGAGGGGAACCTTACAACTGTCCCATCTCCCAGGCCTCCCCCCAGTCTCAGACGCCTCTGGGAGTGAGACTCTTGGTATTTTTAAAGCTTCCCAATGCCTCCAATATTCCCAGCCAAGTTTGGAAAGCAGAAACGCTCCTGTACCCTCACAGTGCACACGAATCCTCTGGGGCTCTTAGTAAAGAGCAGATTCTGTCACATTGGGTGTAGGTGGCAGGGATGGGGGTCTAAGATTCTAAATTTCTAACAAGCTGCCTACTGATTCCATTGCTACTGGTCCATGAACGGTCCTGTGAGTGGCAACCACCTAGACCATTCGATCCTTTTCCTTCCTCATACTGGTTCTTTGACACATAAATAGGTTGTGCACTGACTTTTTTTTTTCAGTTTTTCTTTTAAGCACAAGTCTCCCCACTATTTGCATCATTATCTGTTTACTCACCTTTACCAAAAAGAATACAGCTATCGATTGTGCGCTCTTAAGTGCCGAATACCGTCCTCAGCAGCTCCCAGGAGTTAGTGCCCCTGTTTTAATGATAATCAACAATAGAGTGAGACCCTATCTCAAAAAAAGTAAAAATAGATATTTTTAAAATTCTGAGTATGTGGTTCTAATTAAAATTCTGACTTGGCGATCCAAGCCCCTCCTTGTCTTTCATAACACAAACTTAGCTGAGAAATTTCCTTCTGTTTTTCTAATCTCCGCTGCAGATTGCTCCCTCACCCTGGTTTCCCTAATTCCTTGCCCTGCCCAGTCTAATCTTCACTTTGGCTTTTCAAGGCCCCTTTCGTCTGTTGTTACTGTCAGCGCCTCCTCTCTGCCTTGCCATAACTCCCCAGAAGGAGGGATGAATTCTCTCTCTGCTGAAGCTGGGACTTCCATCTTCTTCAGCCATTGAACACCGGCGCTCCTCATTTGGGAGTTTATGGACCAAGGCCAATACCTTTAGCCCCTTGCTTCTCAGCCCCTCAGGCTGGAGCTAAGGGGTTCCATTGCATCACGCCTGGTTCTAATCCAAGTACATAGTGGGACTTCCTGACTTCCAGAACCTCATGAACCAATTCCTATAACAATCTCCTCTTATACATATTAGTTCTGCTCCTCCGGAGGACTCTGATATGACTGTGACGCCACGCTAAAGAGTTGTGCTCTTGTCCTCTTGGCTTGGAGGAAGCAGGATCACCGAGAGCAGTGCCACGTGGTTCTGCTTCCTGGCAGTTTTGTCGTTCCTTCACAAATTTGTTGACCAGCAACCAGTTAATGAGAAAAGGAAAGCAGGCTCTCCTTGGCCCACATGGGTGCAGCTGCTCGAGTCCTATTGGACACAACTGGCACCCTTGGACACAGCCATACAACGGACATGCAAGACTGCCTTTCTCTGGACTACTGGGTCCCAACAAGGCCAAACTGGACAGGATGCAGCCCTGGAAGGTGGTGAGGACATGGACGTTAGAATTAGATCATCCTAAATCTCAATGACCCTATCGTTCACCCTCCCCATGCAATTCAATGTTCTGTGCTTTCATTATTCATCACCTGTCAATTAAGGGGAGGCCCGAACTCACTAGAGGAGTTACTGTGAGATAATTTATCCTGTAAAATGTATTATATTGCCATAAATCACCCCTCAGTATCTGTAGGAGAATGGTTCCAGGACCCCTTTCCCTCCCAGGTTAGAGGATGCTCAAGTCTCATAGGTAAATTCGTATAGTGTTTGCACATAACCTACACACATTTTAAATCAACTCTAGATTATTTTTAATACCCAACACAATATAATGCTACATAAGTAGTTGTTATAAATATTGAATAACGGCCAGATGTTATACATGTTCAGTTCAAAGACAATTTTTAAAATATTTTCCGGAATCTAAAGACGTGACACCCTAGCCACAGAGGAGGGCAGACTGCACATTAAGCCACACAGGGATACGCATTCAGGTTTAGCCATTTCTCTGAGTGTGGCGACGCCCTGCAGCGATTCCCATGCAGTGGCTTAGCTCAGCGCCTGGCTGGCGGAAGGTGCCAGCTTCCTGTTCTCCCTTATTGGTGGTGTTGGCACCGCAAAACAAATGACTTCTCTGCTCTTCTTCATCCCAGGTAGCACGTGACTGTGAGGGAGGGCTGGGTGGCAGCGCTTTGGGCTTCCACCTCCCCAGCGGGCCATCCTTTCCAGATAACTCCTTCTGGTCATTTGTAGCCTGTACCTTTGCTGAAATTTCTGATATCAAGAATTCAGGAAGCCTGAGCTTGGAGCGCTGGTCCTGAGTGTTGGCCGTGGGAGGGGAACCACGCTGGCACCCGGGCCATTCTCCATAGCCCCAGACCTCAAGCTGCCACGAGTCATCCCTGTTTGTCAAGCCACTGGAAAAAATGACGATGGTTATACTTCACACGTTAACACAAAGAAAAAATAAAAGCTGCGCTGGAATGTCTGAGTCACTGCTCAGAGCCTTTACATTACGGGCTCATTATGACTCTTCTCCTTCCACGTCCCCTCCCTCCAGGGAGAAGGGCAGGGCCGAGCAAGCTGCCGGTTGTCGGAAGCTGGCCAGCCTGGCCAGATCTTGGGCTTGAGGGTTTAAAGGAGACAGCAATGAGCTAGCAAAGACACCATTTGGGATTGGAAAGTCATTTTTTTTATGGCCTATTGCTTAATACTTAAGGCTGAACTGGTGACTCGAATATGCCATTTGCACACACATACCAAATTTGGGTGGAATGGGGACCCTGGAGATACTGCTATCACTCGGTGCCAGCATTTTGTATAGATAATAGCCCCACAATCACAGTTTGCTTATTTAAAACAGAATTACTTATCTTAGAAAAGGGTAAGAGGATTCCACAGTGTCCCCTCACACCTGCCCACACCAGCCCCCAGAGAAGTTTTGGAATGCGGGCCACCTTATGCATGCAGCCCAGCCCACCATTGGAAGCAATTCATGTGCCCTGGAAACTGGGTAGACCTGCAAGCCTGATCTCTGAAATTATACTTTAAACTCTTAATAACGATGGTCTTTAAAGCATTTTGGGAGTCTTGCACCTATGCAGGTTCTCCCCACACATACCAACGTACCACTTACAAATTCCAAGGAGTTCACGAGCTCTGAGGGAGGAGGGTGATCCCTGGATACCAAATGACACTAGACAGACCTGCGATCTGAGGAAACCGGGTGATGAATGTGTTTGTGAAGTGTCCTTTGGTTTCTGGACTCCTTCATCCCACGTCACGTCTTCTGCATGTTTAACACTTCATCTTTGAGAATAAGGCTTGCTCAGCGGAGTGACAAGGAGCTCAGCCTCTGAGTCCGATGGGGCCCCACCTAGGTCATGACCACAACACTTCTCCCTCCCTGGACGCTGCCCTTTCAGTTTCTTCAAAGATCTAGATGTTCTTTCCAAGTCAGGAGCTCAGATCAGGCCAGCCTTGGCACAGGTGCTCACTGTCAGGGCCTGGTGAGCGACTTGGCCTCTGGTGGCTCGGTCCTCTCCTAACACTAGGCCAATCTTAGAGCTCTCAGCCAAGGAGTCAGTTCCTGGTCCCAAAGAGAAGGCTGTTGGACAGCAAGAAATGGCATGTCTCCAGGCAAGCGGGCCTGCTCAATGGTACCTAGTGCTTCCAGAACCTTGGCTTCTGAGTGTTTGTTCTTCAACTTGGCAATGGGCAGTGAGCAGCAGGTCCGGGCAGGAGAGGGCTGTGTTTACACAGCAGTTTTATACTTGCCAGTCTGTCTGTGAACTTTGGAACACTTACTCACCATAGTGATGCAGTAATAATTTGTCTGCTTTTTCACCCTACATAAAATACTCTACAAATATTTTCCTTTTCATGCCTTGTGGAAAATACGAGTCAAGTTGACAAACTAAACTATTTTTTAAGGATACAATTCAGTGGTACGAAACACAATCTCAATATTGCACAACCATCATCCCATCTGTTTCCAGAACTTTCTCATCCCAGAGACAGAAACTCAGCCCTCTCTATGAATTTGCCTATTCTAAGAAAACTCATGCAGTGATATCATGCAATATTTTTCTGGTGCATGGTTTATTTTCACTTCATGTATTGAGTTCTGTGCTGTAGCAAGTATTGAGGTTTCATTCATTTTTATGGCTGAATGATATTCCATTGTATGTAGATATGAGACTTTATCCAATTCATCTGTTGACGGTCAGGAACTTAGATGCCCAAGTCTTGCTTTTAATTCTTCTGGATATATACCCAGGAGAAGGAGATGCTGGATTGCAGGGCAGCTCTATTGTATGTTTCTATTTATATTGTGGTCTTTCTTTTTAGTGCAGGGAATTGAACCTGGGGCCTCATGTATGCTAAACATGTTCCGCGCCTGCCACTGGGCTGTACCCCCAGACTGAGTCTTACTTTAGTACAGCCCTTTTAAACATGAGGGCATTGAAACCCAGAGAAGTGAAGGGAATTAAGCTACTCAGTGATGGTTGAGATCATAACTCTCTCTGTCCCAGGGCCAAGGCCAAGCGAGACATCTGGGAGGCACAAATGTAAGAGACTACCCCTCAAGTCTGTGCATCCTCTTGCCAGGGCCATGGGGTCAGTAGCACTGCCAGGGCCCATGACACTCTTTTTTTTTTTTGAGGCAGGGTCTTACTCTGTAGTCCAGGCTGGTCCTGAACTCACTATGGAGCCCAGGCTGGCCTTGGACTCAGGGCAATCCGCCTGTCTCAGCCTTCTGAGTGCTGGGATTATGGGCGTGCGCCACCACGCCCAGTTTATGTGGTGCTGGGGAATCCAGTTTATGTGGTGCTGGGGAATCAAACTCAGGTACTTAGTGCTTGACTTAGCGCTTGCTAAGTAAGTCCTTTAACTGGTGAGCAGTTCCTCCAGCCAATCCATGACACTTTTTGTAAATATTTTAAAATCAGAAAAAAATTGAATCTACTCCAGCTTGGATTATACTTGTCTTTTATTAATGTGGTTTTAAAGTATAATTATATGCATGCATATATTTATGTATTTACATATAACATATATGATATATGCATATGTTTTTAATGCAGGAAAAGGTCCACAAAGGTAATGTGTCGAGGGCCCCAAAGTTCTAATGATCCTTGCTAAGAATGAACATCTGACGAATCTCGGGGAGAACAGGATGCAGAATTTAAGAACTCGGTCATGTTCCAGTTCCTGCACAGGCTGAGCCTTTGCTGTCACGATCCCCCAGGCGAGGGTCTCCTTGCCTCGGGTGCCTCGGTACCCGGCTTGCGTCACCCGAGGCCTTCCCTACCTGAGCTCTGACTTGGCTGGTTGTTTCCCTAGGCACACTGAGCCGCCAGGTCTTTCCTCTGTAGCAAGTTCTGGGTCACTGAGGGAAAGAGCTGGGCACAGGAAGGCCAGCTGTCGTCACAAACAGGCTGGGTGGTGCTCGTCGGGCATCCCCGGGGAGACGGGCTGAGTGCCGCCCACGGCAATAGAACTCAGCACTCAGACCACTTTTCCCCATTTTATGAAGTTTGTTAGCTTTGTCATTTTTTTAAAAATCTCACCAGGAAAGCCTCTTATTTGTATTAATTCCCAGACCATTGGCTAACTCTGCCAGTCCATGCGGACCACAGAAGAGAAGATTTCCTTTCTACATGTCTCTGTACCTAGAATCCTTCTGATTTTGTCACCCGTTCAGAGGCACTCTCTCCCTGGTACCCGGCTACGGTGTGTTTTGTGGGCACAGCGCCCACACATTCTCTCCAGCATCTGGGGGAAAGTACATTTCACTCACTCATTCATTCAGCCAGTCTTCACTGGGCATCTACCCCGTGCACAGGCACTGAGAATACGAACACAGGTTAAGAAAATAGTCAAGAATCCCTGCCTGGCCTCATGAAAAAATTCCCACAAAATATAGTGCACTTAATTATTTTTTTTAGTGTTTTTTTTTTTTTTTGAGACAGGGTCTCACTCTGCGGTCCAGACTGGTCCTGAAGTCACTTCAGAGCCCAAGCTGGCCTTGGACTTATGGCAGTCCTGCTGTCTCAGCCTCCCGAGTGCTGGGATTACAGGCGTGCGCCACCACCCCCAGCTTATGTGGTGCTTATGTGGGGAATTGAACTCCGGGTATTTAGCGCTTGGCTTAGCGCTTGCTCAAGTGCTTAAACCACTGAGCCATTCCTCCAGTCCTTATTGTGGGCTTAATTATAATATTCAGTAAGGAAAAGGCAGAAACGCTGATGGGAGCAGGGAAGGGCAATTTTAGATGATCTCACAGCGACAGGTGTGTTTTAGCAAAGACCTAAAAAAGTGAGGGAGCAAGCTATGGAGCTATCTAGATATTCTAGGGAATGGTGACTGAATGTGCAAAGACCCTGGGACAGGATCATGTCTATAAGGAAATGGGACATTGATCCGTTTTATTCTTTGAAACAATCTCTTGTACTCACTGCTGAGGATTATAGTTCTTGAGTCCCAGAACACAGTGACTCCCCTTCCCCTGCCTCCTGAAATTGTGTTTTGTATTAGTGTGTGTTTGCAATGCATAATAATTGCACTCAGCTGGAGGTATTGGTGCACACATGTACTGCCTTTCACTCATTTTTATCTCCCCTCCCCCTTCTCTCCTCCCCCCTCCCCCAACATCTATCTTCTCGTTTTTTCTCCCATTACTCTTTTACTTTTCTCTGTTACTTTTTTATAGTTTGGTTTTCTCATGTTAGAGAAACTTTAATACTTAACCTTTTATGTCTGATTCATTTTGCTAAGAATAATGTGACCCCCTGGTCCACCGGCCATGGGGTGGCAGTTATATCAGCCTATCAGATCCTGTCTTCCAGGAAAGCCTGGGAATACCCAAGTCTTGCTGTGATATGGTGTCATGGGGCGGGTCTCTGAGGCCACAGGATCAAGCTCGTGTGTGTGTGTGTGTGTGTGTGTGTGTGTGTGTGTGTGCGTGTGTGCACACGTGCCTCGACAGAAGCAGAGAAAACAGTTGGCCAAGAGATGGTAAAAGAAACTTACAGAGGAAGAGGGTGAGAGGAGAAGCTAGAGACAGAGGTAGGGGTTTGCGCACACAGAGCCTGAAGAGAAAAGTTGGGGGGTGGCTAGAGGGGGGAGACCACTTCTGGGGCTCCTTTCTCCCTCTCTCAGAAGCCCTATGACTCCATGGATTCCGTAACAAAGCTCGACATCTCTAATCAGCCCCATCACCCCATGTTTCTGCTGGGTGGCAGAGTCAACCCTGGAAGTCCTCTCTTTCCTTCAGACCTGTCACAGTCCTGCAGCCGGAGCTCAGAGCGAGCCGGCCTACCTTGGCTGGCTGGCTCTGCTGCTCCGCTCTGTGCCCTCACCTCGCCTCACCTGCCCAGCCTGGTTCCACTCAGCTGCTCTGGCTTCCTCTTTCCTATTCTCTGGGCCTCCGCATTTCCCGTTTGAGGGAGAGACGCTGAATCACCTCCCCCACTCTTGTCACTGGCCTTTTCACAGTCTGCGTGGCCCCCCTAAAGTTTTGTTGCTCTTTCCTGGAAAAGCTTAGCCCACCTACAAGCCCCGCCCACACAAAGGTCACGTCACAAGGATGAGGCCAGCCACCACCTCTTTGCACCGTGAATTGTCTTTCCTTCCAATATAAAATACCCAAGTCTCCCGTTTGACCCGTCGTCAGCAGCGGCCTGTCTGGTAGCCACCAGGAGGGCTGGCTAGCTAAGAATGTGCTCAGGTGTCTCCCGAGCTCCTTCCTTCCTTCAACGGTCATTCTCTGCCTCCAGTGTCAGCGCCATCTTCTCTCAAGCCACTGCCACCACCTCTTGGCTGTCTACTCCACACTTCCCCTCTCCCTAACCACGCCATCTTCTCCCGTCCCCTCATGGAACCTTTTACAAATGGATCTACTACCTGCCTAAAAGCCAGCCCCCATCCCACATAGTCTGCGGGGTGGAACCCCAGTTCTTTGGCTTGGCACTTAGGGCGTCTCACAACCTCCCCTACACCCACACTCCCCTTACTCCTCGAAGGTGACCTCTCCAGGAATATGGATACGCTCAACTGACAAGTCCCTTGATGTTTGATTGTAGCACCCAGCCACTTATCTGTCCCTTTCTCCCATCACAATGGAGGATGAGTAGCTGATTCCATTCCCTCCTGCAGGAATTGAACCTGACCCCTTTGCCCACATTGCAAGTGGTCCTTCTTTCTTCCAAGCCTTCGTCGCCCCCTTTTTCCCCATAACCTTTCTAGCCACTCTGCCTTCTTCTATCTTCACAGACTCTTTCTTGATTGTACACTTTCCTCCAGCCACTGTCACCCCCTCTCACTTCCCAGGCTCTTGAGGTGTCCCCTGCCTTTCATCCCTCCCTGTGTACTTGAGCCTAGCTTTGGCCCTGCCTCTCCCACCCCACCAACACTTCTCTCTCCAAAGTCATTGTTGTGGTTTAGATCTGAAATATACCCCAAAGAGCTTGAGTTTGGAGTGAATGAGTGCATTTTCCTGTCTCTCTGCTTCCTGGCTACTGCTGGATAAGCAGTCTTCCTCCTCTGTGTTTTTCCCTGCCTTGGTGCCATCCAACCATGGACTGAATCCTCCAGAACCCGTGAACTAAAGTAAACTTCTCCTCCTGTGAGCTGTAGTGGTAGGCTTTTGGTCCCAGCAACAGGACAGTAATGACACAGTCATGGATGACATGGAAGATGCTAAATCAAATAAGCCTCATGCAGACCTCACCTCTTTTGATATCAGGACCATTTGGCTTGTTGACTGCTTGGAGATTCAAGGGTCCACCTGGGTTTTTCCCTTCTGTGCTCTGTTGTCCCCACCTCTCCTCTCCTTGGCCTCCGAGGCCAGAACATCTCGGGCCAGGTCTTAGGCCCTCTTCTGTCCTCCAATCCTGGCTCTGCCACCTGACAGGCAATCTGTCCACATTTCAATATTACCTCTACACTGGCAAATTTCACCCTAAATCCAGATTCTTGGAGCTCCAGGTCTGTAATCTGAGCGCCTACTATCTGCTCAGTGTCATAGAGCCTCAGGCCCAACGCAACCAAGCTTGAATTCATGCCATGCACTGCACGGTTGGCATTTCCTTTAATGTTTTATTTCTCTGTGAGTCCCCCACCCCACAAACTCAGGCTACTCCTCACGGCTGCTACTACCCATTCTGCCCCCTAAAACATCACCATGTGCTCTCTGGGCCTACCGCAGTCACTCTAGGCCAAGCCACCATCTTCCGGCACTAGGAGAACATCAATACCAACCTTTTCCTCCTCCCTACCCATTCTTCTTTCTTTTCTTCTCTTTCTCTTTAAGCAACGTCTTTCTTACTCAAGGGTTCTAGACCCTGAGAATAATTGTAAGTCACCTGCAGAACTTTCTAAATTTGCCAGGACGCAAGTCTCATTCCAACACAGGTGCATGTGTGGAAGGGGCTCTGGAGAGCCAGATGTCAAAGCTCTCCAAGTGATTGCCTGAGGTTGACAATCACTGGTCCAACTGGTCTAGCCATGGCATTACTACCCCCTTTCCATTTTCTACAAACAGCCAGAGGAATCTCTCATCAGACGCAGCTCATTGGTTCACTCCCCTCAGCTCCTAGAATAAAGATCAAAGCCTTTCTGACCTTTGCTACCTGGCCCTGCTCGCCGGCTGCAAGCCTGGGCCTCTCTCTGTTCTGGGTCACTTTCTGCTGGTTTGGACTCTGTACCCTCTCTGGACCACCACACTTGCCATGCCTGCCACGTGGAATGCCTTATGGATGACCACGCAGGAGTCTCCTCAGCTTCTCAGGCAAGCTTTTGCCCCCAGTCCCTTCTTCCCTTCTCAGACTTGGCACAGATGTAAATATACGGTTCTCCACGATTTTGTTTGTTTAATTTCCGGTTTTCCACTAGAAAGCAAGAAAAAGTCTACCTTGTTCTTTTCCAGAGTCCTGGCATCTGATCCAAAGACCTGGCCCCTAGTAGATATTTAATAAAATTTTCTGGTATGATCATAAACAAACACATGTTCTTTATACCCTGTAGCTTTGCACACTTTTCCTTCTACTTGAAATGCACCCATCCTGCGCGCTACCTCTCTACTTTTCCCTCAGATCCTATTTTCCCTCCAACTGATCCTTCATGACCCTTAAGCTCTTGCCTACAACTCCTTTTTTTCTCCCTTTGGCAGAGTCGGTTTCTTCTCTGTCAGCTGACAGCCTGTTTCCTCTTCGGTCTCTTAGTGACTTGCTTCTGAGCCTTCCTCCTGCTGCAAATGAACCTCAGAATCATCTCTCTTTCTTCTAGAGACGACAACTTCCTTGGCAGACGAGCGAACACACAAGCGAGCTAATAGGGATCATAACTGTAAACCCAACATAATGAGTAGGTAAGAGATTGCTCCATAGACTGTTTGCTGAACTCTTGAGTCATACAAAAATCTCTTGGGCTGTAACCTCTCTGGCCAGAGCCTTCTGGATTTGCCTCTTGGAAGGCTCCAGACGGGTGCAGGACAGTTCTTGGAGGCCAGCAGCAGGGTGGGCTTCTAGAGGGAAGCTCTGCTCCTGGAGGGGAGGTGGCAATGCAGCTGTAGCCCAGACCCTCCTGCTCCATCACCACCAAGCTGATTTCCTGGGCGAACCTAACTCTACATTTAGGCTCCAAGTTCGCATCTCTGAATTTTAAAGCCAGTGGGCTCCCAAAGTGGGCCGTGGGTGGAGACCACCGTAGGGCTGAAGTGAGGAGATGTCCGCATCAGGGGTCAGATCCCAGGGAAGAGATGTTCTGGGGCCGACTCAAGCTACCCAGCAATGGGAGCACTTGGCGCTTCGCCTCGGCTCGCCCTGTGGTGGTGCTCACGGGAGGAAGCCAGCAGTCTTGAGCGACTCCTGCGTGTCAGCTGAGCAGCGAGGCCCTGTGGCTGTTCACGTCTGCTGACCAAGGGGAGAGAAGCCAGCTGGGCAGGTGGAGAGTGCAGGGCCAGCTGAAGGAAGCCATCTGGGGACACAGCTGAGGGCCTCTGGGTGCAGCTCCACCCTGCCTGCCCACAGGCCTGCTTTCTCTTCCCTTGATCAACTCCACTGCCCAAACACCAGGGTGCGGGTGGGGAGGCTTTTGCAAAGACACCATCGGCCATGCAGTAGGAGTAGCGTGGAGGCCGGCTGGGGACGGGGCGGGTTAGAAACACCTGTCCCAGGCTGGAATGGATGAAGCCTGGTTGACATCAAGGCTGATAAAGTAATCACAGTAGCTGATGTTTATTGACAGTTTCCTAAGCAACCGGACAAGCATGCACAAATTACCCTATTGAAAATTCTAATTCTACCAGAAACGAAACAAAACGAAAATAGAATTCTTTTAATTGTCCCTCACCCGCTCAAATGTCTTCAGAGGCCCACTCCAGGGAGAGGAGGCAGGGCTGGAATACAGGTGAGGTACAGCTGAGGGCCACCTAGACCTCTTTGCCTCCTGGCTTCTGGGGAAGGTAGTTACCCGCTGGGCCTCAGATACTTCCAGCGGTGCTGCCAGCCCCTCGAGGGCGTGACCTGCAGGGCCTCTCTTAGCAGCCACGCCTCTTTCCTGCTTCCGGCTTCCCTGTGGTCTCCAAGGTGAGAGTCACATACACGCAGCGTGAAACATGAGGTCTGCAGACCTCCGAGCAATGGAGACAGGAGAGAGGGGCCGCATTCTGCTTCCTGCTGTCCCTGGGCACGCCATCCTGGGATTAGGAGGTCAGACTGCATCTTGGAAGATGACGCCACGGTGTCCAGGCGGCAGCCCATGCCACAGCACACTTCTGTGCGACCCTCCTGACTTCTGCCTCTCTCCCCTCTTCCTTGCTCCCCAAGAGAGCTGTACACCTAACGACGAAGCGGCTTTATGTGGGTGCCTTGGGATATCCGGGCAGGAAATGAACACATAATATTCTAGTGAAGGGGAAAAAAATACAGACAACTCTAGGCTGAGAAAAAAAAAAAATATCGATGTTGTTCTGGGATTAGAGGGAGCTGTGATATGCAGGAATGTATGTAATAGTCCCAGCTGGGCAGACAAAAGAAATTTTAAAAATATTAAAAAGAGCTCCAGACAGAGGGTTTTGTTGGAGGCTGTGACTCTAATCTGGAGGGAGCTGGAGCAGCTCTGGCAACTCTAAGGTACTTAATTTATAAGGAGGGGGCCACTCTTTTCTGGAAGAAAAGCGAAGGGAAAATATATGAGATCTCTAGCTATGAAACCCCACCTACCCCTGAGCTACAAGGTATGACCAACACATACGGTGTGTGCTTAAATGTCTAAGGTTTACTGCAATAAACAGGCATGTTGCCATCAATCTCCCCTTCATATACTCCCCCATGCTCAAACACACTTCTCCTGTCGCTTTTGCCACTGTCTGGTGTAATTCTGAAAGTCTCTTCCCATGAGTGTCTTTTGTTGTGCTGTCCTGGCTGCCTTAATGACATGAATTGTTGAAAATGTTTACCTTTCATGGTCGTTTTGACTTCGAGTGAAAGCCAGATCCAACGAATAAGGTGGGTAAGGACAAACTGTAACATGTTTGTAAGCCTGCCTTTCTGTCAGGTGACACTTGGCAGCAACATGCACTATATATTTTTAGCACATCTCCTAAAGACATTGCAATAAAAATTAAAATGTAATAATTCACCATAATTTTTCATTCTTCCCTGGATCTGGTTACACCTAAGGGAGCGTCCCTGGTCCTCTTGGACACATTGCTACTCACCTGCATAGAGATTCCATGCTTTCTCAGATATTGGGAATTTTAGGGACTGCTTCTCCATTGGGGGCGGGAGGCTCTGAAATCCATTTCTGAAAGCAGATTGCCTAAAAGAACTAAATATTTCAGATTCAATTTTAGAGTCTCAAGCTTTGTGCTCGCCAGGACGATCAGTCTTAGCACTTGTGGTCCTCTCCAGAGGAAAGATATTCCATGAGGACACCTGTTAGCCTGGGCCCAGAGAGCTTCCCTGTTTCAGTCTTTCTCTACCCGCCTTCACTTGAGTCCTTGGTTGGCTTTCGCCATCGGTCTCACTCTGTGTGCCTACTGATAAGCACTGTGGACAGTCCTTCACAGCCATGACAGTTCCTATGTTTCTCACAAGTCACCAGCAGCCATAGCTTGAAATTAAAGGGAAGTGGATGCTGGCTCTGCACGTGTGGCTAAGCTTCGTTAGGGGAAGGATTGGTTTGAATGAAGTAGTCTGAGCTCACAGGAGCTGTGCAGAGTTATGCACCGACACCCCAGAACTCTTTACTTGCTAGCATTCTGCACCCAAGAACATTTTTAAGGTCTTGACTAATAGAAGCAAATATCAACATGCTAGCTGCTGAAGGGGTCCTTGTACTTGGTGCCCATGTCCTCCTGTGTTGGGTACCGTGCTAACGTGGCACCATTCCCAGCCATTTAAGCCACGACTCTCCTTCTGGGCATGTTGGGGCAGCAGCCTGTCCTGCCCCAACATGAGTATGATGCCATTCTTTTGTACAGAGGCCTGCTCTTCACTTCCTGCCTTGTTTGCCCTTGCAGGGCTGGTCACAGTGAGTGCTGGGGACTGCTTAGGCCCCATTCCACAGCAATTCACAAAGGAAGAAGACTCAGCCGGCACAGCAAAGGCAGATTTGGGCGGGGGGTGGGGGGTCCCTTCTAACATCATCCTCTGTTCCTCCTCTCAACCACCTCCCTTCCCACCAGCTCCCCTTGCAGGAGAAGCTTTTCTGATCAGCATGACTATGACATATCTTTCCTCATTAATTTGTATTTAATCTATTTGTATCCTCATATTCTGATCGGCTTTTAGTGGACAGAAGAGAAAGTTTGCCTTTCAAAAAAATCCTCTGCTTTTTAAATAGGATATTTATATACTTTACATGTAATGTAATTATTGATGTGACAAATATTAAAGTTACTATCCTGCTCTTTGTTTAACATTTGTTTCAAGTATTTTTGTACCCTATTTTTGTATTTTTATTGTCTTAGGTTTTTAAAAAAATAATTCTCTTTTCTCTCATTGATTTATTAGTTACTGTTACTGGTGCTTTACTGGAATATTTGCTTTCAGGTTTATACTATATATCTTCCATTTACCAGAGTCCATCTTCAAGTAATATTACACCAATTCACATATAAGATAAGAATCACAAGCTAGGATCTGGAAGAATAATAGCACCACTATTATTCTTGTCTAGCAAGTGCAAACTCTGGATTCAATTCCCCAGCATCACATTAGCTGGGCATGGTGCCATGGCGACTGTAATCCCAGAACTAGGCAGACTGGGTCAGGAGAAATGCCCCATGGTCAAGGATAGCCTGGGCTACATAGTGAATTCAGGACCAGCCTGGACTACAGAGTGAGACCCTGTCCCAAAAAATAAAAAAATCGTAAAGTATTTCTACTTACACTCTCCTTCTCAGACTTTGTACTACTGTTGTAAACATTTTATTTCTGCATGTACTATAAGCCCCACGACACATTATTATTGCTTTAAATAATCAGCTATCACTGAAAGAGATGTCTTAAATTTAAAACGTTTGAATAATTACTGCTCACTATATCTTCATTCCTTTGTGTATAGCAAGACTTTTGATTTCATTTCATTTTCCTCTTTTGCAAAGGATCTCCTTACCCTTCCTGTAGGACAGAGGGTCAAGTTTTTCAATGTGTATCTGCCTGGGGGGGATCTTTATTTCACTTTCATTTTTGCATTTTTTTATGCGCTAGAATTTTAGGTTCAGTGTTTTCTTTAAGTTCAAGGTCATTGTCAGCTATCTGCACTGCACTGTCCCCAACAGTTAGTTCGTTGCTATTCTTTGTTCTTCACACTCTATCCCTGGCTGCTTGGAAGAGTTTCCTCTTTATTTCTACTTCAGTGTCTTGATTATATTGATTCATGGAGTTTCCTTTAAATTTGTGGGGTCTACTGAGCTTCCTAGATCCTTTAATCAAATCAGGAAAATTGTACAGCTAGTATTTCTTCTCTTTGTTTTTTGCTCTCATTTTGGGACTGCAATTATTTATACATTAACTTGTTTGCAGTTGTCCTACAGCTCTCTGAAACTTTATTTTTCCCTTTAGTCTGCAATATTTAGCCTATCCTGATTCCCACGCAATGTCTGTGTGTGTGTGTGTGTGTGTGTGTGTGTGTGTTTGGCTTAGATTTTGTATTTCTAGGAGTTTTTTTTTTTTCCCTTTAATCTCTGAAAGTGTGACTTGGGTGTTCTTTAACCTATCTCTGTCTCCTCTCTCTCTCTCTCTCTCTCTCTTTCTCTCTCTCTCTTGCTCTCTCTGTGTCCTTCTTTCTTTTTAAATTTGCTCATACTTTCCTTTATCTTCTTAAACATATGGCACGTACTTGTGTCTTTTTTAAGAAAAGTTCTTGTCTATTATTTTCATCTTCTGTATCAAATTTATATCTATTTCTACAATAGGTAGATTTTTCTTCTCATCATAGATTTTATTTTCCTGGTTATTTGATTCCTGAATATTCTTTTCCAGCTCTGTCATATGGACATTTTTTTTATGGCGTGCTAGGTAATGTCAATTTTACATCGTTGAATGATAGAATTATTTTTTATTTAAGTACTTTGGAGTTTTATTCTAGGACTCAATTAAGCTACTCAGAAATGGTTTGATCTTTTAAGGCTTAGTTTCAAGCTTTTTAGGTGGGGCCAAAGCAGCCTTTAATCTTAGGGCCAATTTTTGCCATTACTGATGTGGGCAGCCGGATGTCATCAACAATTTTTAAGCCAGAAAGAGACATGATGGTATTTGCATTTAAGAAAACCACTCTGGCAGCATGAATCATCTGATAGATGGAGGAGATGTGTGTGTGTGTGTGTGTGTGTGTGTGTGTGTGTGTGTGTGTGTGTGCAGGGGGGGGGAGCAGAGAGAGACCCAAAGTGGAGCTCGCTGCTTACCCAGGTAAGTGAACAGGGAAGTTCGGAGCTCTAGCAGCAGGCAATGCCAGGCTCTGGAATACCAAGTTTGGAATCAGGGGTCCTTGATACGGTCAGGAGAAGGGCAGGAAGGGTGACTCTGAAAGGATCCAACGTTTCCCATTTGGGCTTCCAGTAAGTTCTGAAGAAGTGATATTCCATACGAGATCAAGTAGCATTGCTTGGCGCCTGAAGTTTCCGGTCTCTCTTCTTGCATCTGTTAGTCAGCACCAAAATATTGGCTGCAGGAAGGGGCAAAACCAATTCCACCCAAACTAGAACTTCCCTTTTGGGTATCTGTTGGGCCTTTTCTTCTGTTGGCTCAGAAGTATGTCAGTGTCATTGAACAAACATTGCCGAAGGCCGCTGTTTTGGGCTAAGTGGCTGCACTGAGCCCCAGCAGATCAGACTGCAAAACAAAATGGAGTCACTCATGCCGCAATTCCGTGACATCAAATCAAAACTAAGCTATTTTCTGACTGTCCTAAAAATTAGGAGTAAGAAAGTTGGCCAAATTTCCCAAACAGGCCTGTTCCAACTGGCATTATGAGGAAGTTCCCTCTGCCTTAATCCTGACAAAAGACAGGTTGCCTTAAGTAACTTAATGATAACCAATCTACTTTTCCCGTTGTTGTCTCCCTGTCTCTGCTTAATAAGGAAGTAACTTTGACATGACCAACATGCATTTTGCTGGCTGCTTCTTTCAGCCTTTCTCTGTCTATAAAACCAAGCTCTTCTGTTTAGCTTCTCCACTTGTCATTGCTTGATTGTAGCACGTGAAGATAAAGGTAAACTGGGCCCAGTGGCCTAAAATCCTACCACTCTGATTTTAAGTTCAATTCCTGCCTGAGCAATGTAACAAGACCCTGTTTCAAAATCAAAAACTAAAGTATGGGTGAGGGGTGTGGCTCAGAGTAAAGTCCCTGGGTTCAATTCTGAGGTCCACACGAAAGTAAATAAGGCCAATGAAGACCTTTAAAGTGTTATGACTTCGTCCTTTGTCAATATCTAATCGAAGAATCTAGTATTCGTGATTTCTCCTGCTTATGACATCACAGACTTTCCTATTCAAAGAATGATTTTCTCTGTACATGTACCATCTGGAGCCTCAGCGAGCTTGGCAAATTACAGTCCTTTACAGTGCTATGTTTTTATAATGTGACATGATGCTTCCAAATTACATTAATAGCTCTAGTGCTGCAATGATTATTAGGCTAGGATAGACAGTCTGTCTCTTTCTAATGAAAACAAGCTAATGAAGAATTTCACTCATAACATGTTAAAATAGCCCTCCACTTTCCATGGAACTATCCAGAGAAGCCCCCTCAAGTCTACAGGCAGGGTACAGTCTGTAATTCACAATGTTCCTTCACAAGCTACATACCACGTAATGTTTTCCCTTTCTTGCACTTTTTTTTTTTCTGCCAGGAGATTCAAGAAATTTAATCAAATGTTCAGTCAGAACCATGACCTTCAGATTAAAATGCATTTTGCCCACATCAGTGTGAGGAGTTAAATTAAAAAAAAAAAAAAGCAAGTTCAACAAGTGAGTTTCATTGACTTCCTCTCTCCTAACTCCTTTGGTTGTGAATTCAACCAAGAATGAATTAAGTGTATGTAATTAGGTTGTCCAAGTGAAAAAGCGTCTCTGGCTCTGCCAGGGGCCCAGGGAAACCATGAACTTGTCCTTCTTTGCAGGGGCAATTGTTTTTCCTGGTGGAAAAAACCCCACAAAAAACAAAAAACAAAACAAAACAAAACAAAACAAAAACAAAGGCATGGGGCTCCAACCTGACAGATGGCGAGAAGAAAATTATGAATAGAAATATCACAGTTCGTTCACTCTAGGATGTGATGAGGCCTTCTTTCATTTCCTCTGTTCTCTGTACATGTGTCACATACACATGCACACCCAAATAAGACAGCCTGAATGTACCAGCAAAGTCACACTCAGGGTTTCTTCTTATTCATATGGAAAGCCACTGAAAAACAAAAAGCAACAAAAACAAAACTGTGAGCTGAAGGTTGTAGAGATCCACCTCATTAATTGCCCCCTACCCCTGTTTTAAAGTGAAGAAATCTGAAGCAAGAGGTTACATTAGTCACATAATTAATGTCATACCAATTATCTGAAAAGATGCAGGCCCTAATCCCGAACTTCAAAGCTAGGAAAATGCTAAGTATGGTCTCTGACTCCTGGCACCAAGTAGGCAGCTCTCAAACGATCCTAAATACCAAAACATGCCCAGGCTGCATTTCTAAAGCACTGAAGCTGAAATTCCCAACATAACAAACCTCAAAACATTTGGTTTCCAGCAGTGCCTGGATGAGTTCAAGCCTGATTTTGCCCAAGTCAGGGGTAAAAGAACAGAGGAATTTAGGAGGAGCCGTAAGTGGGTGGGGTGAGACTGAGCGAGTGGGGTAACTGGTGAGGATCAGGAAGGGCTGAAGTGTTATAAAACAACATTCAAACTTGCACTGGAAATAGAAATAGCCTCTTGAAAGGTTCAGAAAAATCCATCTATTATTGAAAGGTAATTTTTAGAAAAAGATAAAATCGCCATTCATCTATAATGTAAAAACAAGCATGTTAAAGAATTGATTTACTCTAGCTGCCAAGAAACCAGGTAGATATTGAAGGGAAAAGTGAAAAACACAAATTTATGTTGAGTAAAGGAATGTCAAGATACATTGTACATGGAGGCAAACCTGCCCCCCCCCCCCCCCGCCCAGTCGGGGAGGAAATCTATTGAAACACTATCAAACCAGGCAGGATTTACATATCTATTGCCTAAAATATACAAAATGTTGCAGAATAGCTCAAACACAACGCCCAGTAGAATCCGACAACCCAGAAGGCTGTGCTATAGATGGTGCATTTTTTGCACTGAAACACATTATTTTCTACAATATTCATAAAAGGTTGTTATGGGGAAGTTAAGTTCAAGTAAAGATCTCAAAGAGGCAGAGTAGGAGTGTTGTTGGGGCTTTTATGTCAAAAGGTAGGTCAGAAAGCAGCAGGTGCAGCCTAGTAAGTTTATTATTCACTCAATTTGATTGTTTCACATACACGCTTAAGCACAGATGTGGAATCAGAATGGGAACACTGAAGCAAGTGTCTTGACTGATCTCACAGTCTAAGTCTAAGGTCCCTATGTCACAGAATGAGAAGCCTAGTCTGGGATTGGTTCAAAGTCACTCAGCTGTACTTAAAGTTTCTGTTTCCAGAGATCACCATGAGGTGGGCTGCACAGGATGCAACATTCACCTCCAACCATGGGTATGAAATATACGTGTTTAATAAAAGTGCATGTGTTGGAAATGGGCTCTGTGTTGTACATCATAACTCAAAGCACCCAAAATCTACCTAAATGAATATGATAAACATAATGGAAATGACCACCTTCCCAGCACTCTTTAAAGGATTTTTTTTGAGAAAACACGTTCATGGCCCATGTCACTTAAAAAGAAAAAGAAGAAGAAATTTGAACAATGCATTCCTCTTCCCTGAGTGAATTACCTTGTACCTGGGGAAGCATTCCAGGCCATTCCATAGTTCCTTTTAAAGCTAACTGTCTCAGCGTCTAAGAATTGAAAGGCTGACAGACATCTTTAGTTGTGTAAGTGTGGAAAGCAGAAATGGCGGTTAATTCATCGTCTTGAGCTCTTTCTCATTTAGCTTCCTTTCTGTCTTTATTCCACAGCATGGGAGAAAGAAGAAGTGACCAAAAACAAACAAACAAACAAACAAACAAACAAACAAAAAAACCAAAAAAAACCCACCCTACGCTTTAGCAAACTAACAAGAGAGGTGAACATGATTAAATGGAAATCGGAATGCTTTCTCTTTTCTAAGGGACCCAAATATTTCCCATCATCTTTGTCTCCCCACTTTGTGTTATTGTCCAGGCCTGGTGCTGGAGACCCTGCTGTGGAAATAAGTCCACCAGTAGATGAAACTGACAAGGGTCCAGATCTGAGAATGAATTGTAGGCTCTGTAGCCAAGAAAATGGATTCCTAGGTGGTATCTTGTATGTCTTTTACACCAAAGATCACCCAGTCATCCAAAGATCCCCATGAGGTAGTTTCTGTGAGTTTGGGATTTATGGTAAGGATTCATTTATCAACCCCGGGCTGGGCCTTTTGGATAGAGACAGGTGAGGACTAGGACCGAATGAGATCCAACCGTCCAACCAGAGGTTGTGGAGATTCCAGCATCCAAGGACCACACAGTGCAATCAGGGATGTCTCTGTTCTCATCTTTTGGGGAGAACACCCCCTGTGGGCCCTACTTCCTAGCCACTACCTGCATTAGGAATGAACTTCGCATTAAAATGTGCCTGTCATGTACCCACCATTAGAACACTGTACAAAATTCAGGTGTCAAAATTTATGCAGTGTACAGCCCATAGAGTGAGCCCTCATATTAACTTCCATCTTTGTTGGTAAGAATGATGTATCAATGTGAGTTCATCAGTTTTAACAAACATGAATGAAAATAGGGGAATCTGAGGGGAAAAGGGGATGTCAGGGAGCTATTTATATTTTCTTTCAATTTTCTTCATGCCTAAAATCTCTCTTAAAAATTAAACTAAATTAAAAAGTGCCTGGTGAGTTCTCTCGGAGCCCCTGGCTTGGATGTCACCAACTGAGACCACTGGTCCAAGGGAAAGAGGAAACAGGGAGAAGAGGATATTACAGGGAGGTTTGGATACGGAGAGTCTAGGGAGCGAAAAGACAAGCACGTAGATACATCTTCTAAACCAGCAGACAAGAGAGTCTAGAACTGAGGTGCCAAGGCATGTTGGCTATCATCAGTTTGTGACGTCATCAGGCACGAATCATGAATCCGTTTCCTGCTCCCCCTTGCTCAGCAGTGTGAAATGCAGGGAGGCTGACTAATTAGCACAGGGTTACAGACTTCCTACCTACCACAGATGGGCTGGCTGCTCCGGATCCCTCCTGCCGCGGAACACTGTGTCCGTGTGGGCGAGTCGGATGCTCTGATTCATCAAGTGTGCAGGGTTGGAGTGGTGTTTGCTGATGCTGAGGTCCAGAGGCTGGATTTTCTGTCCATATTAGGCAGGGAGGAGGGGCGTCCTCCTGGCTGTGTCAACTGTCAGTGGGTGATCCATTTGCGCCCTCCGCATCGTTTGCTGATGACTTCAATCAGCTAAGGCAACCAAGAGAAAAGGAGTGTGTGGGCAAAACATTGAGTCACCTTGCAAATCTGTCCTGTGAACACACAAAAATGCCCACCTGTGTGCCCTGAGTGACTTCTGTGCCACATTACCACACAACCCGCCTCCCTACTCTGTTCCTGGTGCACTCAGCCCTGCTCCCTCTTGCGGCTCTAGTTCCTATGCAGGCTCAAGGCCCCAGTCATTCCACTCGCATGATTTGGAATTTAAAGCAAGAACAAGAAGGCAGCAGTGAGACCCGATTTATAGCAGCTCAAACGGTGGAGCAGGCAGGCCTGGGCTCAAATTCCATTTGCACAGAATGCCTTTCTTTCTGAGCTTGCGTCGCCTGCTCTGCAAAATGATGATAATATTAACCTCAAGTGGCCTTTGCACAACTGAGGTTTTGAAAGAGCTCAGCAGGAAGAGATTAGAGTGGTCCAATATTATCAGATCTTCTAAGCCCTTTACACACTTATTAACCCATGTACACTGTAAAACACCCCATAACAATCCCAAGATGCCATTATCTTTATTTGGAGCTGAAGAAATCTAGATGAAGTAAATTGTTAAAGTTCCCACCTAAAGCTAGAAAGTGATGGAAACAGAATCTTCCTCCATTTGAAAGTACCGGCTTAGGGTCCACACCTGATGGTACCCCAGTGTTTCTTGTGGGGTAATCCCCCGGCTGGCAGCAACACACGTCCTCTGAGCCCTACAGATACAGAGCTTCCCTCCAGGGGTTGGTAGCATAAACTGGTTGGACAAGGCTCCCAGAGTGCACAGTCGACTTTGGGAACCACTGGTCCACCCTCTTCTATCTCCTTAAATGAGCTCCCATGACTTCCCCTTACCCACTAGCATTAGGCATCTTGAGTGTTACTATTCTTTAGGTTTGGCTTTTTCTCATTTCTACTCTAAGAAAGTTATGATTCCTGGCACAGCTAGGGATGTCTGACTACAAAGCCATGTACCCATGGCCTCAATTACCCAGCATCCTCAAGCTGACTCCCACAGTCATCCCAGCACCTTGCCCCCAACTCCTGTTCCCCCAGCAGGGCAGGCCCAGCACCTCCAGCGCAGGCTGGGAGGCCAGTCATGGCTCAGAATGAGATATGTAAGGCTTATTTCATAGCTTTTAGTAGATCGTTGGGTCGTTTTTAAATCACACTGTGAGAGGACGAGAGGGTGAGTGAACTTCCCTCCTCTTATATTCCTGGAAACCAAGAAAAGGAAGGAATGAGCTGTTTGCCCAAAGTCATGCAAGTTGGGACCTGGGCTCAGAGTGGGGACTTGCTTCTGTGGACACCCTGACTGTACTCAGTGCTGTTACTAGAGCCCCCATGGGAGGCCACGGCCACACTTTGAAAGAGAACGCTGGGCCGCTTGCCCTTGGAACTGGACTAGGGGCTCATTCTGCCTGGGGGCAAGGTAGGACGGAGGGAAAGCCACAAGCTCCAAGTCCCAGAGACTTGAGCTAGAGGTCCCGTTCCTTCTTTTCCTATGTATAAGAATCAAGTGAGTCATTTGAACTCCACTCTCTCTCAAGATTCAAATGCGTCCTCTGTTTATGGGGGAAACGCTTGTTTTTTAAGATTGCTCTGAGGATTCGAAGAATGGCATGCAGCGACGAGGTGGTCGCTGGCATCAGTGAATGCTGCCTCCTCCTCCCCTCTCCTGCCCATTCTCTCACTCTCTTGCACCCCAACTACTCTCCTTTACTTCGCTCCTTCTCACACTTCAGTTTCGTCTAATCACTGGAGAAAAAGAGGGTCTAGCGCACAGTGGGAATAGCCTGAGACCAAGGAAGAGACCTTGAACCATGTCAAAAGAGTCTCTTTCGATTATCAGAAAAGTTAGGCCTAGGCAGACTGGGGATCAGATGTATGAGAATGCTGCTGTTTCTAGCTTCCTGGGCCATGACATAGCATTCTCAGGTCAAAGATCCACCTCTGCAGAGACCACAGCCCAAACTGGGTTGACTGGGAAGCTGAAGCTTGAGGTGACGGGGATACAGAGGATTCAAACGCCAAGTTACAAGCTGCCAGGCACAGGCAACTTAGTGTTTGTAGCAGTTACCTAGAGAAATGGAGGTCCTTTATGTCTAGACTTTGCCTTATGACTATGTCCAGATTGATGCCTATAGTAAAAGCACGCTAATATTTCTTCAATTAAAAATAAACTTGTGTTTTTCCAAAATGTCCAATGGGTTCACTAATGGGTGGTTAGGAGACTCAGATGTGTTAATGACACAAAAATACCTTGTGTCTTGTTGCGTTTGTAACTCACATGCAGTAGAAATCACTTATTTGGATGTACAGTCCTTCGAGTGTTCATGTAAGCACAGTTTCTTGTAATTACAAGATCACTAACATGGCAAAGACTAATCACAAGACCTCAAGAGTTTTCTCCAGCTATTCTCTTGTTTTCAGACCCTCCCACTAACCCAAAACTCTGCCAACTATTGATCTATTTTTTGCCCCTATAATTTTGTTTTTTCTATAATGCAACATAAACAGAATTTATAAAATGCAATCTTTTGAAACTGGCTTCTGTCACGGAGTGTCATACACTATGCATGAGATTTATTCAAGTTGTTGCATATACCAATTACTTGCTTCTCAGTGTTGCAAAGTGGTATTCCCTAGGGTGGATTATAACAGTTCCTTTATCCATTCATCCGGTGAGGGCCACTTGGCTTTCCTCCAAATCTTGACAATTATGAATAATGTTGTACACATGGTATAAAACGTTCTGTGTCAATTTCTCAAGTAGTGAAAAAGTGAAGTTACCTTATTGTGCAGTAAATCTATTTGATTGTATAAGAGAATTATTTTTCCAGTGGCTTTCCATTTTGCATTTCCTTCACCCATGCCTGAGAGTTCCAGTAGCTCTTTGGCCCTCCCAGCAGTTGGTGTTATCAGTCTGTTGAACTATCCTATCAGGTATATGGTGCTATTATATTCTGATCTAAACTTTTTTTTAAAGTAGAAAGTAAATTTACTGGGAGAAGTATAAAGGAGAAAGTGAGGTAGAAAGTAGGAACTGTCCTGCAAGCAGGAGGAGGGGTCAGGGTCCCAATTATTTAGAAGTTACAGTCATCTTTTATACAGTTTTGCTATAGATCATGCATATTTATTTTCCTATACAGAGTTGGCCTTTACTGATTGGTACGTATTAACAGAAAAGTAGTTCGTTGGTTTAAGATCGAATTTGAGGAGTCAAGACAAAACCCCAGACCGTGGGTCATGAGGGCCTATGATCTCATGACCGACTTAGCTTCAGTTTTATCCTTGGGCATTTCAAGGTGTGGTCTTTCTTAGCTCTCAGAGTTCTTTATCTGGGAGGAGTTTCTCACCTGAGAATTTACAACATCATTTAGGATGCCCATCTTCCCCAGTATGTGTTGTTTTAATTTAACCGTTTGTTTAATTTAATTCTTATTTGATCCAACAACAATTAGATGACTTGCATAAAGAAATAAGTAATATCCAAGAATATTCATGGCAATGGCCCTCACGGTTGTCTTGGTTATTACCTTTTATTGGACCAATCTTTTTGATTATTGCTCTTCTTATTTTTGGCCCTTGTTTAATAAACTGTATCTCTCGTTTTGTTCAGTCTGGAGTTGAAGCTGTTGGATTCCCTGTGAACGCACCTGTGACGTCTCGTAACTAATTCTATGAGCGACCTTTTAATTGCCCAGACAATTTCCCTTGGAAATGACCGAGTTTCTGCCATCCTATGCCCCCGCCCTCCTTACAGCAGAAAGTAGCCAGAGAAGTCATAGTCCATTTTCCCTTTACAGAAGCAAGACTTCCCAATAAAAAGAGGAGGTAATGAGCCAGATTTCATCAGGAAAGTTCAGTAGCTAGGCTGGGTGGGTCGAGATGTGCCCCAATGAAGAACTCATCCTCAATTTACTTTATTTTTCATTTCTTTTCATTTCTCTTGTCTTCTCTTTCTTTCTATTTATTTATTTATTTATTGGTGACAGGGTCTTGCTCTGCAGCCCATGCTAGTCCTGAACTCACTATCAAGGCCAGGCTGGCCTTGGACTCACCACAACCCTCCTGTCTTAGCCTCCCAAGTACTGGGGTTACAGGTGTGTGTCACCAAGCCCTGGTTATGCGGTGCTGGGGAATCTAACTTGGGTACTTAGTGCTTGACATAGTGCTTGCTAGGCAAGCGCTTTAACCACTGAGCCAATCCTCTAGTTCCCAATTTGCTTTTTCTTAAGGATGAATAATGTTGAGCATCTTTTCACACACTTTCTTGCTATCTACCTTACGTGGTGAAGTGTATCTTTAAGTCTTTAAAACATGTGGTTGGTACTGAGTTTTAAAAATTCTTTTTTATATTCTGCATGTATGATGCTGTCTCATATATCGTATTTGGCAAATATTTTCCCTAATTTTTGATGTTTTCTCCCATTCTCTTCAAAATATCTTTCACAGGAGTAAAAGTATTTAATTTTAACAAAATTCACATTATTGACTGCTTCCTTTATACAGATCGTGCTCTGGTTGTCAGATGTAAGACCTCTTTACATAACCTGAATCACAAAGATTTTCTTCTAGTAGTTTATAATCGCATATTTCATATGCAGGCCTATGTCCTACTTTCAGTTCTTTTCTGAATAAAGTATGAAGTGTAGGTTAATGTTTATTGTTTTTGCATAGGACATACCATAATTATACCATTTATATACAAAAGACTGTCTTTTCTCCTTGAAATGCCATTGTATCTTTGTCAAAATCGTTCTGTATTAAGACACTTGTGAATAAAAATAATAATTAGGAGAGAAAAATCACTGACCATGTTTGTGGGAGTCTGCATTCTTTAATCAGTCTTTTGTCCATACCATGCTAGCTTTATTATTGTAATCTTATAGTATCAGGTACTGTGGGTCTCCAAATTTATTCCGCTTTAAAATTGCCTTGACTTTATCTTTCCATAATCATTTTAGAATCTACTTTCCTGTGTCTTCAAAGAATTCTGCTGTGATTTTGATTGGGACTGGGTTAAATCTGCAGGTCAATTTGTAGAGATTTGATACTTTACCTGTGGTGACTATTCTACAAACATGGTCCACTGATGAGACCAGACCGTGTCAAAGCCCAGCCCGAGTGTGGGACAACCTCCTGGTCCCTTGCCTAGCTCTGCCACCATCAGCTGAGAGATCTTGGGCAAGCCAGTCCTTCTTTTTGGCCATCTACTTCTCAGCTATAAGATGGAAAAAAAAAATGGGTTGGTTAAACTAAAAGATCATCTTTTGACTCAGATGTTTTGTGAATTCCATTGTAACCTTGATCCACCCTGTTATCACCTGTCTGATGAAATGCTCCAACTTGGGCAGCAAACCTGAGAAGCCAGCTCCAGAGCAAATGGCTTGATCGGGAGTCCTCCAAGTCAGGACCCAGGTGCTTCAGCCAGAGCAGTGCCCTCTCTCGTTACTGGGCATCCCGATGACAGTCTGAGATATTGGCCTGACTGTGACGGAAGCAGCAGGCATTGGCTTCTGTTGCCCCCAAATCAGTATTGTTGCTTTGGGAGTACAGGAGAGAACAGGTTCCCTCCCCGATCCCACCCCGCCTCTCCATGTCCAGGAGAAGGAGGGGAGAAAAGCCAGGTGGCCCGGCAGCACTATTCACAGTGTTCAAACATTGGAGTCAACCCAAATGCCCAACAATCAGAGAATGCCTAAACAAAACATTGGACGTGGGGACCCTGGAATCCAACGTAGCTGTTAGCAATGACAAGTATGTAGATTATGTGCTGAAGTGTGTAATAGATAAACTAATGTCAAACCAAAAATTCGGAGACTCAAATAGCACTCACATACCATTACAGTAAGGTTAACTTTTTTTTTTTAATCACATTGACAGGATCTGGAGAGAAATTAGAAGTAATACAAACAGTCTGTGATTGATAATACGTGCTTGATTGAGCAGCTTTGCCCAGTTGGGCTTCTCTGCTAAGCGCTTTGGGGACTTGGTGGTAAAACATCTGACGCTTGCCTTGGGAGGACTTCACAGCAGGGGTGGGGATGCATCTCCAGCCAGAAGACCACGGGACCAAATTCTGATGAGGAGTCCAAGATGGAGCTGAAGAGTCTAATCTGGAAGAGCCTTTGTACAACATCCCTGCCAGGTGTATCAGGGACACGGGTGGCAGTTGGAAAGGCACATGACAAAACACATTTGTGGACAGTTTGCATCGTTGGCTCCTCAGGTTCCAGCCCAGAATGCATGCTGTTGAGCCTCCAGGCTCCTGGGGCCCTGAACTGGCCGCCACAGCAGAGACTCTCAGGGTGGGTGTCCTTCCTTAGTGCGTTCTGAAGTTCCCCGGCCTCAATCTCCTTGATTCCTGGGCCTCTTGGCCCCCTGTTTATCGTTGGAAGCCAGGTCAGAATAAGTGGAGGCTCAGTGGGTAGGCTGTCTGTTAAAGGAGAACCAACTAGCCAGAGAGCGTTCCTGGGGCAGCTGCAGAGGGTAAAGCTGGCTGGGGTCAGGAGCTCTGGATTCTGACCTCAGCACCGCTTGGCCACTTGTAGTCCTGGGCAAGTCCCATCATGCCTGGCCTCAGTTGGCATCCCTGTATGGGAAGGGGTTGCGGAGCAACTTTTCAGAGCGCTCTACAATCTCTAACATGACAGTAAACAGTTCTAACCCCTGGCCACAGTACCAGGGATACTATAAGGACACAGAGCAGTCAGGCGCTAGGTGGGCGTCCCCAGACTTCAGTGTTCATGCTCAGAATCAGCCTGAGACCAAGGAAGTAGTTGAGGTGAAGGCCTTAAACACTCAAGAGCGACCATCACAGACCCAGAACTTTGAATCAACACAAGGCAGACTCTCTTTTCCCAGAGTCAGGGGGTTCCTTGGGTGGGAAGGAGCCTGGCTCCCTGTGTCATAATTGCATCACCCCTCTGCTGATGGTTAATTAGCTAATTACCGTGGGAGAGGCAAAGCCTGAGCAGAAATGCCAACTCTAGGCTGGAAACAGCACTTAAGCCGTGAGTAACCCTCATTAACTTGGATAACAGGCCTCCTCTGCTCAGAGTAGGATTCAGGGAGCTGAGCTCCCAGAGGGCCTTGATTCCCAGGACAACTGACCAGTTCCAAAGTGGGGAGGCAGGAAACAAGCCTGAGTGTCCCCCAGAGTGCTAGAGCTAAGGGGTACGGTAGGGGATCGAGAGGAACCCAAGTAAGTTGGGAGGTTTTAGCTATCCATTACGCCCCACATCCAGGCTGAAGAGAGATTCTGCTGCTTCTGTCTCCCCTGGAAGGAGGCACCACCCTGAATTTCTGGGTTCTCCTGGCTCTGCATTATTTATAACCAACCCTGCAGCCTTCAGAGAGTTCCACTTGAACTATCTCATTTGAAATATTCTGTCTTCAAACTTCTCTGGGTGACTGGTAGAGTAGCCGGTGGTCACGAAGAATCTATGACACCAAGATCTCAAACATTTCTTTCCGTTTTTTGAGACACAATTACCCTAAAGGCAGAGTCATGGCTGTCTGCACCCACGCTCACAACTCAGAGAGGGGCCACATCTCTTCTCTTCTACCCACCTCGCCCACACTTCACTCTGCTGCTTTCCTGAAGCCCTCAGGAAAAGTGACCATAGAATTTCTCATCTAACACAGGAGGCTTTGAAAAGTGAGAGAAGACAGTGCTATTCATCATTATGCTGAGGCAAGAGGCATAAACCATGACTGTCCCCAGGAAAGTGGGATGTGGGGTCACCTTTCCTAAGGAAGAAGTCTAAGTGCCTACAGTGGTCATGGAACCCTCTTGACCAGCACTGCAGCCTCATTTCTGGGCACACTGCCCCCACTCCTCAGAGCCCTGGCTTCTTTCATATTCTGCCCGTCTTTCTATGTAATCAAGTCCTTAAAATTCCTTGCATCCCTGACTTGATCGTCCAGAGCTGCCCCACTTCTGGGGTCTCCCGTGGGAGAAGCAGATCTGCACTTGACATGGCCCCGAGGTGTGGGCCCCATCCACCACATGGGGAGTCTCACGCAGAGCAATGTGGACTGAATGCTGGCACAGACCAGGGCCTTGACAGCTGCTGTGTCTTCTGCCTTTTCCATCTGACTTTACAACACAAGATCCAGGAGCCTCGGTTCCCTCCCACCTCAGCACCTTTGAGTATCTTGTTCCCTCTCTCTGGGACTTCTCCTGCCTACACGCCCTCCCACTCCTTCAACCTGACTTCAACCCACCCTGTGGCCACCAGCTTGGACAGCACTCTTTCTCTGAGCATTTCCCAATACCCACTTCCACCCGAGTCCAAATAAGGTGTTGCTCCCCCTCATGCACCTTTACCCCCTCCTCACCCTTATCCCACACGTGCTCCCTCTGTTGGAGTTGCTGGTTTTGTGTCTCAGGTCTCCATGGACAGTGTGAGCACAGAAGTCAAGTGTTAAGCAAGCACTTTAGTGATTAAATTAGCTTTCTAGAATTTGTGCCCAGGTCTATAAGCTCATTTTCCTTGAGGTGGGGTATCTTCATTCAACAAATAACAAAATTCACCTACCTTACACTAAGATGGTAACATTCTCATCATAGATTTCAAATTCCAGGAGCTAATTTGGAAACCACCACTCATGTACTTGGTGGCAAATTCTGATTAAATTTGACTCTGATCTGGTTGAAGAACTTGATAAAGAAATTGGCCCTGTAATTTTGACATGGACACATTGAAGTGCACCTGGCCTGTCCATAGGAGTTCTCCAGTCACTGGTAATCTAAGGAGACATTTGGAAAATTTTATGTTTTAAAACCTCGACCTTTTGTCTCAATAATAATAACTACATTTTGATGCTATTTATAGTATGGCAACTGTTTCCATGTCTGTCTATTAACTTATCTGTCCTCACAACAAAAACGCAAGTGCCTGAGGCCCAGAAAAGTGGAGACAGTTGCTCAAGCCCCAGGCCAGCACGCGGAGGAGCTCCGAGTTCCATCGAGGAGGCCTGACTGCCGGCCCAGAGCTCCCCAGCAGTCCGCCACACACCCCTGACAGAGAAGAAGGTACAGTGAGGCCCACTGCATTTCCCAGCAGCCGAGGGCTGCCGGGCTGCTTTCCTGGCTGTCTGGGAACACTGGCCACGGCTTTGAGATAAAATACTGCTCATTGATCACCCTGATGGTTGGTTCTATGTGCCAGTTAGATGGGGTTAAAGGATGCTCAGAGAGATAATAACACACCATTTCCTGGTGTGTCCCTGAAAAAAATTAGCATCTGAATTAGTACACTGACGGAGAATATCTGCCCCCACCAGCGGTGGTGGACATCATTCAACCCCATGAAGATGTGGATGGAACAAAAATCGAAGGAAGGACAAATTCCCTCTTTTCTTAAGGCAGGACATCCATCTTCTCCTGTCTGCAGGCCTTGAAGCTCCTACTTTTTCAACGTTCAGACTCAGACTGAATCCTGGGGTCACCTGGGTCTCCAGCTTGCAGACTCAAGAAGTGGGACTCCCTGTCCTCCACAATTACATGAGCCAATCCATGAGAAATCCCGCTCTCTCTCTTTCTCTGTATATATGTCTATGTTTCTGTTTCACTGTCTTAGTCTCTCTGAGTTTCCTTTTCTCTCTACATACATGTACACTTTGCATTATACATATATGTACATATGATATAAACACAGAAAACATCATTATATAATATACAGTACATCTATATGTTTACAACATGCATAATATACATATATAACATGTGCATTACCTATTATACTATGTATGTACACAGGTGATAGGCAGACAGAAAATCTTCTATTGGCTCTCTTTGGAGAAGAAAGACAGAGCTCTTGGTCGCCATGTTTTCTTTTCCATGCTAGATTATAAGTCCTTAAGGATCAAAACCTGATTTTCCTATGTACTTATTTTCACACTCCTACCGTGGTTTGACATTCAGCCGGAATGGAAGCCCTCGAAGGGCAAGGACTGGCCTCTTGTTCACAGCCATATTCCATGCACACAATGAGTGCATTGTGAGCATTTATAGAAAGCGATCGTTCTCACATTGCAGACGGGCTCCCTGCTGAGCCGCGAGCACAGCAGGTGCATGGCAAGTGCTTAACAATCGTGTAGAGGTAAAGCACTCACTTCCCTTAGGAAGAAGGTTGCCCAGGAGACTGATTAAGGAGACCTGGCTTGGGGAAAGCAGCTGTGCCCTCTCTGGGCACTCTTTCCATTGACAGAAAAGGCATTTATAAGAGAAGAATTAAAGCAAATGATAGGAAGTTAAGGAAAGCAAAGCCTCGGTCTTGAAGTATTTAAGGTGCCACCTTCCAAAGCAATTCTGTCACAGAGAGATGCGAAGTCAAGACCCTGCTCAGCTATGAGGCCTGTGAATGGGGCTGGGTAGGTGCCTTGCATGAGGACTATTGAGAGCTGGTGTGAGAGGGCGCGCCAAGGCTGTACCTCAGCACTGGCATATCTGAAGGCATGAGTGCCTGACCTGGAGCAAACCCACTGTTAGGTGCATTGCCAGAGAGATGTCCCCTTCTCTCCATAAGCCTCAGTAGTCCGAGGCTGTGCCATGTGGTTCCCTAGCTGAAGGTGCAGAGCTGTGGGCTTTAGCATGAGCACTAGGTTCTAGCTCAAGGCTGATTTGGGGAAAGAGGGGAGAAAGAAAAGCCTGAGCCACAGACCTACGTGGGAGCTCGGGGCCTCACAAAGGGTGAACGTACGTCTGGGGACAGCCAGCAAGCATCTGTTCTGCAGCCTGTGGTCACCTGTTCGCAGGGGAGCGAGTCTTGGCCCCCACAGCAGAGAGGCAGCCCATTCACTTAAGTGGGTCGAGCCCAGGCCAGGTGCTTGGAGCCCTAGAGTTCCTCAGGGTCTCATGGCTTGTCTGACCTTTGGACCTCCGATGTGGATGAAGCAAACCCTTAAAAACCACTCAAGAGTTAGTTAGTTGGCTTTGACCCAGGATGCAACCGAGGTCTGAGCACCCCGAGCGTGTACCTGCTAGGAAGAGGTGGCACAGTTAAGGAAGACAGATTTTTGGGGGGCTGATTTGGGGTAGAAGAGAAAAGAAAAGGCAAAATTCCTGAGACCTACTGGACAGTCTCCATTTGCCCCTTTCCCACCTCCCCTAACAGCCTTTGAAGACTCAAGTTTTGTCCATAAAATATCTAAAGTCAAAGAAATCTGAGATAGTATTACATTATATCCCACTCCTTCTTACAAAATGTAGCAACCGAGGCTCCCTTTACATTAAGGAGCTGGCCCCAAGACTAGCTGCTGGCCAGAGGCAGAGCTGTGACAATGTCTCCCCAGGCCAGTCTCAGGTCCTTTGCTCCCCACTCCAACCTGATAAGACGTTGCAGGGCCAACTCTGAAGGGAACTGGAGGACAGCCAAGTCCAGAAGGACAAGAAAAAGCATGTGGGAAGGGTATCAGATGAGGTCACAAACATAAACGTCAGCATCTTGGGGGATGACAAAAGATTGTGGAATGAGATGGAGTGGACATAGAAGGGCAAACTCTCAGACTTGGCACACCAAGGGTCGTATGAGTAACCTGCTGGGCCTACACTATATCACGGTGACATAGTGTGAATGTTTGCTTACGTAAGCTCTCTTCCACCAACTCCTGTGTTCCTTGGGGACTGGATCTGTGTGTACTTAACTTTAGCTCCATGGTGCAATCTCTGACCTAGAAAATGTCTGGAAAGGAGTGAATGAATGAAGGAAGGAATGTCAGTATGCCTCGTGCACCAACATTCCTGGAGTTCTATCCTCACTTGTCAGCCTTAACCCAGGGCAAGAAAATGAAAATTAAGATAATTACAGGGGTCACTTTGTCAGCATGAGGACTAAACAAGGCCAGGCGTTTGAAATATGCAATAAATATTCAATAGTGCTAGGATGACTATTTTCAGAGGCAGGACGAATGGGGAGTTAGGTTAGATGAACCTGGAGACAGTTCGCAACACAATGAGAAGTCGACCTCGTCGCTGATTCCATGTTCTCTTCTTTACCACCATAATTTTTGGAATCTATCTGATGCTTTTATTTGAGCGAAGAGATAAAGTTGATCATCTAAAGTCCGTGCCAACATATAAATTCTTGCTTTAGAGTAGCAGCGTGGTGGTGGCGGTGGTGTCCAACCCTAGACCTGCCATTTTGGGAGCTTTATATTTTTTAATGAAGAGGAAGTGTCTTGGGTTACATATGTAGTATGTGATATAGTTAGCATAAATATGTAAGTACTAAACCTTCCTTTTAAAATATTTTTCATTATAACAAAAACAATCGAGGGCAAAACTACTGCAGAAGATGAAGTAGTCATTAAGCATTCTTTTTTTAAATACTCTGTAAAAGTAGAGACATTGCAGACTTCATGACACCTGAGAAGTACGGATCACCTGGGAGCATACAATGAAGATGTCTTTGCCATGTACCTGCTCCTCTGAGCCATTTTTTCTTTCCAATTTTATTAATATATATACATTATGCAATACATAATGTTTACAATGAACTTGAGTATTTTGTGTACATATACATCACATCAACATTACAATCCTTTCCCTTCCGCATTTTGGCCTTCCCTCACTCTCTCTGTCACCCTAAATTCTCACCATCACACCCATTGATTCTATAGCATGTCTGTATTCTAGGTTTCCCAAATCAGAGAAGCCATGCAATATTTAACATATTTAATCTCCTGCGTCTGACTAACTTCACCACTCAAATCATCACTCTGTAACCCAGCTTCCCACCCCTAGAATGAGCTGCAGTGGTCAAATCTTGATGCCAAATCTTCTATGGGTCCAGCAGAGCCCTTTATTGGGATGATTTGCCAAAGTTCTTTTGTGAACCATTTTTTTGTATTGTACTATATCTTTGTTGAGATTCTTTAACATGGCCTCATCCACCAGTCCACATAAGATTCTACTTACTTGAAATTCTAAAGCAGGTAAAGTTAATTAATAACGAAAACAAAACTATTGGCATAGCAGAAATTCTCTATTTCTTGATACATTGTTGTTTGCACATATATATATTTATATATCTCACACATACACACACACATATATACATATATTTTTCAAAATTAATTGAACTCCAGGCTTACAATGTATGGGCCTCTTTAAAAACAAAAGTTATATTGTGATAAAATTGGTTTAAAAAAAAAAGGAAGTGCACATGGCTTGTAGTCACCCAGCTAATGAGTGGAAGAACTAAGACTAAATTCCCATCTGTGTTGCTCCAGACTCAAGGTGGGCTTTGAAGAGGGGCTTGTGGCAACAAGGAGGTCTACATGCATTAGTTTTATCACGGACTGCCTGTGGTTAGGGGGAGAATAGGGGACCCCAGAGGAAAGACTTTAGAGGAGATGAAACATAAAGCAGGTAAAAAGTCACAGCTGCCGAACAGTAAGAGAAGTTTGGCAGAGGGCACAGGGGAGAGAGGGAGAGAAGCATTGCCAGGCACTGGGGTGGGAGTAAGGGCCTGCCAAGGAGCTCCATGGAGGGGCCTGGACTTCATGAGGTTACCCAGAAACAGCGTTTTCTCTTTCAGGAGTGTTTTAATTTCCCCATTGCTAGATGAAGGACCCGACACCCACAAGCTTGTTTTTGCTCACAGTTTTCGATCTTGGTCAGCTGGCCCCAGTGTAGGAATATCATGGGTGAGAAGTGTGAGGTAGCTGAGTTGCTCTGTTTGTGGGGGCAGGGAGCACAGAGAATGACAGCTAGCAAGAGACTCACCCCCTCCAGAGGCCCAGCCCCCGGATCTAGCTCTAAAAGGGCCCCACCTTCTCACCGCACATCTAGCTACAACCATTAGTGGCTTAATCTCCTGATGGGCATAGCACCTGCATGATCCAAGCATTATCCAAGCATCTCTTAATCGAGTCAAATTGACATTTAAGCTTAAGAGACAGGAGGACACTGGATTCAATGTGCTACTCAGTTTCTTCTAAGAAGAATCAAGATCTCTGAATTGGATTTATGAAACAAGGACAAGGAACCAAGGCAGAAGCGAGATTTGCCCTGGAAAGGTGGCTCAGTCATGCACACCTGCTCGCTTTCATTGGGTTCCTGGAGTCCAAGAGTCGTGTTTTGCCTGGGGATGCTATTTGGGCCATGCGGCAGTGCAGCTGATACTGGGGTGCCTTCATTTCCTCCCCATCACAAACGCCTACATTGGAGGATGCCGACCTCATAGCCAAGATAGTTAACTCGATTTTTGTAAAAAGTAGAATTGTGAGGCCTGGAGGAATGGCTGAGCAGTTAAAGCACTTGCCTAGCAAGCGCTAAGTCAAGTGCTAAGTACCCGAATTCTATTCCTCAGCACCATATTAACTTGGAGTGGTGGTGCATGCCTATAATCCTAGCACTCAAGAGGCTGAGGCGGGAGGATTACCATGAGTTCAAGACCAGCCTGGGCTCCACAGTGAGTTCAGGACCAGCCTGGGCTCTGTAGCAAGACCCTGTCTCAAAAAAACAAAACAAAACAAAACACAAAAAAGTAGAATTGTGACAGCTTCACACTCCCTTTTGTTACTAAATGTTCTAATTGCTGCACAGGAACCCACATACTCCATCTTGGTTAATATACAGACATCTTTTTTTTCCCTTGAAATAGAGTTTAATCACTCCAGTTTTACAACTTTGTCACTAGGATCTTTCCCTCCAGAGGAATGCACAGCAGTTGTTCAGTAGCCTACTGACACATTTATCTGAAGAAATTTTTTTTTCCTTTTAGCATATATTTACTAACAGATTTCTTGACTTCTCTGAATCTCACTATTTATAAAATAAAATTGCTGGGGTAGACTAAGTCCTAGATGTTCCTTCAAGTCCTGTGGCTCTATGATCTCAGCACCGGACGTGGTGAGGTTTGGTGCTGTGAACACAACAGCAAAAGGCTGGTGGCCTAGTGATCTCTTTGGCTGGTTCCCATGCTCCCAGTGGGCACTAACAGCGGGTGACTCAATAGTGTAAAGCTTTTTGAGGAAGGAACATCAATAGCACATTCCTTTCCCTTGAGCATCTCATGATCTACTTAAGAGAAATCATTCTTGGGAAAGTATTTGAAAATAATTTTCATGGAAAAATATGAAATATACCTTTCTCTACACACACACACACACACACACACACACACACACACACACAGCCTCTTCAACAAGGTCTTGGTCACTTTCCTGTCGTCGAGACAAAATACCCAACACATGCAACTTTAAGGAAGAGAGGTTTATTTTGGCTCAGTTTCAGAGGTTTCCACCTATGTATGGTCAACTAGCCCAAAAGCAGAAATGGCAATGGCAGAAGGGCATGGGGGAAGAAAACTGTTCATCCAGGAAGCGGAGAGAGAGAAGGAGTGGGGACAAGAATACACCCCTCCTCCAGGTCACACTTACCATGACCCACCTCCAATCTGGCTCTGCCTCGTAACAGTGCCTAGTGCTCCCATAATCCAATCACCTTCCAACCTCATGAGACATTTGGGGGATGTTTTAGATTTAAGTAACAAACAACAAAGGTCTTTGTTACCTTACACAAGCATGACAGATGCTGTTATTCTAAGGAGATGAGCATTATGGCACTGAGCCACCATATAAATTGTGTTTGGAATTTCACCACAAAAGCAATCAGGCTGGTCAGCATATGACAGAGAAACACTGGGCCCAGCTGGGGCCCAGCAAGGTATTATTTTTCATTCTGTTATCACTAGAAGACATTTTAGGTAGGTTCTTTATTAATATAACTTCCCATGATAACATAGAAAGACAAGGTTTAAAGAAATGAGCAGTGGATATGATGGTCACTTTAGTCACCAACACATAGCTGTCATGACCTGGGCCAAAGGTTGATCTTAATGGACTTCTTGCCCTGGAAGTCACTCGCTGCTCCTCTGAGTGGCCCACGGGCCGAGGACCATGACAACAGAGTCTCACTCACAGCATCAGAGCCTCTCTGCATTAGCATCTGAGAACAGTGACACCTGAACCAAGGTTCTAGGCAGCTTGTCAGCCCTTGTCAGCTGCCTGTCCTGCAGATGGTAAGAGGACATGGGAGCAAGCTGCCACAGAGGCCTATGTTCATTACGTGTCCTTATCTTTGATGTGTCTGTTTTCTTTCTTGAATGGCTTCAATCCAAGGAACCACTACTTTATCAACCACGTCAGGCACAAAACATGCAGTTACAAAATCTCAGCTTCCACTGGTAAATGACTGTCACCAGGGATGATAAGGACGTACAAAACAAAGTGGAAGATAAGCTCATGGTAAGGACGCATGTTGGTGACACAAGAGCTCTGTGCTCAGCTGACTGGTGACTCATTTCACTTTCCCTTTTCACGTCTTTCCCCTTACAAAAAAAATCATGGACCTATATTAACTTCACTTAAGTGAATTATAAAGTCTATTTATCTATTACCTTGTTTTCATTTACTTTTAAAATATATTGTACTAGTGTCCACTAATTTTAAAAACTATTGACTTTTACTGTGGATATTTCCAGCTTAATCCATTTCCTGTAAATGTCATTATTTAGTTTTTCTTCACAGCTGTATGACACTCCTCAGTACCAGGATACTCCACGCACCACATTTTCCTTATACCTTCATCTGTTGATGAGTGCTCAGGCTGGTTCTCTATCTTGACATTGTGAATGGTGCCACAATAAATACGGGTGTCCCAGTGGCACACTGACTTCAATTCCTTTGAGTATATACCAACGAGTAGTGTAGCTTCATCGTATGGTAGTTCTATTTTTAGTCTTTTGAGGAAATCAGTCTTCATACTGATTTCAAGAGTGACTGTAATGATTTGACGTCTACCAGAAGTGTAGAAGAGTTCCTCTTCCCCTGTTTCTTCACCAGCATTTGCTGTTTTCCTGCATTTGTTCTTGATGATAGCCGCTCTGACTGGGCCGACATATTGCAGACATTGAATCTCTGTCAAAAGAGTCGCTGCTGAAGATTCTCTGCAATTCCGCCTACCATGTCTTCGCTCTGTTCATTGTTTCCCTTCAGTGAAGAAACTTTTAATTTGGTATTGTCTCATCTGTTGGTTCTTGCCGATGTTTCCTGTGCTGGTCGAGCCCCATTCAGGAAGTCTTTGCCTCTGCCTATGGCTTCGAGTGCTTCCCCTGAGCTTTCTTCTACCGGTTTCAAAGTTTCAGATTTAGCCTTAGGTCTTTGAACCATTTTGAGTTGGTTCTTACAGAGGGTAAGAGACGAAGATTTAACTTTAGCCCTACACTCACTGATGGGCAATTTTTCCTTGCACCGTTTGTTAAAGAGCCTGTCTTTTCTCCAAAATATGCTTTTGGTTCTTCCGTCAAGGGTCAGGAGGCTTCAGGGGTGTGGCTTTGTTTATGTGTCCTTCACTCCATTTCGCTGGTCTATGTGTCCATTTTTGTGCTAGTAGTTTGTTGTTTGTGTTACTATGGCTTTGTGGTGTATTTTGAAATTGGGTATTGTGATTCCTCCAGCTTTGCTTCCTTCACTTAGGATTGTCTGGGATATTCTTTTTATGCACAAATACATTTTAGGATTTTTTCTAGTTCTTTGAAGAATGTTATTAGAATTTTGACAGAGATTGCATTGGATCTGTACATCACTTTTGGCATTAAGGACAGCTAAAAAATATTAATTCTGCCAGTTCATGGGTGTGAGATGTCTTCCAATATTCAAGTGTCTTCTTCAGTTTCTTTCCTCTGCATCCAATAATTTTCATTATCTATGTCTTCACCTCCTTGGTTAGGTTTTTCCTTGGTGTCTTATTTTTAGAAGCTATTGTAAATAGAATTGTTTTCCTGACTTTTTTCCATCCAGTTCATAATTAGTGTATAAAAGAGTTATTGATTTTAATGTCAATCTATATCCTGTTAGTTTATTCTGTAATTTGTCATTATGTTCAAATTGAAATGTCACCTTTTTCGTTACTTTGAATGGTTTCCATTACAGTAAATTTTTAAAATAAAAATAACAAATACAAAAGCTAACTTTTAAAAATTTCAGACAAAATAAGATTTTTTCCAAAGTAAGAATTGCTTTATTTTCTTCGAAGATTTTAAAAATAAAGTATACACTCATCATATAAAAAAAACCCAGATAGATAGACAGATACACACACACACACACACACACACACACACACACACACACACACACACAGAGTATCACAGTTGTCTGAGAGATTTAAAAACTCCCAAAGCCTGGGTACCACCCCCAGAGATTCTGTCTTAATTGATCTGAACTGGGACTGGGGAACTAATAACGGTTTAAAGTTTCCCCAAATGATTTAACGTGCATCCAGGAACTGCTGGCCCACGGGGAGGCACTAGGAAGGAAGTGAACATCCAGATATACTCATTCCTAGGCAATGACTACTTCAGATTTTTAGTGAGATGTGTGGGGGAGCCGTTAGTGCGGACTGAGGGGCCCCTGTCAGGACAACAGGACACTTAGAACCCAGCAAAGAGTACCACCTTTGGCTTTCTAAGTTTCTCATTTCAGCAGAGACCATCTTATTGTCCTCTTTCAGAAATTAGGCGCCTATGATGTGTGTCACTATCTGTCTCCACATCCAGTGACCCCACAGAAGCCATCCAAGCAAAAACACTAGGGATCACTTAACATCAATAAGACAAGACTCCAGGATAATCAAAATAAAAGGTCGGAAAACAGTGGTGGACGTAGGAATGTGGGAAGTTCCACAGTGACTCTGGGTTACTGGGACCTTCCCCGGCTTTCCCAACTACCAACAAAGAATGCTTAACGAACCCTGGGCTTCTCTTGAGTAAGAAAATGACTCCATGTGAGGATAGGGGCTGGAGGATCTCATACAGTGTAAAGAGAGGATTAACCACCAGAGGAAAAGGAGGGAAAGCGAGGTTGAGAAGAACTGAGAAATAGAATGAGGCAGGCCACCCCTCCATACCGCACGTCGGCAGGTGTCAGCCAGCTACTCAGGGACTTTGTTTCTCTCAACTACTTCTCCGAGGGAGGGCGATGGGCTGAGTTTATTGGATTAAAGGGTGAATCACCTACAGCCAGGGGCTGCCTCCTATTTCCTCCCCTCACAGAAGAGAGGAAGATCTTGATTAATTAACATAGTCACCCACCACCTAGTCAGACTTAGAAATCTCCTTTAAACGCCTCTATCGATTTCTCCCAGGTCCCTTGTTAATTCGTCTTCTCCTAATTTTTTTTTTTTTTTGGTCTGGACATCAGCTTGCAGTTCTGTTCAGCCATGCAGTGCGTGAGCTTCATCCATCTTCAGAGCAGGCGAACGATCCCGCCTGTGTAATCCTGCTGGCACCTCATGTCTCAAACATATACACCCTCCTCCCCCAACTTTATCCACAGACTCTGTTTCCTTCTAGGCAGGATATGACAGACATTATTGGAGCCTATTTGTCCATCATTGTGCAGTCTTCCTGGCCAAAAGAATTGTTCTCAAGAGGGAATGGTGATCATTGGTCTGTCTTTCCTTTTAAGGAGCCTTTGGACATTGTTTTCTAATTGCCTCCTCCCATGAAAACTTAATACCACAGACCTTCTCTGTATCAGCTTATCCATAGTTACCTATTTTTTTTTTTTTTTTTTTTTTGCATACTACCACAGATTAAATCCAGGGCCCTCACCATGAGCTGTGTCTCCAGCACTCTTTCCTCCGTCTTTGAGACAAGTTCTCACCGAGTTGCCCAGGCTGGGCTCCAACTCGCAATTCTCCTGCCTCAGTCTTCCAGAGTGCTGGGATTGTAGGCATACACCACCTCGCCCAGCTTATATCCATGCTTTGTGTTTAAAAGAACAAGCTATTCTTAGGTCTCTAAGAACTAATTTTCACTCCCTGCATGCAACGTTACCCTCACTGAGGACGTGTAGCCTGCTGCCGATGATTGGTCCGTGGTAGCTGGTCCAGTTCAAAGAAACATGCAGGAATCATGTTTAGAAAAGATATTCCTCCTCGATCAATGAGAGATAGGCAAGGAAATGGCCTGCGGCCCTTACCCACTTCCTGCTGCTTGAAACTGCAGCTGTCATTTTGTCACCATAAGGATGGCAAGAAAAGGCCATGCCCTGCTTAAATCATAGGTCCACTAAACAACCGTAACCACCGTCGGCTTCCAGGCTTCTTGCTACATGTGAGAGTAAATAACTCTGTGCTTTAAGTCACCGCCAGTAGGATGTTTTGGGCCTCACAGCCTGAACCCTCCGGATGGAAGAGTGGGGTTTCAGTTGCTATGAAAGAATCCTTATCTTTCACTAGAGGCAGGCTCCCGCTAGAAGGGAAGAGGGCAGCTTGGTTTGGTGGGGCCGCAAGCTTCTGGGTATCAGTGAGGTATGTGGTTCAGGTGTCTCAGAAGACCAGCACCTGGGGAAGCTGTGCTGAAAAGTCACTGCTGTCCCCACCACTCACATTTCTCCTTACATCAATGGCCCTTGGAGAAGTGCTAGAGTCTGTCTGAAGCCTTGTTTCATAGAAAAGAACTGAGGAACAGTGATACCAGTTTTCAAGTTCAGAGTGCTTTTCTGAGAACTCTTTCTTAAAAACACAAGTGCGTTTGTGCTCGTTCTCACTGATCTGACAGAGTGAATGGGGACTTGGCGCTGTGCACCCCCACATTGGACAGACACCGAGCTCCCAGGTCGTGCATCCTGAGCTCTTCCATCTCTCTCCCAGCAGCCCTTTCTCTTCTCCATTGCCCCTGTGGGTGACCAGGTGGTGGGAAGGTGAAGCTAGCACTGAGCTGGCCACACTGGATGTTCCGGGTCTTGTAGCTGGGTCTTCCATGATAAGGCCTGCTCTAGCCCTGAATTTGAGAGTTCAACAGAAAAGTTGACGCATACCTAGGGAGTGAGCAATTTTTACCAAATGAGGGGTTCAGAGAAATGAACATAGAGAGTCAGAGGTCTAAACCAGCTAGTCACTTCACAGACTTGGACATCCAGGCTCAGAAAAGTAAGGATTATTCCCCAGCACCACAGAAAGCTGGGCATGGTGGTACACACTATAATCCCAGCACTCCAGGTGCTAAGGCAGGAGGATGGCCATGAGTCCAGGCCTAGCCTGGGCTCCGTAGTGAGTGCAGGACCAGCCTTGGCTATAGAGTGAGACCCTGTCTCAAAAAAAAAAAAAAAAAGAAAGAAAGAAAGAAAAAGAAAAAAAGAAAAGAAAAAGAAAAAGAAAAAAAAGTCAAGAATTATCCAGGTGACACCAGGTAACAGAGCTAGATGTGGTGGTCCTGGCAGCAGGGCTCTGCTTCCTGACTCCCAGGTCAGTGCCCTTGCCACAGCGGCCTGAGGCTATAATTACTTGGCCCTAGCTCTGTACTCTGCTGGGATGTCCTGAAATGTCATTCATAGCTGCTGTCCTTTAACTATTTATAGCTTATCTCCCTAATACAAGCTTCCAAAAAGCTAGGATCTTGACATATCCATCTGAGAGCCCCTCATAGCACACAGACATTGGGGGCAAGTGAGGTTTTTGGGGCACATCTGTACCCGCTAAAAGATTTGGGAAGGCTATTGCTTCCATCCCAGCTTGCTTTGGGATAATACTTACAACGTCTCTAGAACCTGGATCCCCTGACCCTTACCTACTTTCCATGCTATGCAGTTACATAAGGGGAAGATCTATAACACCAGGAATAGAAAGTGCTCCATGCATTCTGATTTACCTTCAAATCGCTTCCTGCAAGTGCTTCCTTTTGAGCAACGCTCCATTTAGCCAAAGGAGAAGTTGGGGAAGGAGAGTCTTGAGTCATTGTTTTGAGCGTGAGTCAGAGATCAGGCCCACATCCTCACCTTCCTCCTAGCAGACCTCCTTCAGGCGTCTCTCTGTAGTGATTGCTGTGACGGACCACGACCAAAACAAGCTGTACCTGTGCTATCTGGACATTAGCAAGGCATAATGGTGGGTCAGCTGTAAGGGACGCATTTAAATGCACCCAAAATATTAAATACTTTGGTGCGAGCATTCGGTGGGCTTGAAGAAAGAAGGGTGACCCATCCATGTTCCTGTGGCCCAAGTGTTGGAGCCCTGTCCTGGCCTTGCTACTATTTAACTGGGCAGCTTCCAGAGAGTCTCTTCCATTTTATTTTCTTACCTTAAAATGATATGACTAGATAAAAAAAACTCAAGGTCTATAATTCCAGTTCTTTTATGTTAACACTATGAATTTAGAAAACACAAGGGAGAGCAGAGAAACAATAGGGATACAGGGCACCATATCAATCATAATAGCCAAGCCGAGTCTGAGCACTGTGCTGGTGCCTCGTTGCCTCTCACAGCGACATGAGGTAAGCACTGGGGTCCGTCTGCGTTCTATGTATGAGGAAGCTGAGACCCAGGGTTACAAAACACTCGGAGTTGTACATCTATTAGTAAGTGATGAGCCAGGACTTGAACCCGGGCAGTCTCGGTGTACCTCGGTGCAATCTGAATGCGTGGGAGCGTGGTGTGGGTGTCCTCCGGCCTCTGTGGAGGAGCTACGCTGCTGCATCTTTCAGGCTCCCCAGAGAGTGGAGGCCCAAATCCAAGGTCCTCAAGGCTTGAGGACATGGCTCAAGCACCAGCAGCAGCAGGAGAGGGCAGAAGAGGAGGAGGAGGAGGAGGAGGAAGAAGCTGGTCCCTCTTCTGCTCAGGGCATGCACATACCTTGCCGTTTAGCAACGATGGGAAAGGAAACACACAGCCAGGGCCTTTGACAGCTTAATGGGGTTTTTAAAAAATACACATCTATATTTTAAACTTTTTTTTTTCCATTTGAACATTTTTAACTTCAAGTTCTGGACTGAAATAGCAACTGTTTTAGATAACTCTCCATCCCTGGGCTCCCACGTTTGGAAGAGTTCTCAGCCTGGCCTGGGGAAAGGCAGAGGACAACAAGTCCAGCACATGGATAAGTGTGGCTGAAACACAGCAGATGCACTTGGAGTGGATGGATGGACAGACGGATGGTTAGACGGGTGGGAGAGGGAAAAACCACGAGGAGCACCATCAGACGTGTTTACCTACAAGATTCTCCTGAGGATTAAGAATAGGCCTTTCTGGAAAAGTAATATGACTCTGTTTGCCACTGAGCAGACCCAGAATTACTGTGAACGGAGCCAGCAGACTGGCCTCTCAGACTCACCTGACGCCAACCCCAGAGACAAAATGGCTGCTGCAGTTCGGTCCCCATTCGCCAGCCCCATCTCCAGCTACTTCACCCACCTTCTCACTATCATGCCACTCACACATCTCCTAACCACATTGTGGTGTTGTTCAGCTCGCTCCCCACCTATCCAATCCACTCATCTTGCCTTACCTATGACTGAGAGTGAAAAGACATATTCTCAAATTCCCACCCTCCCTTGCAGATAAGGCACCAGGAGATATGCAGAAGTCCTGGAATGGGTGGGCATCAACATCAATAAGCAGGGGCCGACTCATCTTTCCCTCTCTCTTCTTGCCTAGATCTCTGCCCAGAACTTTGCAGGTGCAACAACCGTCTTGTGACAGAGAGGGCACACTCCTCCATCTGACAACGTAAGCACAAATGTAAGCAGACAGAAAACGACAGGGCGCCCAACGGCCTGACGGAACTGCCTGTTTTCTATATGAGAAAGGTGGACATCTTCCTGTTTCCACCACTGGGTTAACGTTTTCAGCTACTTCCGGCCAAGCTCCACCTTCAGGTGCACGGTGCACAGCGCAAGCATTTGAGGCTTCCAAATCTTTGTTCCCATAACCCCACTGCCTGAAATGCCATTCCCCAATTTTGCTTGCCAAAGAATACACACTGAATAAATATTTTAAATTTAGAATTGAGAGATGCCATGAAGCAAGGCTGAGCAATACATATATTCTCTTAAATGCCACTACTTGCTCCCACCTATTGGAAATCTTCAATTTCCTGTCTCTTGGGGTCCCAGTGAACTGTTTAAAGAAATGGTGCATCAACCAGACTTTGGTTTATACTGGCTTGCCCTATGGTACCATTTCTTTTAACTTACACACTGATCAGCTGTACCTGGTTTATTCTCTATGGGGATAGGCAGAGTCAAAAGACTGGGATCAAATACGATCTTTACCTCTCACTACCCAGGTACCTCTGGGCACCAGTCTCTAAACTACTGGACTGTCATCTGTACTGTTGTAAGGAAATTAAGAGTTGGTGACATATTTAAGGGCATGGCACAGAAGATACTTCATAGTACTAGTTTCCTCCCCATTCTAATAGCTGTCTCCTTCCTTCTTGGTTATTCTTTCTTTCTTTCTTTCTTTCTTTCTCTTTCTTTCTTCCTTCCTTCCTCCCTTCCTTCCTTTCTTCCTTCCTCCCTCCCTTCCTTCCTTCCTTCCTTCCTTCCTTCCTTCCTTCCTTCCTTCCTTTCTCCCTCCCTTTCTTCCTCTTCTCTTTCAAAACTATTTATTTGGTACATTCTCGGCACTGGGCTAGCCTAAAACACACCCTGTTGCCCATTCTCTGGGGACATCTCCCCTACCTGACCCCACCCTGTGCCCCACTGTCCTCTTGTTTCTTCCAAAGCACAAAGACATTTGATAGATGTGTTTCTCTGCACTATCTCTGCAGAGTGGTAAGATGATTATCACTGCTCTCTCATCAGACAATGCCAGCTAGTAAGCCACAGGATGTTCTCTCTTTTTTAATTAAATTGACCTGAAATTGGTAAGGTTAGAGTCACTTGCCACAACTGCAGATGTGCGGTTCCTGCAAGAAGGAAGTTAGTAACGACACAGTCCTCTGCTCCGTCTCTGTTTATATTTGAGGAATTCTGAGCTGCAGCTTCTGAGAGGGTCTTCCTCATGCACAGAGAAAGCACATTCATTCCTCTCCTGGGGGTGGGGGTAGCTCCAAGTCTCACACGGCTCAAAGCTCCTTCCCAGATCCTCACTTAGAGGGTCCCTAGATGCCTAGTCTGCTCCAGTCAGCCCCAGCCCTCTGCGGCCCTAACCCTGGAGACCCTCCAAAGAGCAAGATGAAGGCTCGTGGAAGGACCCACCTGCCCCATAGTGCTCTGTCTCCCAGGACTGTGTGTGCCACCCGCCAGGCCCCTTGATTAACTCCCCCAGCTGAGCCACCACAGAAGGACAGAGGGCAGAAAATAACTCATGAGAACCGAAAACTAAACCCCAATGGAACCTCACATGGAAACAGCTCAGAAAAAAAGAGAACTGGATGCTGGGCTATTAATAACAAGGAGCTGCCGGCTAGCTCGCAGCTCGGCATGTTGATTCTTGGGAAGGCCCCAGCTTGCCAGGTAAAACGTGCCCCAGGGCCTATTCACAAACAAGCCGCTCCTCGCACACACAGACACACACACAGACACACGGAGTTCCACATGCACACATGCACTCACGCATGCATGCACATGGCCAGAACGTACATGCACTTTTCTATCAAGACTTCTCTTCAAACCCTCACAGCTCCTCTCAGGGAAGAAGGCTCAGGACAAACGATGGAGTAGGAACTCTGTATTAGCAGTTAGAAGGATCTGGAGACCCCTGAGGATCCAGGCTCCCTCTCACTTGGCAGAAACTGGATCTTTTTTATTTATCCTCCCCGCTTCCGGGACAAGAGAATCACTAGGACCTGTTCTATCAAATGGTCGGGGACAGACACGCATGCTTGGTCACAGTTCAGTGGGGAAAAATTTCTAATACTGTTATTCCCTAAAGATCTCTACTGCCTTTGACCTGAGCTGTTCTGGTGGCAAATGCAATTGTAATTTCTACTGCTAGAATTTTTCTCTATTTCTGTCTTCTTCACTCCTCCCACCTCTGTCCTGCCCCCAGGATCACGGGGCACTTTCAGGAATCCTCGGGAACAGTCTGTGCCAAGGAGCTGGCCCTTCTCAGCTCACATCTTGGAAAATAGCATGCGAACCAATTAGCACCTCTCAGCCGTGAAGAAGCTCTGACTCACAGCTTCATAATTGAGGTTCTGAGCTGAGATGGGACCACACAGGACCACCCTGCTCAGTCCCTGTTTCAGAGGGAAAAGGGGCCGTGCCTGGATGAGACTATTGAGCTACAAAGCCTCTCCCGGAGCAAATTTAAGGTGATCTGCACTTCGTCAGATCCACATGCATCCTGAGAGTGCCACAATCCTTCGGTTTGTTCTTGTTGGCCTCTAAACCAACCTGGTAAGAGAACAAAGGCACAGCAGCCCAGCAGCCCACAACGCCAACAGCGTGTAGCTTGGGCAGGGACCTCGGAGTAGGCTGCTCTGAGCCTGAGTTTCAGGAGTGAAATATGCATCAGAAATGGTCTCAGTCACTAGTTGAATCAGCGGCCAAGGAAACAAGGAAGGGACAAACTCTAAACACCAAGGCACAAGCACACACATGCACACGCATGCACACACACACAAACATGGTCACGGACACAGGACACCCTCTTTCATTTCCCCAGGATCCCTCTTTAACTGACACCAAATTGTCCTCCATAGTTGCGAGAGAACCCCAGGCCCACCCTTTGTATCTGTCCTTCTGCCATTTCAGGGTGGAACTCTAACCACCTTCATTCCAGCCAAGAAATATTTTTTATGCCTCCCAAGGGACAACAAGAAATCCTAGATTCAGCCAACTTTGAACTTTCAGGTAGAGCCTTTTTGGCCGAGAAATGATAAAGCAATATTTAGATTATCTGCTACACTAAGCAAACCAATTCAACAGGAAAGAAATGAAAGAAAATGTAAGCTTGAAAAGATTTGATTTTATTGAAGTAGTCAACAAGGGAAACGAATGATCAGAATCCACATTCTTGTATGCCTTTATTATTCAGTCCTGGTTTTATTTTGAGCTAAATATGTAGGGTAGGGGTGGGAATGCTATAAATCTTTCAGTGTCCAGGATGAAGTATCTGGCAGTGGTTAACAATCCAGCCTTTGGATCCAGACTGGCTGCCTCACATTGAGCATATGATTTTGGGCAAGTTACCACTCCTTTGTGATTCAATTTTCCCACCTGTAAAATGGAAAGATGATTATACCTCTCATTTCATAAGATTGTTAAGAGGATTTAAAAAAGTTAATAGGTTGTATCGATCGGCTTTCCTTCTGCTGGCACACAACACCTGCCACCTACACCTTAAAGGAGGAGAGGTGTAATTTTGGCTCATGGTTTCAGTCATCAGATGACTCTGTGATAGGAATGACATTGCATGGTGGGGCAAGGCTGCCTAGTTCATGGTGACCAGGAAAAATACTAGAAAAATAGCACCAGAGAGGAAAGGGCCAGAAACTAAGTATAGACTCCCAGTGTTGCACCCTCATGATTAATCCAGACACCCAGAAGTGTGCTCCATTAATCCCATGGGTAGATTCCAATGCCAATCAGGTAGACTCTCAATCTCAACTGTCACAACCCAAACCTTGTCAACTTTGTATCCAAACACATCTCTTTAGACCTTAATCTCCAAATAAACACAAAAAGTTAATAATTTCACCTGTAGTCACAATAATACATTATAATGAGAATAATTTTCATGTACATAAGTCCATATTCAAGTCTTTTGAGATGACATTCAAAGCAAACTCATAGCTGTTAACTTCTGTAAAAACAAACAGAAAACAAGTTGCATAATTCCAAGATACAATGGCACAGAGTAAATGTGGGGAAGAATGGTGGGATAGAAAAGAATTGGGCCAAAGTAAGACCAAAACCAAGCAAGGAAAACACTAAGTCCGCGTTGCTCCGTGTCTAGCACCCAGGGCACATGGTGATGAGACGCAAGTTCCAGAGGACTCGGGCAGCCCCACTTCTACATCCTTGCTGGTTGCAGCCCACATGGTCTCTGGCTTCACACTCCATGCTCCTAGCAGCTCTGACTTCCTAGACTTTCCACTACATGTTTGGCTTCACTCCCACAGTCTTACTCACTGTTCTCACAGGGGCACATTACCTGGCCTCCCACGCCTCTCTTTGAAACATGGGTAGAAACCTCTCTGGTCCCACAACGTTTCATTCTGCATGACAGTAAAACCAGCATCACATAGACCACACAAAGGTCTATTACCAGTATGAGCAGTAACCAGTTTCTCTTAAACCGTGGCAGCAACAGTCTCTGAATTCCTGGGTGACTGGACATGGTAAAATGAACCTCAGGAAGCCAATTCCCCAGGTGGCCCTTATGAAGCAGAGGGCCTATGGGCTCTTTTCTCAAATCAGAGCTTGACAGTTTTGAATCTATGATGCAGATTTTAAATCTTTGAATCTGTGATGTGTGGAGTCTTGCTGAGATGCACTGAAGACATCTTTCTTACCGTTCCTCTACAAAGTACTTGGCATGACCGAACACAGTTCATTCTAGCTAAGCTAATGTATGTATCGTCTTTGTCACTTGCTGCCAAGAGTCCTGACCCTTGCCACCATTTACCTATCTGTGTTCTTGCTCAGAAGCAGCCTACCCCACCCCCCAGCGGAGTATGTGGAGATGTGTGGAGTACAGTAGTCCCCTCTCACCTGCAGTTTTGCTTCCCGAGGTTTCAGTTATCCAAGGTCAATCAGAGTCTGAAAGTATTAAATGGAAAATTCCAGGAGCAAACAATTCATGTTCTACATTACGTTCTGCACCATCCAAGGAGGATGGCGGCACCGCACGTGGTCTCCTTTGTCTGACCTGAGATCAGAACCACCCCTTTGTCCTGTATAACCCTGCTGTATACCCTTAGTCACTTAGTGGCCACCTAGGTCGTCAGATACAGCAGCACAGTTCCTCAGAGCTCGTGTTCAAACAACCGTTATTTAACTCAGTCCTAGCCACAAAGCACAGGAGCGGTGAGTGCCGGGTATTTCGCAGTGGCATACTGTGACAGAGGTTCTTTTTATTGTTTGTGTTGTTACTCTCTTTCTGCGCCTAACTTTTGAGTAAAGCATTACTGTAGGCATGTATATATAGACGTAAACAGGGCACACATTGGGTTCAGTACTGTCTGCGATGGGAAGCCTCCCCTGGGGGTCTCGGAATGTACCCTCCGCAGACAAGGGGGTGATGACAATATTTGTTTGCCATTTCATGAGTGCTGTCTGGAGTCATCAGGCATCTTGATGGGCACAGCAGGTAAGCATATTAAGACTTGTCCTTACCAAATACCAGTGGTCCTCCTGGGAGGACGAGCTGCGCCTTCATCTCTCACAACAGACATCATAGCCAACCCTTCAGCGATGTGACTTCACTCTCACAAGTCACCAACATAGGTGAAAAACACACACTAGGTATCCTTGAGTGCAGATTGACCCTGCCCTTTACTTATAGCACCTGGAGTCAGTTCCCTGGTCCCAGTGAGGGTCTTTGCACCCCCCATACTCTTGCTCCTTTTGCTGTGGCAGGCTTGGAAAGCCTAACTGGCCTTGTTGTGTTTGTGTTTCCAGGAACCTCCCTGGGAGCTTTCAGGTGACAGGCTCCAGGGCTTAAGGCTGGGTCTCCGGCTGCCACCTGCAGATGCTGACAGAAAACTGAGGCTTTCTGCAAGAAGGGGCTGAACTTTGTGGCAAGAGCTGGCATCAGGCAAAAGGAATAAACAGTCAGAGAGCTACAGCCTCCCCCAGGGAGGAAGAGGGCTCCGTGCAGATTCGCAGAGACTTGGCTGTGGTTGCTTTAACCAGATAATCACACAGGAGCTAATTAGCACCATCCTTCCGAGCACAGCCCTCTGGGGCAGGAGGATGCTCCGTGGAGAAGAGAAACCCATTAATTACTTTATCAGGAAGCACTGATAAGAACCCTAAAAAGATATTGCTCTAAGGCCCTGAGCTAATTAAAGAGGGCTATAGGGTGAAGGAATGTGTCACCATGGAGAGAGCCGAGCACACACTTTGATCCTGAGCCTTAGGGCCCCAGACTGAGGGCAGAGAAGGACTCCTGGCCCCTTAGGGAAGCTTCACCCTTGAAGTTGAGAGGCCCCAGCATGGGGTTGATGGAGAACCAGGGAGTCTGCAGGCTGCAGTGCCAGCTCAGCCTAACCGAGGGGCGGAGCTCACCAGCAGGTAGGCTGGCGCTCTTCAAGGACGCCACACACACAGCACCACTAGGACTCGGTCTGGGTGTGCTTCCTCTCACTAGTGTTATCAACAGGCCTACTTGGTAAGAGAGGAAAGTAAGACTCAGACGATATAGCATGCCTAGACAGGGATCCTTCAGGTAGGAAGAGACAGAAGCCCAACTCCAACCTGGCTCGCCCAGTGAAAATCCCATGTTACTTGTATATTTCTGTGGTATCTCTCCAGGTCTGGGGCTGCGGGCCTGAGCTCCAGACCCGTGATCCTTACTTTCAGAGAGAGCTCTTGGAGCCAGTGTCTTCATTTCTCTGAGCCTTGGTCTCCTAGTCCATGACACAGGGCTAGTCACATCCACTGAAAACAGGTGTAAAGTGGGCCGTGAGACAAGATGACAGAGGTAAGTCACCTAGGGCAGAACCTAGTAGCCATTATTTTAAGTTACTAAGGTACTGTTTTTACAAGTTTATTCCTAACTATAAAGATTTGAGTTCAAATATGATCTTACAGAGAAACGCACTGTTCAAAGAACTAAAAGAGGACTGTGTCTGAAAGGAGAGTGGTGGGCAGCTTAGTGCCCACCCCCTCAGGCTCCTCCGCTCCCAGCAAAGTCCTGTTATATGACCAGACATCCTCGGAGGACAGGTGATCTACCTGGACTGAGAGAAGCAGGATGTGGTGAGGTCTCCAGGAAGACTGAATAAAATGCTCCTACTCTTACGGCTTAAATCTAAAATATCTCCCAGAAGTCTCATGTGTCTGGAGGATGAGTGGGTCATGGGGCCACTACACTCATCACTTGGTCAATCCACTGATTTCTTCATGTGGGTGCTGTTAGCAAGGTGCAGCCTGGGTTGCAGGGGCAGGTCACTGGGATGTGGTCTGGAAGGGTACATCTCCTCCCTGGCTGGTCCTTCTCGCTGTTTCCCGGCTGCCATGTGGTGAACAACTGTTCTCTATCTGAGGCCCATCAACCATTGGTGGGTATTTTGCTTTTGTTTTGTTTTGTTTTTCCTGGATCGGGCTTATCATGCATGAACAGAGACCACAGAAACTATGTGCTAAAATAAAACTATTCTCCTTTAAGTTGTGGGTGCCTGGTATTGTATCCCATTGGGTGAGATGCCCCAATTAAAACAAATGATGTCCTTTTACCTTAGGACAGAAGACATTGATGAGCCATTATTCACTGCCTGGGCACTCTGGGCATCCTTGCAGAAGAGCTAATAAATGTACACAAGCCCCTCTTTTCTTGTTCCTGGCCTTCTGCACCGGTTCCTGGCCAAGAAAGACATGCATCAGGACTGAACCCCTGACCTTGACCCATGGCTATACTTCAACCCAGCGGGTTAGCCAGCCAGTGACTAGCAGGTAGCAGTTACATTCTGTGTAGGTATTCTTGTAGGTACCTTCTAGGAGAGTAACTGTCAGATAATAACATTGTTCCACTGGAAATTTGTAAAATGACATACAGAAGGTGGATGCCCTTCTGAAAGACATAAACAAAGACAATGGCAAAACATTGAAATCAACCAGAAACTAGTTCCATTTCCCTGGACGCCATGGGAGGAGCAGCCATCACCCTGTAGCACCTGAGCATGGAGCTTGGCACTGGAAGCAGGCAAATGCCTGTTCATTTCTTCCCCGTTTCACAGGAGCCCACTTGGAAGCCCTGTATCAGCATTCGAAGAAGTCAGAATCGAGAAAACAGAAAGGGGGCATTTGTTGTGGGCTCTCCCTTCCGTAAACTTATTTGCGATGATTATAGAAGCCACTGTAACCATGGATCTACAACCTCCTGCCTCTGCCCTCTCCTCTGCCAACATGGCTGCTTGAAGCTCAGTGTTGGCCAAAAGCCACATATCTGCTAGTGTGTGGGACTTGCCAGGCCAGCGCAGGTGTGGCCTCCTGGGATTCTCAGACCTGCCCAGCAATGTAGAGACTTTTGTCTGAATTTATGGCTATGGAGCTGAGGGGAAGAGTGTGGGGTCTTAGCCTTGCCTGGCAACAGGATTCAAGCCCATGTCCATCGGAGCAAGTTCTTATGCTGCAGAAGATGGGGTACCAATGGGACTGGATCAGAAGGCAGATCTGGAGGTGGAAACCAAGAGCAAGTCCAGTACTCCTTCCAAGCCTTCTCTGTGAAAGCTTTTCAAACAAATCCCAATTATATCCACCCATCATATTACAGATTCTGCCCAAAAAGCAGCCTGGAAGCCTTAAGTAGCCTAGAAGAACATAAAGAGAGATGGGAGGACTTGGGCTCTAGGCAGTTGTACCTAGAACAAGGCCGGTCCCTTCACTAGATTTTCTCATCTGTAAAGCAGAGGGGGTGGTTCTCAAAGCCACTTCCTGCTCTGCCCCTCCACCAGTGACTGGAGACATCTGAACACGGGCGTGCTTGGGTCTGTGTTTCAGTGTGCTGTGCTTCCATGTCCATGAGTTCTTTCTGCCCACTTGCTGCCTGGTCCCCAAGGAGGGACACCGGCAGCACGTCCTCTGCCGTCTGGGTTGTTGCTGCCTTCTGCTTCCCCAGCTGTCCCACCAGGACTCTGGGAAGCCAGGGAGGAGTCAAGATCCTGGAGGGTGCACAGTCCCCTGGTGGCTGGAGGAGGCCACTGCAAGCCTCCTCTAGGTCTGCTGCTCCCCAGAGTTAACACCTTGGTCATTTTAATAAAAAGAGTGAAAGCCGGATACCCTGAGCTCACTTTATATTTTCTGTTGTGTAAGAAATATGAGGAAATTGTACAGTTGTAAAGAACAAAAGTCAACCACCCAATGAGGTGGGACCACAACCCTCTGAAGGCTGAGGATTGCCAGGTGAGTCACCCACACACACATTCAGAGCCCATATTTGACTTCTCTGGAAGCATCCTCTGCTCCCAAACTCCTCAGCAGAAGCTGAATTGCTGGGTAAGCATCATATCAGGGTGTGTCTGGGGGTGGGAAGCACTCCAAAGGGGTCAAGGCTCAAGTGGGTACAGAAATTCTGCTAGTTCATTAGCAAAAGAAGGCATTTGGAGGTGCTCAGAGTGCTTTACTGGGCTAGTAGCCACAGTTTCACCTCCATGAAGCTTAGAATTGGCAGGGCAGGAAACTCACAGCACGACTAACAGTAATAAATAGGTAGGAGACCATATATGTAGGTCACAATGAGGACTTTGGGTCTTATGCTAAAAACTATTGTAAGGTTTTAAAAGCAGGAAGAGACAGAACTTAATTTGCACTTAACAGTTTACTCTGGCTGCTGTGTGGTGAGAGAAAGCAGGGAGACTCACATGGAAATTACAGCAATAACCGTAAGAGACAAAGGTGGTTTGCTCACCTGGTGGCAATAGGTGCATGAGCTTGAGATACAGTTTGGAGAAGGAATTAGCAGGACCCACGGAGGCTAAAGAAGAGGAAGACTACAAGCATGGCACCCAGGTTTCTGGCTTGAGCTAATTTCCTATGCTGTAGAAGACGGGGCACCAAAGGGACTGGATCAGGGGGCAGATCTGGAGGTGGAGACCAATACTACAGTTTTGGACTGGTTCGAGTTGAGATGCTAATAGGAGATTCAGAGAAGCGTTGTGGTACCAATGGTCCAGGATCTTGGTCACTGGGTCGATGTTGCAACACCCTCCCCAGGAGCACCTGGCCCCAAGTGTCACTCCTGGGCTTCGCCACCTGTCTTCATTCCTAGCTGGCCAGGCCCCAAGCACGGAGCAGTCATAAAGCCTCACTGCTGATGCTGTCTTTCCCCCTCCCTGAAGGCCACTCCCTCATTGCAGTTTCTGCCCTAGCCTTTCTGCGTGGCTCACACATCAAGCTACAGCTATACACGTTCTAGGAAAACTGTGGGCAGCCTCGCAACACGCCACCTGGCGCCACTTTCCTCCTTTCCTGCCTTGCTCCACTCTCCCCTCAGCCCTACTTCTCTGGGATAATACACCCAGTAAAGCACTAGCGCTGAGTTCTCCTTCAAGTCCTGTGTGGCAATAAAATTGGTCAATTCCGGGAGCCTAAATGCTAACTGTGGAGAGCACCGTTTCTTTACTTCACAATTTTTTTTTTTTTTTTTTTTTGAGACAGAGTCTCACTCTGTGGTCCAGGCTGGTCCTGAACTCACTTCAGAGCCCACGCTGGCCTTGGGCTCATGGCAATCCTCCTGTCTCAGCCTTCTGAGTGCTGGGATTACAGGCGTGCGCCTCCACACCCAGCTTATGTGGGGTTGGGGAATCAAACTAGGGTACTTAGCACTTGCTAGGCAAGTGCTTTAACCACTGAGCCATTCCTTCAGCCCCTGCTTCACAAAATTTGTAAGAAGTACTTATCACATGACAGGTGTTGTTCTAAATGCTCCCAAATATTAACACAATGTATTCTCATAATCCTAAAAGAAAGAGATTTTTTTTTGCTATTTTTATTTTATAGATGAGGAACCGCCCGTAAAAAGTTTAACCACCACTCAGGTTGCATTGTCCCGTGGAAAGCATGACACATGCCACACATGGAGTAGCTGCTGGTAGCCACAGTAAAAGATAAAAGAATCAGCCAAAATTAATGGTAATGTGTATGCCATTTAGCTTGGGAGATCTAAAATGTTGTCATATTAACATGAACTCAATGTAAAATAATTGTAATATTTCATTCTTTCATGTGAAGTCCTTAAAGTCCAGTGTGTATTTTACACCAATCAAACCTCTCAGTTTCAACAACTGCCTCTTCAAGGGCTCAATAGCAATGGGTGACTAGTGGCTGCTTTACTGGACAGTAGGGAGTGTGGACAAAGACTCTTTTCTTAATAAAATAAAAGAACTAAGTAAATGGATTTTAAAAATGTTACTCTTAGCTGAGTGTGATAGCGTGTGCCAGGAATTCCAGCACTCTGGGAGGTTCAGGCTGGAGAGGATGGTTCCTCAGGAAGGTCCTTGGATAGAAAACTCAGCTTGTGCAAGTTAGTGACTTAGAAAGCTTCTATCTCAAAATAAAAAAAATTAAAAAAGGGCCGTGGACACTGTACAGTGTAAGGGCTTCGGGTTCATTGGGTTGTCTTGGTTCTTCTTCAATCTTTGATAATAACGACCATCTGTCTGTCAGCAAGCTCTGGAAAGCAATTATGAGCACACAGCAAACAAATGTTATGGAAAATATCCTGGAAAATTTGATGTTTATAGTTTGAGTGTACTTTACCTATACTTACTAGTACTTGAGATTTTTATACTGTACGTAAATAAAAGGGTTTTTTTTTCTAACAAAATTGCTCCTAGTTTGTATGTTGAAATAAACTTCTTAACTGCATTCAGTTTCCATTTCCGTGATGATTTACTGAATCCTGGCAGAGGGCCAGGCACACGGCGAGGTCTGGGACCGTAGAAGTAAACAAGTGGATGAAACTCCACTCTCAGGGAGATTTTGGTCCGATGGGAGACCAAGGTCAGGGATGGTGACAAAATCATCAGCGGGTGTTTCGAAGGGTGGGGAGATGGAAGAGCAGGTGGGAGGGCTATCTGATGCAAAGATGAAGGCTGGGAAAGCTACAGGGACCAAGTGATGCTAAAGTCGGACCCAAAAGATGAGCAGGAACCAAGTGAGTAAATCAAGGGGAGGGAGAAGGGGCCGAACCCCTTGTAGACAGGAGCAAAGGCCAAATAAAGAGCATGACAAGTTTAAAAACCAGAATTAAAACCACTGCATCTGGATCATAATCCAAACTGGGGAGCCACAAGAGGAGAGCCCAAGCCGCTAAACACAGGCAAGGAAAAATATCAGAGTTTTAAGAGACATGCAAGGGAATTCTCGGACAGGGGCTCCACCTGCTCCATCAGGTTCGTTGGACTTACTTCCTAACAATGGGAACTTTGGGGGTTCTTTCCAGGCCTGGGTGGAGCTTGGAAATCTTTGTTTTAATAAGCTTCTTGGGTGATTCTTTGATCCCCTTATACGTTGATAAATACCAATTAAAATATTTTTAAAGTCATTGGCAAGTTTCTCCACCAAAATGAGTATCGAAAAATAAATTCCTGAGCCAAAGAACAAGAAGACAATTGGGCACATTTGAATGCCAACTGGCCACACAAAGGAATTGTTCACTCTTTAAGGTATCATGAGACAGCAGTCCCTAACCTTTTTGGCTCCAGTGACTGATTTCGGGGAAATAATCATTCCATAGACGGGAGCAGGGTGGGGTTGGGTGGTGCTGCTAACATCATTGCCTCGGCTCCACCTCAGATCATCAGGCATTGGATTTTCATCAAGAATGTGCAAACTATATACTTTGCTTCTGTTGACCTGATAGGACACAGAGCTCAGGCCACAACACAAGCAAGGGGGAGCAGTGGCTGTAAATACAGAAGAGGCTTTGGATGTTGGCCTACTGCTCACCCTCTGCTGTGAGGGCAGTTCCTTGTAGGCCACAGGCCAACACCTATCTGCCCATGGCCTGGGGCTTGGGGACCCTGGTTAAGGTCTTGTATTTAACGTTCCACCCTTCAAAATCTTACGTTTTAGAGATGCAGACTGAGACACTTATGAAACAATGTGACATAAGGAGTGGCTTCAACATGACCTCTACAGGAAGGGAAATGCTGGGGAACACAAGTGTACCAAACTGGCCACGGGCTTGCCATCATTGAAACTGAAACCATGGAGCCAGGCACACATCATTATTCTATGATATATTCAAGATCTCTCAGGATAAATTAGCCTTTAAAAACAGGATTTCTATGAGATTCATTCATTTTATTTGTTGACTCAACAATGTTTGCTGACTGTTTAAAATGTGATCGGGAGGAGGCTTCATGTCAGAGACGGATCTTCTTGAAGCCAGGCCTCTGCGGCGAGGGTGATAGCTCCTCAAGAGGTCACTGAGAGTTGCTTCTCATAGGGATCAGTGCTAAGATCTCCTTTTCATTGACTTCTTTCCTCTTAAATGAGAAGGAGGAGGACAGTGTGATGTTGCCAAATCTGAGGACAATAGTTCTTCTGGACATGAACCTGTCATACGGATCATGGAAAATTACAGGACATTTTCACAAAGCAGCAGAGGGAAAAATAAACAGTACCTGAAACTCAGTGGCTGGCTGCAGGACGGTGGATCTAGAGAAAACCGCCTCACGTGGAACCCTCAAAGGCTGATGATGCATCCCCCCCCACCCCCTCCGAGGATCTGTCATTGCAACCTGGGAAAGGGATTCCAACAAGAGGCATCTCACGCTGTTTGCTGTAGACACGGACTGCCAAAGCCAATAAGGCCACTGGGGAATGTTATTAGGTACATAAAAATGTATTGTGTATGTCCTCACAACATTTCCCAAGGCGATGAGCAGGCCAGGCGTGGCCACCGCCCTTTGGCACACAGCGGGCAGAGGCCAGGGGTTCAGCCTGCCTCCCCCACTTCCCTCTCAGTCTAGGCTCTGCAATGAGCCTGTCCCAGCCGCCCACGCCTTTCAAGCCTGAGTGATCAGAGAAAGGAGGAAACAATGGCCAACCCGAGTGACAGACGTGCTGCTGAATGGGGGATTTTGGTCGGATGTGGAGCTCACCTGGAATGCCCGGTGTTATTTTGGGAAGGCACACATCCTATGGAAACAATGGAGTGGAAAAAGAAAGCAGCAAAAGCAAATGCTGGAGTCTGGTTTTTGCCAAACCAGCCCGCTTGGCCAGGGGAGGCCCTGCAAGCCTCAGGCAGGCAGATGAGGGGTAGAGGCAGTGGGTGTCCGGCTTATCAGCAGGATACGTGCAAGATGTAGGAAAAGGAAAGATCCTGTGACTCTGCAACTTGTCACCTGAGGTCAGCCTGTGGGTGAGAAGGAAAGAGAAGAAACACAGCCCGACCTGAGCTGGGGACAAAAATGGAAAAGCTGGACAAAACCCAGTGCCGGTGGAGCCCATGACACATCGTCCCCCTCGTACATTGCTGTGGGGTTGTAAAATAATACCGTGGTCACCTTGGAAAATAACTTGACAGTTTCTTAACATGTTTAGCTTGGACTATTAAGCTTGGAATAACCTTGACCCAGCAAGTCCACTCCTTGGTATTCGGAAGAGCTGAAAATCCACAGCAAAAATTCACATATGAGCCTTTGTAGACAATGTTGGATGTTGGTGACAGCCAAAAAAAAAAAAAAAGGAATAAGGAAAATTAAGCCAAGAGTAAAAGGTAATATACTGTATGATTCCCATGATATAACATGTTCAGATATTGCAAATCCATAGACAGAAAAAATATATATGTGAGTGACTGCCAGAGTCTTGGCAAAGAGGAAACCAGCTATGATTAGTAGTGGGTGCAGGATTTCCTTTCGCAGTGACAGAAATATTGGGAATTAGTAGCGATAGTAGCAATACGATGATTGGCTCAACCCCACCGAAATGTATCGCCCTTTCACAAGGTGGAGTTTGTGGCAGGTGAATTTCATCTCAACGAAGTTGTTATTAGACAGAGAGGAAGAGATCAGGAGCTCTCAAGTGCCCCACTGTGAGAAGTAATAGACGTTGCTTTAAAGGAACAGAGAAAAAAATAAAGACAGCTTGGATTAATGAGAATTAAATATTACGTGGAGTAGTCATTGAAAACAAAGTTAAGTCAGCTGCTGGGGAGAATTTATTTGGGAGGAAAATCCAGAAAAAGAGAACAAGAAGTAAAGTCCACTGCAAGGAAGCATTTTGTGAAATAAATGTGCACTGACATTATGCATAACGTGTATTGTATAGTATTATGATACCATATGGCCCTTGCAAACCAGCCTTCACTTATTAGGTGTTTATAAAATTATGTCCAAAGACAAACTTTCATAATACTGCCGGGAGTCAGGAGCTTTGTTGAACACAGATCCCCTGACTCCTGGCTATCCCCGAGACCTCTTATCACGGATTCTTTGTCCTGGTCTCTGCCTAGTGCTCTCAACCCATCTATGCCTTCCTGCACCAGTCTAATTCCCAGGTGTTATGAAGAGGTAGATTTATCCCAATAAACATTTCTTATTTCCAATGAAGTCCTTCACTTTTCAAAAAATGCTGATTAGAAAATCATGAAAATATTATAAAATGAAAATAAAAGTACCCGTACCAGTTCTCAGTTGAAACCGCTCCAAACACTGGTGATATTATCCTCTGACCCACGACTACATACACACGTGAAAGTGAGAACACTTGGAGCAAATTTGTAGCTTGCTTGTACAAACATCTTGTCACCTCTCTGGTCGGCAGCTGTATAGTTCAGCCCATTTTTATGTATTTCTCCAACCATTAAAAGTTTGGACAAGAATAAAAGCTGACAAGATGAAAATGGTTAGTATGAACATGCGCACATGAAGTACAATGGAGCCAGGTTTGATATCACATAATTCTTCCATGGGAGTCAGAGATTATTCTCAAAACTTCATGACATTTCTTCTTTGAATGTTTTTACTTTTAATTGCAGACACTATCTGGTGGTTTCTGATGCACACACCCCTTCCCACCACCCAGACTGTCCCAGGCTCTCCTGTGGCTTCACTTCACACAGACTAGCTACATCTCTGTCCTTGTAGTCCCTGGCAAACCACTGACACTAGATTACCGGTGGAACAAACGTCTATGCTTTGGTAGAAACTGGAACGGGTAGTGACTGTGGAGTGGATGAGAGGGAGCAGCCACCACTCTCCCACCTTTCCTTTGCCAGTCATTCCCGCCTACGGACTTCCTCAACCCGCCACCCTAGCCTCACGGCTCCACTGTTGCTACCTCACGACAGACACTGTCCTCCCCTTCCCTGCTTTTCTCCCCTTTCACGCTCTGCCACAGCTCAAGAGAAAACCATCATACTGCTTTCCTTCTGAGCTTCCAAAGGCCTTCCACAAAATTCTCTTCTAATATGCGGAAAACTGAGCCCCCTTTGCTCCAACCTTTCCCCATCCAGTGAAGATCCAGGCTGTACGTGGTCAGGGAGAGTGGAAGCAAGAGAGTCGCTTTCCAGAACTGAGCAGACTGGATTTCTAGAGCAGTTCTCACTGTGGTTGGTCAGCCGGTATAAGCATCAGTGTCCATCTCTTTGACAAAATTTCTGTCCTCACAAGCACAGAAGCCAGAGAAGTCAGTACATTCAGACAGCTAGGTGTGGGCTAGTGCTGGCACCCTGGCTAGCCTCAAATTCCTGTTGTATGGGGCAGGGTGTGCTCTGTAGATCCTTCCCAAAGATTTGGCTGAGGATAAACCTTGCCTTGGATTGTTAATTTCCTGGGGTTGTCCTAACAAATTGTGACCGTTGGAGAGATGATGTCAAGTTGAGGCCGTCAGGAACCACACCTGGATTAGGGTTTGGGAACCACGTCTAGATTGGGAACTGAGAACCAGCCTGGATTAGAGGGTGAGTGATCTGTGGGCTGGCAAATGAGGGAAGAGCACCCACTGGATGTGAGAGGCCCAGGTGGAACTGTTTTATAAAAGGAAGGAAGGGGAGATTGTTACAGCTTCTTCCTCTGGGAAAGCTCTCATCTTCCCAATTGTCTATGGACACCAACTTGCTACACGCTGCAGATCTTCATCACAGATTCGCTCCGGTCTCAACTTGCCCCTTTCTGCCCGTTGCTGATCTTTAGTCCCTGATCTACAGGCTCCAATCTTCACCATTGTTCTTCACACAACCGAGATCTGCAACAGTCTCTCCCTGGCTGTCTTGCCGTCCCAGACAGGAGTTCTATTTCTCCACTGAGCAGCCACCGGACACTCCAGCTCTCGCATGTGCAGGCCGCCATCTTGGACTGTCTCTATCCTTGGATTTGTAAGCCTTCCTAATAGGTCCTTTTTGTTATAATTTCTGTAAATTCTGCCTTTTGAAAGAACTCAGACGAATACACAAATCATCATAAATTGGGTGGTTTAAGAGAATAAGATCTAATATCTTACAATTCTGAGAGCTAGATGTCCAAGCTGAAGTTATTAGCCGAAAAATGGCCCCTTCAGAGGTTCTATAGGGGTTGACAGGGCCGTGCAAACATCCTTGCGTGCTCGTGTCTTCCGGCTCCCGGTGGCTCCTGATGTGATTGGCATAACCCTGTTCTTGTCTTTAACTTCCGCTAGCTTTTCCCTCTGGGCATCTCTGTGTGTCATATTTTCCTTTTGAAAAAACATCAGCATTAGACTTAGAGCCCACTTGTGAGATCTTTAGGGTCTCATCTTGAGATCCTTCACTTATTCCATCTGAAAGACCCCATTTCCAAAGAAGGTCACATTCACAAGGTAGCAGGAGTTAGGGCTCAGACTTATCCTCTGGGCAAAATACAATCCAACCCTCTCCACTTGACCAGGGTAATTTTAAAAGTACACCTTATTGGCTCTGTGGCTTAGAAAATGCTAGAGAGGAAGATCACAGAGGAAGGCAGAGGGAAAAGATTGCAGGCCCGGGTCAAGGCAGTGGAAAAACAATTAGCAGCAGAAAGGATTGGCTTCGGAGTAGAAGGCCCTGCAGGGAACCTGCCCAGGGCCCTCCTCTTCAATCTTTGGAGCACCCAGGCTCTTCTCCTCCAGAGAAAGACAGACAGAGCTTCCCTCTTCCGAAAACATCCTGTGGAGCTGGCTAAAGGGCGTGCAAGTTCCTGTAATCCCAGGGGCTTGGCTGTCGCCTCCTGAGAACAGACCCTGGCTCTAGCCCTCACTGTGGTATGACAGGAGTACTGAGCACAGGTGGAGATGGAGGCGGGGGCGGGGAATGTGATGAACCAGTTGGGGTCCTTTGGGGTGCTTTCCCGGTACCTGCTTGTAGGAAGGCTCGGACATCTGAACACGTGCCCAATTCCAAGGATGAGGGAGAAGTTCTTAGCTGAAGGGTGGATTCTGGGTTCAGATGTCCGGCCTTGAATTACACTGTTGGACCTTGAGCAGGGGATGGCCACTTAACCCTTCTGAGTTTGGCCTCCTCATCTGTAAAGCGTGAGTGGTAAAAGTGCCTGGCTCACGTGGGGGCAAGGTGGGGATGAGGCGATTTTGTAAAACACCCCACTCCCCGGCACAGAGTAGATGCTTCATAAACACCAGATGCTACCGTTAAAGGAGAAAGTCATCATTGTGGAGTTGATTAAAACCAACCAAGACTCTGGTTGCTCTGTTCAATGGGGCACTCCAAAAGCAAATTTTTAAAAGTTAAAAGATAAAAGGTCAGTGTTTTAAACCCCAGCGGCTCTGCAGGCACAGAAGCGCTGAAAAGGCACCTCACTCTCTCTCCCTTTTGGTTGGCAGCAAAGCGCTCCTGTCCCGTCTGAGGGCTGGCGTTGCAGCCAAGAGATAAACAGAATGGACTCTGAGACACGCATTGTCCTCCAGCACGCCTGGCCCCAGCCCAGCTGGGCTGAGCATTTCCTTGCCAGCATTCCAAGAGGCGACAGCGCTGAAAGATAATTAAAACTCAGTGAGCAGTGGCAGGGACTGAGAAAAAGGGACTGAGACCCCTGAGCATGGAGGAACCAGGACAGCTGGATTATTAATTAAAGATGCCCACGTTTGCATGGGGTGGTAGACAACTGTCAAGTTGCTGGCTGTCAGCTTCGAGTAGAATTTGTACAGCTGGGTGACGTGCTGATGAGGGGCACCCAAGAGGCTCTTCCAAGTCACTTTTTGGGAATCTGATTGACAACTTTCACTTCACTTTGTACCTGGTAACCCCATGAAGATTCCATACAATCTTGGTTTTAATGGTCCCTCCCATAGGGCTGTGACGTGGGTCACATCTCATTCCCCCATCCATCACTGGAAAAATGGAGAGGCAGAGAAATGAGGCATGTGATACAGCATGGCAGGGGGCCAGAGGGCCAGACCTCCCACATGTGTGTGCTGCTGTGAGTCAGCCCAACATACTTCCCCCACACCAGCCTCTGCAGCCAGAGAGATCGTTTCCATCTAGGCCAGAGGTAAGAGATGAGGGTGTGACTGATTTCCATCCCTGTCACCTTTAAGGATAAGGCAGCCAAAGAAGGCAAAGGCCACTACACAGTGTGCTGACCCTCACCAGGGTCAGAAGGTGGCCATCGCGGCATCAGGATTGGATTAAAAGGAAGTTTTCGCTCTCATCTGCCTTTTCAATGTCTTTCTGATCAGTTACTACCCCTAACAACAGGCATATCATAGATACACAGTTATGGTGAACCTGCCTACTACCCTGTGGTCAAGGCGGACTAAGTCTCCTTCCTCTTTCCCGGCTCTCATTGGGGGCAGAAACTGTCACTCTTGTACACTTGGCTCTCTCTCTACAGACATTTGATTGGTCCAGATGTGCATTCTGATGCAAGACTGGGATCGTGTTGAAAACAGACTTATCTTCTCTGTAGGTCTTCCCGTTGCTGTTGGCAGTCAGCTCCTGGCGTGAAGACTGAGAGGAGGGACACTATAGTGAGAATAAAGTTAGATCATTTTGAACTCTTATATTGGTCACTTATCTGTCCCTGGGCCCAAATACCTGACACCTGCAACTAAAGTAGGAAAGATTTCTTTGGCTCATAGTTTCCGCGGGGTTAGTGCATGGTCAGCCTGGTCCAAGGCAGAAGCAGAATAGCAAAATGGCATGGCAGAGAAAAACTGTAACCCCTGTGGCAACCAGGAAGCAGAGGACAAGACCCTTTCATGTCATACCTCTAGTGGCTCATCTCTGAGCAGGCCCCACCTCCTACCAGTACATTCAGCTACGAAACTCATCTCTGGCTGAACCCACAGATGGCTGTAGCATCACCACGGTCCATTCACCTTTCGAACACATGAGACTTTTAAGAGACATCTCAGATCTGAATCACATCAACTCTAATTCCAGCTCTACCCTTTACTAGCTGTGTGTCTCTGGGCAAACTCCTTAACCTTCCAGAGCATGGCGAGTAAGAATAAGAATCTCTGCCGTGCGGAGTTGCTGAGAGGTTTAAACAAGATGACAACTGTTAGGTGCCAAACCCGGAGGAGATCAGTGAATGGTGCTCTGCTCTCATCTTCCCTCCTTAGATTCCAACATGAGGCAAGATGAGAGGTGGCCTGAGGGGTGTGATCCTAACTCGTTACCTGAATATAATTGCAATTAGGCAAGGAGCTTAATTGAGACCGAATTTGGATCTAGCTGGCTTACAAAGAGCTTTATAAACACGTGAAAATATCTACACAAAGGCCTTAACACAGTTTGGTTGCAGAAATGTTGACTGAGAAATGCAATGAGATATACCCTCAAGTGTCTGCATGTGACACGCAATTTAAGGACAGCTGGCAGGGCCCGTGCCCAGGATAATGGGATGCATGGTGCCAGTCCTCTTGCTTCATCTGTCCATGAGAACCTCTTTAGAGAGCCAAGCTTTTGTCTCAGTGGGTTGTGCCGTTACTAGCGAGCTGCTGGTATAGTTTGTCTATGACCTTTATGAAAGTCATGATCTCTCAGTTCCTCTGATAACCTTAAAAAGCAAAACACGTTACTAGAACGTGCTAGAGAGGTAATGGAAAGTTACATGGGCCTTTGTATGGGGGAGAAAAGGAATTTGGGGACAGCACTTCACAAGGAAAGTAAAGGTAGGAGCAGGCAAAGAGACCAGAACTGTAGATCTTTACTATCAGTCACAACCAAGATATATTTTATTCCTATTATGAGCTAGGTCTTCTAAAAGAGGTTTTATTCTGCAAAGTCTTATTGAATCCTCAAAAAATTCTATGAAGCAGGTATGACTAAATTTTACAGATGGTAAAACTGATGCCCATGGAAGTTACTGCCCAAGGTCACACTGCTGGTAGGTGGAACAGCTGGAGTCCTAGCCCAGGTCTCTATGCTTTCAAATCCCTGAGCTACCATTTCCATGCTATTTCCAATACTGAAGCCCCAAAATGCCGTAGGAATCAGCCCTTCGTGGCTCCATATGCCGTCAGTCATTGGGTCAACTTGATGGGCACTACCTGTGGGCTTTTGGACATCCAGGAATCTCAGAACCCACTCAGACCTGTTGAGCTCAGATCTGCTACTGACAAGATCCCAGGCATTCTGAGCACACCTTCCAGACTGAGAAGCCCAGCTCTCTGGATTAGCTCCCATTTCTCTCCTGTCTTTCCTCAAGCTCAAGTGCTCCAAGGACTTGCAAGGGAAACCTTATTTTCCTGGTTAAATGAGCTTAAGAAAAGGGAAGATAAGCTCATCTGAACTGTATTCTTATTGGAATTCTTAGAGCCTTTAATAAATGGATGTACGTTCAAAGATGTGCCTTCTGGGAATGGAACTTACAGTATTCCCCAAGCATATATGACTTTTGAGATTTCTCTTCTTCACTTTTAGAGAAGCAGTTTTTGAAACTGAATAGTATCCCTAAATAATTCACCTTTGAAAATGATTGATTTGGACCAACTGCCTTGTAACACAGCTGTACAAACAAGGTCTAGAGAAGTTATCCATTTGCCCAAGGTGGCAGCCAGCTCATGGCTGTTCCTGGACTGCCTGTCAGATATCCAGACTGTATTCAGTGCTCTCTCCAAAGTTTAGGGCTGAGAAGGCTGAAATATGACTGCCCATGACCCACTCACCTTCTCAATCTTTTCTCCAGCAGTGAGGAAGTATCTGTATTTCACAATTAAGTGGAGGTGAGACAATACGGAAGTAGGTGCTCTGAGCTCCTCTTCAGAGGTAAAACTCTAGGCTGAGACCACAAAGTGAATAGCAGGCCTCGGTGATGTGAAAACTGTCATGGGTTCATAAAAAACAGGAAGCCAGAGCTCAGCCCTTGGGAGGGAAAGAGAAATGAGAGTTATCCTGAACTATCTAGAAGGGGACAAGGACAGATGAGGTGCCTACCAAATGCCTGAGGATCTCAGATATTGAAAGATGTCTTGGGATCCAAGGCAGTAAATTCAACATTAGCTAAAGCAGGACAATTGGGTGTTGGGCCAGACAGGCCCACTTCCCAGGGCGCAGCTAGTTCTGCATCCATGCGTTACAGGAGAGCTCGGAGGAGACTCTCCAGGGACCTCATCAGTCCTCAGACAAGCTCAACCACCCTGACCTTCTGCCTGTGTTTGCAGATCTTCTCCCGGTTTCCCTTTCTCTAAATATTGAATACTCTTCACGTGATCCTGACACCCAGACCTTATCACCATGCTCTGAGCAACAGCTTCTAGACAGAGGCCCCTAGCCCTCTAGAAAGGGCAGGAAGAGAGAGAGAGAGCAATGGTCTCCTAGGCGCAAGGCATGGAATTTGGCCCCTTGCTCATTTACTTTAATCTCCCAACATTTTGTGACACAGCTCTAATTGTAAGTATCCTTTTATGAATTAGGAAGCAGAAACACAGAGAGGCTAAGCTTTTTGCATGCACCATCTGACAGGACTGAGATGCTAACCCACTGTGTCGATCTCTAACATTCTCTTAGGAGACATTTTTAGTTTGGGTAACCAGACCTTCAGAGAGAAAATGGCATGGGAGCCGGCGACATCCACACTTTATGAAGTGGGAGGGCAGCGTGGCTCTGGCCTGCCCATGTTCGAACCTCCAGTGCTAGTTCCACATCTCCACACAGAGCCACAGAAAGTGGGGTGCCCAAATCACATCCTAGACCATAAAAGTTGGTCCTCCTGGAGAAGCCCAGGGCCAGATGGCTAAAGCTTCTTCAATGAGTCCAGCTCAAAGCAAGGCTGAGAACCACCCTTTTTTCTTTACGTGGATATGGAGACCACACAGATAGGTCAGCTTCCCTAACGTCTGTTAAGAACAGGGCCTTCTGATTCTCTCAGCTGTGGGGCTGGAGTCAAGGAAACTCACAATGAAACACTTGGATGCCTCCAAATCCTTCAATGGGATGTATTCAGGAACCATCGGCCCTCCCATCTTCCTCTTTCCTTGCAAGAGAATAGAAAAGGGACAAGCAAGGGTGGGCTTGAGAAACTTGAGCCTTAAGGACAGACTGGCATGTGGGTTCTCTAAACGTGTTGCCTGCCACACAGTCTTGAGAAAGGACATCTGTGAGATAGAAAAAAAAACAAACGAGTTTCCTGCTCTTACACAATGCAATGCTTGTGACCCCAGATATGTGGGAGCTATTTCCTTGTACAGCAAGCCAGCAATTTTCCGGCAGACACCAACTGGCTGTCCTAGACTTTGACTCAGGTCTGACACGGACTATCCAGCAATGGTGTCAGATGGTACAGGTTGAAAGCAAAGTCTCACAAGATCGTCCTTTCATTTTTGATGCCTTTTGCAAATAATAATTTGTCACCTTTGCTCATGATCAACTGGCTAAAAACCAAGGTTCCCACAACTGCCCCCTTGGGTTCAATTACTTTAGTAGAGAGGCACAGAACTGAGGAAGATGTTTTATGTTTATGGGATGTTACAAAAGATAGAGATGAACTGCCGTGCAGAAGAGAGGCAGAGAGCAGGGCATGTGGGAAGGGCACATAGTTGCTGCACCCTTTTGAAGTGCGCCACCTGCAGGCACTACCATGCAATGAATTCTCCAAACCCAGTCCTCTGAGTATTTAAGGATGCTTCATTACGTAGGCATGACTGATTAAGTCATTGGCCATTGGTGATTGAGTCAATCTTGGCCCTACCCTCCTTCTTGGTGGTAGGGTTGGATGATGTTGGTACTTGAAGTTCCAACTAGTCAATCATAGGGTTAGTTTCCCTGGAAACCAGCACCCATTCTGAGGCTATCTTGGAGTCCACTGAGTCACATCACACAAACGAAAGATGCTCCAATCATCCAGGAAATTCCAAGGGATTTAGGACCTCTGTGTTAAATGTTCCTATCACTCAGAAAATTACAGAGGTCTTAGGTGCTCTGTGTCATAGACATTGTGTATTTCAAAATAGCTGGGAGAGGTTTTAGAATGCTCTCACAAAGAAATGATAAGCTCATGAGGTGACAGGCTAATGACCTTGACTCAATCAACATATAATGTATACATATATTTAAACATCAAACTGTACTTCACATATGTTACTTATAAAGTATAAAAAAGAGCCAAAATATCAGAAGTTTCTTCTAACACAAGAAATGGGGGTGGGGAGGGTATGAATAGAAACTTTATGTCAGAAACCAAGGGACAGAAGCCAAAGGTTTATTTCTTATTACATTATGGTATCACAAGATCCATGTTCCCCACTGAAGATGCCATACCAGCCATAGAAGAGACATGCCTGGGTGATGTGTGGAGAAGGTCAAGCTCTCTGCCACTGAACTGGAGAGGCAGCTGGCACTGGGAGACTCCATTCCTTCAGAAAATGCAGGTAGCTGCCACCAGGTGGACGGTGGAGCTTTGTTTTAAAGAACCTACAGAATGTTCTCCAGATACGGACAGATGAAAGGTAAGTTCAAACACATGCTTCCCTCCCGCACATGTCCTCGCTGTATAAATAAATGGTTGCTTAAAAGCCTGTGTAAATATCCTAAACTGTTACCAGTGTTTATTTCCAGCACAGTGGAATTATGCGAGACGTTCACTTTCTTGGTTATCCATTACATTGATATTTATTTACCTTTTTCATAACAACCATTGTACTACGTTTGTCATAAAAAGGGATGAATTTTAAAATGCTGGTATAAATATTTATAGAACATTAGTTACCTCCGTTTTCAAAGGGACTTTTAGGAAGAAATCAGTCATTTGGAGAAAGATTTTCAAATTCTTACAAATTATTCTCCATGTTCAGTGACAGCTCCCTTAGTTCAGGGTTACCCTGCACTTGCCCATCCGTGAGCCTTTGGGGATGACTTAGCCTCTAGCACTGCCTTGCTGCCTAAAGCACCCCCTTGCCTTCTCCCTAGCCCACCCATGCCCAAGTGCTGTGTCAGGTAGAGTCATGCCAGAGGTTCATCTGCTTAGCCCTCCATCCCTGGCACAGAGAAGTCATCTGCTTCTGGTTTGTAGGATTAATTACTCCCTTACCAAGTGATCCCTTCTACTGCAGGAGAGGGTATTGACTCCAACAATTTGACGGGACTGCAGATATCTCATTGGTTTGTATCAGAAAGCGGCCCCACCCAGGCTGCCTCGTGGGGTTTAGTGAGGAGGCAGCCTCAGGGAACACATTGAAAGAGGGAAATTTCAGAAAGGAAGCCACAGGGGACTTAGGTATATAGGCTCAAGTCCACGGGACAGTCTCAGCTTCCTTACATGTCTGCCCTGAGGCAGCTACTTGGCTCAGCCTGACACCCACATGTGGAAATGCCAAGTTCAGGCACTGGGAAATTACATCATGTGACCACACTATCATTGCTAAGATTTAAATGTAAAGTGTCCTCAAAGAGTCATGTACTGAGAGCTTGATCCCCAATGTTCAGAGATAAGACCTAGAGAGGTAGTTGGGTCCTGAAGACCCTGACCTCATCAGTGGGTTATATTGATAAGTTCAAAGGTGACTGAGGTCTTAGGAAAAGTCTGATTGGATACAGCGGGACCCTCAGGGCATCTGGGAGGGGCACATCTTTCCCCTGGTTCTTCCCTTACCCTTTCTCTCTGTCCTTCCTTCCTGCTATCAGGTGAACAGCTTTCCTCTACAACGCCCTTTTGCCACAGTTTTTCTACCTTCCAGCCAGGTGAAGTCATGTGAGTGACTAGACTTCCGCTCCACTTAGCAAGCGTACGCCTTGGGAGTCGGAAGACGGACATCCACCTCAGTTTGCTGGCTTCCACAGGTGTGAGCAGGCGTCTGCTATTTAAAGGTGCATGCTTGTCATTCACATGGTCGCTGAATGTCAGACTACAACATCATTCCATGTTCTGGTCCTACCCCACTGATGGAAAAGCACACTGGTGGGCCTTCACAGGAGGCCATTTCTCAGAGTCTCTAACCTTGGCTATTCTGAAAGAAAAGGGGAGGGTAGTCCTGACCCACACCAGATTTTCTTATGTGCTGACTTGAGAGAGTAGCCCTGTGTAACATGAGACTTCCTGGTATGCGAGGTACAGACACCCGGAATTTTTGGGGCCAGATTCCCAGGTCATTTGCTGCTAAATTCGTTCATTTTCTTCCCATCTGGCTCCAGACCCTTGATCCAGGTCTTGACTCCACTCAACCCTTTACATTCAAAAGCAGCTGCTACAGACTCAACTGCTTCGTTGTAGGAGACACCTGCAACACCTGGATTACAACAGAGGGGCATCAGAATTTGGGGAGTTCTTTTAACTTTTTTAGTGGCCCAAAGGATTTGAGAGGCTAGTACTTAGTAGACAAGGCATCATCTTCCTCATAGAACTCAGCCTAAAGGACGGGTACTTATAGGCAGCAACCCCTTTGTAGTTACAGGAATTTGAACTATGAAGTCACTGGCTGGGTACAAGTCTGGGTTCAGAGAGGGGTGAAGTGTTTCTCTGACAGGCAATCTGTCCTCTGTGGACCTGGGAAGTGCCAGGGATTAGCTCCTGAGTAGGATTGCTGGTGCTGACAGCTGGGAACCAGGGCTCTGGGGCCACTTATGCACCAGAGCTGATGGCCTTGGTACAGGAGGAGCCCTCCCAAGGGGAGGCGGGTGTGAGGGCCTGGGTTCTGCAGATACTCATAGGCTGGCCTCTCAGAGGGTCACAGTGGTGTCACAGCCATCTCACAGACACCTGTCATGATTATCAGCTCAGGCTGAGTGTTTTTGAAGTGTGGACAGAGGGCAGAAGGAGACAAGCAGCTCTGGGCTTCCTGCCAGGCAGATTAGGGCCTAGGGGAGCCCAGGGAGTCACCAGACACTGTGCATCTACACATCAGCAATCTGTAGCCTGCTGGGTCTGGGTCGGAGTGCACCCTTAGGGCCAAGAAGGTTGAAGGTCCAGCCCCACTGCTGCTGGGGACCAGCTGTGCCCAGTGAACGGGTGGATCTACTTTCCTGAGCCTCGGCCTGGATGGTAGGAACCACGGGGCTGTCTTCACAGGGTTGCCACGAAGCTATGTGAGGAAAGGCATGAAGGGCACACCCGCATCGGCTAGCAGGACGTGGATCTGCTGGGACAGGCAGGACCCCATGAGACCGGGAGGCAAGGACAGATGGGAATTTCAGGCTGGGCACAAGGTCTTTGGTCCTCAAGGATGCTTTTTGTTCTGTTGGTTTTTAACACAGGCTGGGAGAAAAGAAACAAACAAAAAAAGCAGAGTTCAGTGTGAGGAGAAGAAGGGTCTAGAATGTAGGGTAATGGTAGAAAAGGGCTCATGGGTGGAAAGGTGGACACAGGGACCCTCCTCCTGGAGGCCCAAAGGTGTGCCTACACCTTTTTGATAACCTATATTTTGAGTGGGGATGCCAACTCCTATGAAGTAAAATAAATGGTCTCCCTGTTTATAAAATGAAGGGAACTTTAATTCCTAAGTAAAATCTAGAGTCTCTAGGTACTCTTAGCCTGGAAATTGCCACACACACACACACACACACACACACACTCTCTCTCTCTCTCTCACACACACACACACACACACGTGTACACATGCAGACATTCATCTACATTTTGTTCCCTGGTTTCAACTTAGAATAAGCTCATAATCTAGCAAGCCACTGACCCAAGCTCCTGGGCTTAGGCACACTTTTGCTGTTGCTTTTAGGCAACTAAGACCCAGGGACTGAGACCCAGGACACCCTCTGGTTTGGTTTCTCCACACTATCATTGCTAAGATTTAAAAATAAAGTGTGCTCAAAGATCCATATACTGAGAGCTTGATCCCCAGTGTTCAGAGATATGACCTAGAGAGGTAATTGGGTCCCGAAGACCCTGACCTCATCAGTGGGATATATTGATAAGTTCAAAGGTGACTGAGCTCTTAAGAGGAAGAGCCTAATTGGATGAAGCGGGACCCTCAGGGAATCTGGGAGGGGTATTATCTTTTTCCTGGTTCTTCTCTTATCTTTTCTCTCTGTCCTTCCTTCCTGCTATCAGGTGAACAGCTTTCCTCTACAATGCCCTTTTGCCACACTTTTTCTACCTTCCAGCCAGATGATCATGGACTCTTTCCTCTGAAACAGTGAGCCAAAAACATGTCTTTCGTCCTTTAAGTTGTGTATGTTCAGTATTTTGTTCAAACAACAGAAAGGTGACTCAAACATTCATTACCAAGTGTTGTGGTTAGGATCTGGAGTGTCCCCCAAAAGTCTCATGTATTTTAGTGGAACCATGTGATGTTGGTGGATTGGGGTCTGGTCTGGAGGGGTGGATTGCAGTTAAGTTAGGATTAACGGTGTGTAGTGGTCACACCTGGGTGTAGGAGGGGCTGGTTACTGGGCAGAGACCTGAAAGGATACATAAGCTGCACCTGCCTTCCTGGAGGCGGGGTCTAGTCTCAACTAGCCTCAGCTTGTCTTCCTGTTTGTCCGAGGAAGCTGCCTCCACCTCTCTCTCTGCCATGTACTTCGACTGTTGCCGGCCACCCCTGAATGGACTGGGACCTTCGAGACTGTGAGGTAAAATAAACCTTTCCTTTCCTAAGTTTGTGGGTGTCGGGTATTGAGTCACAGGAATGAAAAAGTAACTAAGACAGAAATTGGTACCGGAGGAGTGGGGTTGTTGCTGTACTTTACCTGATGATGTGGCTTGGAAATCTTTGGAACCGGTTTGCAGAAGGAATTTGGAAAAGTTTGGGAATGCAAGCTGGAGAGGCCTTTGAGTGCTCTGAGCCAAGCTCAATGGAAGACTCTGGTCAGAGCTCAGAAGACCAGAATGCTGTTAGAAGTGTGGATTGGAAAGGTCAGGCTCAGGAAATTTCAGATAGGAAGGAGGACTGTATTGGCAAGAGGCCTAAAGACCATGTGTGCTACGCTTTGGCAAAGAGTTTGTCGGCATTTTGCCCTTGTCCAGAGACTGTGGCTGAAGCTGAGATTAAGGCTGGTGGACTGCTTACTCTGGTGGAGGAAATCTCAAGGCAGACTGATGTTAACACTGTTACACGGCTACTGTTTGTGGTTTTTAGCCAGCTTTATAGTGAAGGACAGGAGACAATGGCAGAGAGAACAGATGTAAAAAGCTCACAGTCTGGAGTGGGAAAGCATGTGGTTGTTCAAGAGACTAACATTAAACAGAAACCGAGAAGTTGGAATCAGTACTATGAGAAGGAGGCCTTCACAGTGACTCAGGAATCAGCAAGATCTCACCCTTTGCCAACTAAAGAGTGACAAGGCAAAAGATCTTGTCCTGTGAAGAGTTCCCCAGGACTCTTGATAGAGCCAAAGAGAGAAATATTTTCTGGAGTTCAGCTTCCCAGAGTTCAGCAATCCAGGCACTCAGAAGCTGCTGCAACCTTGGCACAAAAGAGTCAGATTACTGCTCAAGCCAGTGGTGGATCTTGGAGATGTCCATGCAGTCCCGGCTTTACAAATTTGTAGAGCCCAAGAGTTGTGGGTTCATGGAGGCTTCCACCCAGGTTTCAGAGGGAGGCCCTGGAGGCCAAGCAGTGTGCCCCTGGGAGGGCAGTGTGTGACATTGTGAAGGAGAAGCCTAAGGTCCAGTGGAGAGCCTGAAAATTTGGAGAAGCCAGGAGCATGGACTGTCAGCTGAGAAACACAGCAGGCTGTGAGTGGATCCAGCCCAAAGGAGGGAAGATGGAGGTTGCAGCCAGCAGCAATGCCACAGGGCTGGGACCACCCAAGCCCCTTGGAGTTCATACCTCACAGGAGTTTGTCCCAGTTGCTGGACATGGAGCCCTGCTGGATTTAGGAACTGTACTGGTCCTATTGCCTTTTATTACCTTATTCATCCCTTTTGGAATGGAAATGTTTACCCTGTGCCATTTTATGTTGGAAATGCTTAACTCTTTGGTTTGAACAGGAGCTCACGGCTAAAAGTTTGTCTCACATCTCAGAGGAGACTATGGACTTGGAGTTTCTCTAGCAGTGCTGAAACTGTTAAGACTGTGGTGACTCTTGGAGAAGGACTAACTGCATTTTGCATGGAGAGAAGGACATGAGTCTTTTGGGGGCCAGGGGTGAGATGTTGTGGTTAGGATCTGGAGTGTCCCCCAAAAGTCTCATGTATTTTAATGGAACCACGTGATGTTGGTGGATTGGGGTCTGGTCTGGAGGGGTGGATTGCAGTTAAGTTAGGATTAACGGTGTGTAGTGGCCACACCTGGATGCAGGAGGGACTGGTTACTGGGAGGAGACCTGAAAGGATACATAAGCTGCACCCGCCTTCCTGGAGGATTCTGGGACTAGTCTCAACTAGCCTCAGCTTGGCTTCCTGTTTGTCTGTGGAAGTTGCCTCCACCTCTCTGCCATGTACTTCGATTGTTGCCGGCCACCCCTAAATGGGCTGTGACCTTCGAGACTGTGAGCTAAAATAAACCTTTCCTAAGTTTGTGGGTGTCAGGTAGTGAGTCACAGCAATGAAAAAGTAACTAAGACACCAAGGTGGAGAGTTACACCAAGGAGAACACAACAAAAAGCTCCCTCGGGCAGGTGGGGAGGCAGGAAACTGAGGACCTTACACCTGCAGATGTAGCCCAGATTCGGAACAAAGGCTGAGCTCAGCTCAGGAAAGCCTTGGAAGCCATCCAGTTGCCCGATCACGCATTCATGCTTAAGCTAAAACTTCCAAGTCGCTCTTCCCATGGCCCTCTTCTCCCCAGACGGAACAACACTGAATCATTACCTATTTCCCCATTGGATAACCGTTTTCCAGCAGCCCTCCACCCTGCCTTGGGGGCTCGGAGCTCACACCCAAGCCCTCTGCCCATCCCTCTGATTTTTCCTGCACTGCTGGTTTCCCGTGGGATGAGGGAGGCCTCCAGCTAGAGCTTCTGTGTGGTGTGGGTGGGCCTCAGTTTAGCAAGCTTCAGGGGAGGGCAGGGCTCACAGCCTTTGGGTTGACGAAGCTTGATATGGGAGAGATTTCTCTTGGCCCTGTATCCCCATCCTTTGTCTCCACGCTACGCCTTCAGCACATGCCACCTGCACACTCCAGCAACAAGTCAGATCTGACAACTGCTTCAACACAGCTCATCATGAACAAACACACTGGAGTCACAGGGGGAAGTAAATCCCCCTGGATTGGGGAACCAAGGAAAGCTTTGAGAAAGAGGAGATGAGCCAGGCCTGACAGATGGAGAGAAGGTTGACAAGAAAGCCTCAGCAAGCCCCTCGCTGGCTTAGATCTAGCCATTTCCCTGCACGGGCTGAGTGTTAGAATCCAAAAGATTTGATCGCTTGCTAAACACACGACCTTAGGCAGATTGCTTAACTCCTCATCCGTAAAATCAGACTACTGTTACCTACCACACACATTTCACAGGGGCATCCAAATTCCAAAAAGATTGCTACACAAAGCTTCCAGCCAGTGGCCACCTAGAGTATATGTAGTACAGAGTACGTATGTGTCTCCTTTTCCACTTTCTCCCCTCTTTGGGGTCCCTTTTCTCCTTCTCTAAGATGACACTCCAACACCATTCTTCTCAGAGACTGGCAGATATCTCAAGTCCCTTGGAGGCAGGCAATGTGGCTGCATTCGGGGCTGTTGTGAAATGTCCCAGGTACCTTTATACTACTCAGGAGAGTGGAAGACAGAGCTGGGAGGGGAGGGATGAGAGAGAAGTTGTTGTTCATTTGCAGAGTTTGCTGCTGCAGCCAAATAACATCTTTAAATACTCTTGACGTGATGAAGCCAAACTTTCTGTCTTAGATTTGAATTTTCTGTTCTGTTTTTAAATCCAAAATTGAAGAACATAACTCCTTTGGTACTGTGCCTATCCGCCCAGTTCTTTCTGCCCTTGAAGATCCAGCCCAGAGCGAGCCTCGCTTTGCCAAGATTAAGTTGCAATTTCCTTGCTCTAAGCAGTGCACACTTGGAGAAAGTTGAAGGCTGCAAAAGGCCAGGTGTGGAGGGTTTCTCGCAGTGGGAAGCAGGCCTCCTGAATGTTCCCTCCTGGTAACTTCTAAACTCCTGTTCTCCTTCACGCTTGCGTGTGTGCACACGTGTATGTGTGTGTGTGTACCTTTATACCTATGCCACGTGCCTGAATGCTGTGTGTCTGCTGTAGGTCTCACAAGCTTAATAGGCAAACATTTCCACATCTGTCTTCCAGTAGATTGTATGAAAAAAGTGGAGAGATGAGACAATTATTCCAGTCCTTCCGGTTTTAAGCTACTTCTACCTAAAATAACCAGGTAACTGAAGTCAAAGTGGGTGGTCCATGCTGCTCAAATTGCCCACACAATGACCTCAATTTCCCATTTGTATGTAAAAGACATAGCATTAATATCATCAGATCAAAGAACACAGATATTAAATCAGTTATGTAAATAAAGACAGATCTTTCCGGCCCAGTCACTCCACGGGTGGTATGCTTCATTGTGAACTCAACAGTACTTTTCAGGCAACAAATATTTGTCGTGCTGGATGCTGGGGATATAATGATGGTCTTTGCCCGGATGGAGCATATATTTTGGCTTATAGAAAAGATCAGGATGAACCATAAACTTTTTTCTATGCAATTTTTGGTAATGTCTACAAAAATAAGTCATATCTGTGAGCAACATCAGCTCCTCTGTGATTGTCCCTTTTCCCAGTATATCTGGCTGTTTGTCAGAGCCACTAGCCCATCCCCAGGTCAAGAGCCTTTTGAAAGGCCAAGTTAAAGAAAAGGTGTGCAGGGAAAATCAGTGGCTCTGGCACGAATGAGAAGCTCTGAGCTTACTGCCCTCGATAGCTGAATGACCTTGAATATATTGCAAGTGATTTCAGTCTCATCTTCCCAATCTGTAAAATGCGCATTATACCAGCTCTCCCAAATCATGAGGTTCTCATGAGGTTCAAGGGCAACTTGGGTGAAAATACAAGTGACAAACTGAAGGAGATGATGTTGACAAAGTTTCTCTCCAAAGAAAGTTCGTGAAGCTGAGAGGGAAGGTAACTTCCCCACCCTAATTTAAAAAAGAAAGAAAAGAGATGGGAAAGAGTAAAGAAGAAAGGAGAAGAAAGGAAAAAGGCAAGAGAGAGGGAGGAGGGAGAGGGGATCAATGAAAAGGGGAGGGGGAAGTGAGAAATCATAAATTTTCACCTTCTGGGCAGACAGGATAAGAGAGCAGGAGGGTGAGGACAGAGATCTGGACCAACAAATGCACACAGTGTTCTGTAAATAGGAGCCACTCACTGTTAAACACAGCTGGAAAATGTCATTGGGTTCCAAAGGGATTTAGATCATTCCCAGGGCAACAGGCCAGGCAGGTGGAGATGGCTCATCCGGGCATCACACCTGGCCTTCCCATGGCACTGGGAATTTCATACTTGGCAAAGATGGCTTTATGAAGAGGTGGAAGAAAGGAAGAGCTGGCAACTACACAGGTATTATGATGACCAAATCATATTAATTTTAAATGAACTTTCTTTTAGTTTAAGCAACTAGAGCAGCAATGGCAGCTACTATAATTTGCTTGCTGAATGCTACTCATGCGGCAAGGGTTTTATTGCTGTTGCCACGTGTAATCCTCACAGCCATCTACGGGGAGTTGAGACTATGTGTTTGCCTCCAAAGCGCATCATTCCCCATGATGCTGTAGCTACGCCAGTAGAGGGTTTGAGGTTCTAAAACTCGCACTGTGAGTCCCAAATCAGACTGGCTTGGGAAATGCTATAGATGAATATTCTCAAAGAGAGAAAGAAACCAAATCGCATAACCTCAAGGAATCAAAGAAATGATTAGCCAATGTTCAAAAGCTCTAAAAAGTTTAAGTGACTTTCTCAGGTCACATAATGGGGTAGTGACAGCATTAAGGCCAAAAAAGTGCAAGGAAGGATGGCGCATTATCTGCATAGTCTCAGCTACTTGGGAGGCTGAGGCAGGAGGATTACAAGTTCCAGGCCAGTCCAGGAAACTTAGTGAGACCTTGTCACAAAATAAAATAAAGAAAGGTTGGATATTTAGCTCAGTGGTCAAGTGCTTACCTAGAATGCTTGAGGCTTTGGCTTCAGTTCCCAGAAAAAGAAAAAGAAAAAAAGAGAAGAGAAAAAGAGGGAGAATAATGTTGCCAATTGTGGGTGTTATTTGCTGGTAGTGGATCTCTCGGTTCACTAAGTGAACCATGACCGCAAGTTTCAAAGAAATGAAATGGGATAGAAATAGAAAATAGACCACACTGTGCCCTCAGTCAAGCTAAATGATGTTTCACGTTTCTTTTCAGTTCTGTTCATGTGTGCCCAAATGTGCAGGAAGTCTGAATGTGAAACAACTGTGGGTCACAGTCAATAGATTTTGAACGCTACTAGACTGGGGAGTAAGTGTGAGGAGGTGACTCGTGGGACTGACCGGAAGTGTGAGCGAAATCCAAGATTTATTCTTCCGATGCTAACAAAACAGCCCTAAAATAACTGTATGGCCTATTTTTAGTGCTGCCGAAATTACCTTTCCTTTGATGTCTGGTGCTGAGTAGGGTGGCTCCTCAGCAGCACACACTGCTGCTGGACGCTGACAGAAGCCCAGGAAAGCCGTCATGCAGGAAGCAGGTGAGGGTCAGGCTTTTCTCTCAACCCCAAGGCTGTTTCCCTTTCCTGCCTTCCTTCCCTGCCTGGGGATTAGAGCAGACTCCTGGGACACTGAACAGCATCATTCCCAACAGGACGTGGCTGAGGACCACACACTGCTCTCAGAGTCTCAGCCAATGCTGAGCAGTGCTGGCTGCCTCTGGGCCCCATTTTGTCACTACAAGACCCCTTAACCCCACAGGGAATGGGTGTGGACACAGCTGAGGCCTAGATGTAGGAGGGATGGGATCTTCTCAGTCTTCCCCCTATGGGCAGGCCCTCCACAGATCAGGATTCAAATGCTGCCCATGCAGCCGCGCAGCACCTAAAGCTTAGGATGAGGCATAGAATCCAGTTCAAGAACTCCTGTGGAGTCGCAAGACATGGTTGGGCGTGTGTGTGTGTGTGTTTGAGTGACAGTTGTAAGGAAGAGATACAGTAGAAACCACAATCATGAGCAAACTTATAAAGAAGCACCAGGAACATCACCCCGGGCCATGGTAGGTTAGTGAGGTTCCCCAGTGTTGGCAGTGTTAGTTAGCATAACGTCTATGTCTATTTTTTCATATGTATGGAGGACAATGGTATGAGGATTGGGGAGGCAGAGAGAATAAAACTATTCACGATACTAAGGAAAAATTTCAGCCCTTGCAAGAGTATGACATCAGGCTCTGTTCATGAGCAGCCTTCACTGAGAGTTGTTCCTCATAGGGAGCTACTGCGCTCACAATTTGAAACATCCCTGTGAGAATGTGTGGGTGCAACAATTTGAATGTATCTCCCCAAAGGTTGATACATTGGGAAGTTAATTCCCAATATATTCTTATGTTGATTGATTGTATTTGGAGGTATGGCCCTTGTGAGGTAATCAGGGTTAGACGAGGTCACCAGGGTGGGGCTCTCGTGATGGTATTAGTGGCTTTATTAAAAAAAAAAAAGGAAGAGAGCTACTATGTTTGCTTTCTTAGCATGTGGTGTCCTCCACCATGTTATGGCACAGCAAGACCCTCACCAATGCGGTATTTTACAGCAAGTTCTCGACTCGCCTGGAGAGAGGAGAGAGGCTCCTGAGACTCCGGAGGTAAGGAATTCACAAATTCGCACAGTAGGAGCAGCTAGATGGAACCCTCAGAGCCAGGAGTCCCACCCTCTCCTCGGCTTGCGGCCATACGGTTATGGTCATCAGTTGGACCCACGTGTGTGGCTCCTGGTGTGCACCCTCTAACCTGGTGAGGATGCTAACTATGACTCTGGTATATCAGGGTGCTGGGACCACAGGACAAAAAACAAACAAACAAAAAAACAAAAGAACCGCAACCACCCAAGAAAGCAAGTTCTGGGAGCAGAGCAGCGGCCACAAGGAGGACAATGTGGAGCTTCCAGGAGTCATCATCTGTGCTGGGTGGGCTTCCTGGTGATGCAACTGCCTTGGAGTCACCCCTGTTCCTGTAACTAAGAAATTAACCTTTCACCCACACTTCAGTAAGTAACTCCAATAAACTCTCTGGTTTATCAGGTTGGATGTTGGTGGTGTCATGCTTTGGTCTGTTGACTGTGCCCCATCTAGGGTGAGTAAGCCTTTGTCTCCACAGGAAAGTTTCTTGCAACATGCTGCCACCTAGGTCTTAGACTTCCCAGCATGAGGAAGTATAAGAGGTGAAATTTCTGTTCCTCATTACCCAGGCTCAGGCATTCTGCTATAAACAGCAGATAACGGACAAAGATGGTAGCAGATTCTGTGAACCAGTTGCAATTACTTCCCAGAGAACAATCTCCTTGGGGAAAAAAGCAGCCCAGTAGGAACATGGCCAGCCAGAAGTGAAGCCACATGTATGAGTGGCCCGACTCCAAATCCCTAATCTCCAAAGGAACAGTATGGATTGTTCCTTACGGCCTCTTGACACTCCCCATGAGAAGGCCTCCTAAGGAAGAGACCCCTGGAAGAGACTCAGTGTAGCTCTCAAGCTTGGCCAACGAGTAACCTGCTGTGGAAGACACACAAGAAGTCGCCTTAAGAGCTCACTGTTTCTAAAAGTGAAACATGCTTAGAGGACCTAATCCCAGATACTTTCATAAAAAAACTATAATAGTGGCCAAGTCACATAGCCTTCAACTCCTGGCAATCCTCCTGCCTCAGCCTCCTGAGTGCTGGGATTACAGATGTGCACCACCACACCTGCCTTATGTGACGCTGGAGCATCGCGCCCAGGTCCTGTGCTTGCTCGGCAAGCACTCTAACCACTGAGATTCACCGCCAGCCCCACGTGGCCTTTCTAATTTCATTTTTCTCAACTCTGAAGACAATGATCACCTGTGTGCTGGGTTGTGGGGATTAAGCAAGAAAGGCGAGCCCGAGCTGCTGGCCTAGGGCTGGCAGTAAACTCACCACTGGTATTTGCCCTCCTCTTGAGGTAACTCACTAATTCAGAGCTGGCCTTTAGGGCAAGCAGGCCTCTCCTCTTGTTCCTTTGAATTCTCTGTTTGGGGTGGTCTCTTGGCATCCAGTGTTCCCACTCCATAGAGGCCCAAGACTCCCTTGCAGTGAGGCTGGCCCCAGCAGGCAGAGACTTGCTTCCATGGCTCCAAAGCCATTGTGGCTTGGAAAGAATCTCTGGTGCGTCATGTTGTCTCCCACAAGACGTGATGCATGGTGTGTTGGAGAAGTGCTTTGTTTGGGGGCTAAGAGGTCACCTTGTAAGAGTCACCCATAAGTTTCCATGCTGGGCAGCACCCCGTATCCCCCATCCTTCTGTTCCCCGTCCTTGACACCACCTGCTTCAGATCACATTTCCAGCCTGGGAGTCTGGGCAGCTGCCCTCCTGCTGGAAGCTCAGAATTGTGCCTGAGCTTGGAGAGGGCCGGTGACGAGTCCTGGCTGTGGCAAGACCCGGGCTGGGAGGAGAGGCCCCGGGAGAGGTTTGCTGCCTGGGTGACCCAGAGGGGTGGCTGGTGGGAACAGCTTGAGAAACAAGCTTTCTCAGCTTGGTTGCCCAATTGTTTTGGGACACCCAAGCAAATCACATCTCTCCTTGGGGCCCCCGTTTCTTCACTGGGGAAATGAAAAGACATGATAATCTCTAAGAACCCTTCTGGCTTTATATTTTTAGACCCTAAACTCTTCCAAGGCCCACAGTTGTGTAAGCGGGAGCATCAGTCAGCACGTTTCAGTGTATGGGACGCGAAGCAGCCTGAGGACGAGGGTAGAGATGGCAAGAAATACAAGAATGTGATTTCCCAGGTAGAAGACTGCGTAGACAATGGCTGCGTGGACAATGGCTTGCTTTATTTCTCTGTAGCTGGAATTGTTGTTGTTACTTGGGTTCCTGCCCAGGACCTTCACATTGAGCTATATCCCCAGCCCTTTTTTTTTTTTTTTTAAGTCTTGACACAAGGTCTTAGCAAGTTGCCCCAAGTTGGACCCCAACTTGTGACCCACCCACCTCAGATTCCCAGAGTGCTGGGATTATAGGCCAGTGCCACATTGCCCGGCAGCTGGATTTATTTTCTATCATGAGTCCTCGTTCTGACAAACACAGGAAAACGATCACAGTAACTTTTAGGTAAAAATCTGTCATGAAATCATTGCTCCATCATCTCAGTATTCAACTGTATTAAAATCAGGACTGTCCTTCACAGTCCCTGCGTGGAGCTTCTGTAAAGTGCAGAATCCACAGCACCCGTGGAAAGAGGAGCTGAATTATTATTGCTCCCTCTGCCCCAGTCCTCATTTGAGAAGTAATATGTGTCCCTGTGTGGCCCTCAAACATGCCCCCCCTCTAAGTCAGCATGGCTGCCACCCTTTTCCACCTCTGGCTGCATGCTTGGTGTTGCTGAAAACCTCTGTGTGGCTCTGCAGCCTCCTTGACTGAACCCCATCTTTGCCGAAGTGGTTTGTCTGCTGTTTCCCTGCCTCCGTGACCCTGAGATGTACTTGATTCTCTACACTCCCTCCCTCTTCTCCAGCTCAGAGGACATTGGTCTGGAAGAAGGAAGGAATCAGAAGGATTGCTTAAGAAAGAAAAAGAGATTCTGATACGTTTACAGCTAATTTCCCTTTATTGCCCGAGTGGGAAAAATCAGACACCCCACATATCAAAGTCCCTGGGAGAGCCTGCCTTAGAGCTGGTCCCGGGCTCTGAAATGCCTTTGCTAATCATATAAAATATCTGGTGCCTTCTTTTTAGAAACCAGATAATCAGAAGTTTCCAATGTAAGAACAAAGTAGAAACCTTCCCCCTGCACTTTAAGGTCACTCCTTCAGTCACTCTTACCCCCTTTCCCCCATCCCACCTCCCTTCATCTTTCCCCTAATCGTGACTTTGCAGGCCTTTCAACAAACTTCCTTCATCCATCCAAGCCTCTGTTTCTCCATCTCTCAAAAAAGTTATTCAATCATTTCTCACTGTGTTATGGTAAGGATTCAAAGTACTATAAGAAAATATGTTTTAATAAAAGCTTACAAAGAAGTCAGTCCTAGCACAAGACCTGGTACACTACAGGTATGATGGGCCTCGGCTCCCTCCCAGCCCAGGCCCCAGCCAAATGGAGCTCAGTCTTGTAACGCTGGCTTCACTTTGCTGAAACCTCCCCACTCCCCGTCTTTCAGATCTACCTTTTACTCCTAGGTTCCTTTGCCCGCTCCACAGAGCCACCTTGGATGGGAATGGCACGCCCCAGTCTATCACTGGATAATTATTAACTGCACTTTCTCTACCTATGAAGTTTTAAGCTTATTGACGGCATGAACCTTGTTCTGTTTTTCTATACAATGCCAGTAGCCAACCTGGTCCCCTCATGCACCACACCTCTCTCAGCTCACCAGCCGTTAGCCAGCACCCCGGGCAGCTGCCCAAGGCCCCCTCGCTGGATCCCGGCCAGCTTTTGTCCTGATTTTGCTCCACAGCCTCTCACTCTTGCATCTGTGATTTTGTCCAGACTTGACCTCTAGACCCTCCAAGCGAGGGTTATTGTGCGTTCCAACTTGGCTCAGACCTTCGGCTTCAAGCTGTCTCTACTTCCAGCCTCATTTCAAAGGCCCCAGTCCCTGCCTGGTGTCCCATAGCCCTACTGTGCAGGCTTTTGTGACCAGTACCATAATGAACATCATGAGGGTATTGTGTGAGTGTATGTGTGTTTAGAAATCCTAAAGATGGCCAGGATGTCCCCAAGTAACAATGGCAGAAAAATAAGGAACCAAAGCCAACATCTCTGGAGTTGTGGTCACCCTTTTCCTAGCCAAATAGTGGCCTCTCATTCGCTGGAAGAAAAGTAGGAGTTGTACATCTGGCCCTGATAGGCTTAGGTACTAACTGCTAAACACTGGCTGAGCAAAGAGGAGAGAACTGAGTTTGGGGAAACAGAGACTAGCAGGAGCTCCCCAGCCATCAAGACTTGACCTTCCTACACTCTGAAGCTTCTCCTGGAGGATGGTCATGAGGTGTTTGAAGTAGTGGCTGCCTGGGGACCCGTAAGATCTTGCAACCCCAACCAACCAACCCAGGCCTTGGGAAGACGTTTCTCATGCTTCTGAACCATCGAACGAGGAGACAGAAATATATTGCCACCATCCTGGCGGCCAAAAGCAAGGCAAGCCATGGAGCTGAGCTGCCACAGACCCTCCCCCGCCCACTTGAGGGAATAGTATTTCTTCCCTCCTGTCATACTTTCCACTGTGACTCTGCCGCCAGAGCCAGTATCTGAGCCAGTCACGGGGGGTGTGGTGACAGGAGAGGCAAAGCAGTGGCCAACACAGAACCTACTAGATTCGTGGACAGTGAAACAAGGAATGCCAATGCGTGGGGTAAGGTATGAGGGTGCCGTGACCCCGAAAACATAGAGGAGTTCAGGAGCATGTAGGGGAGAAGAATGCTTGGCTAGGGTTAAGGCTAGTCAGGACAATTTCCTTTAAAAAGGAGATGTTTAAATGTAAACTGGTATTTTTAAGTCAAGTTGGAGGGACCGATAGTCACAGAGCAGACATGACCTACCAGGAGCTGAGAAGTCCTTGCTAGTAGGAACACAAAGGCAATGGAGTAAAGGGTGATGAGGCTTCTCAATGAGAGGCTTCCTGAGCAGGTAATGGGTCAGTAATCAGTGCTTACTTCCTCACTCCTTTCCTGACTCAAGAGAGGAGGGTTGGCCATTTTTTTGGTGCCTTCTGTAGTAGCTAAAATAGGGCTTTACATACAGTAAGTGCTCAATTCTTGTAGTATAGTTGACCAAGGACAGGGTAGGGGAAGGCTTAGGAAACTAGCAGTACATAGAGATCCTTAAAAATTTAAAGCATGAACTTCCAGTCACATGATCTGTAGGTTTATGGCCCTGCAGTTGCTATTTTATAACTAAAATAAATACTTGTTAAAACTAATAGGAATGTGTAAAATCAGCACTGGCAAATCTCAGCTGGCAGGCAGCAAAGCCTGGCTCCTTGAAGCCTGCCTGGCTCTGCGGTCAAAACACACTCTGGGTGGAGATCCAGAGGGCAAAAGTCATTTGCTTCTGGGAGCAAGAATCTGACTCAAACCCGGAGCAGCAGGTTGGAGCTCTCTGGGGCAAACGACAAGGCATGCCTCAAGTCACCGTAGATTGCCAGCTTAAATTGTTTCACAAACACAATCATTGTGATAGGGTCCAGAGAGGCAGCCAGCTCAGATAGAGATCATGAGGGGGAAGGTGCAGGACAACAGCCTTGAGCTAGGGTTGAGCCTTAGCTGGGTCAAGGGAGATCAAGGCCTTCTAGAATCTTCCTTCTGTCTCTCAGAAGCGCATCAATCCGTCGGCTCTTCTTCCAGTCACTCTCTACCCCCCAGTTGTATAGCTGGCCCTACCTTCTGAGGACACACTCCATCACCTCCTTACACAAACACAGGGCATCACAGCCGGATGCTCCTGCACCAAACGCCTCTGTTCATACCTCTCTCAGCAACTCAGAAATGTTAACTGTAGAAAGTTTTGTTTTCTGGTTAAAAACAACATCCTCAGATGTTTGTGCTTCTTCTTCTCTCCACCCCAGGCTCCTCTCCAGGCTCTTCCTCCTTCCCTTGTCCCCTCCATCCCTCCATGGTTTTATTTAGGAGTTGACTGAGTTTTCTAGAAACACACCACAGAAATAAATTCCTCAGAGGCAATGCAATAAATTGTCTGAGTTATGCATGAGTGATGGAGCCTTTGGGTAGGAGACACGAAGAACGCTGATCATGGAAAAACAAAATCCAAGAGGCCAACTTTTACAGCGAGCAATTAGGATTAAATAAGAACATGTCACAGGCACCAGGACTTTGGAAGCTGGCCACCGCGACCTCCTCTGGTAACGTGGTTTGCTAAATGGGACATAATGATATGTAACCAAAACACTGGAGATCACGGAGGAGACCAAGCCAATGAACACAGTGGAAAACAGGAGCAATACCTTTCACTCTGGGAGTGTTTTCATTTTTAAATCTTCCCTGGGTGTAAGTGAACAGACCACAGAGCCTTGGAAAAAACCTACTCGCCCAGAGGTTTGGTGGGAAAAGTTTTCTGACTGCTATGCTGGATACAGATAAAAATGTCATGTTTAAAGGAAGAAACTGGTCGTTGTTTGGTTAAATATTTATGTTTGTGAAACTTCTGTCCCGTGTTAGAACAGGAATTTTTACATAAAAATGTACATTTTTTTTTTTCATTTAAATGATTGGTTGGTGCGTGCCCTCCCTCAGAGGCTAAAAAGAAAACTATTTGGGGTGACAAATGGGAAAACTTAGTCACCAGTGATTCACAAGGACTATATGTGGCTTTGTTGCTCTTGTATGTACAATTTAGCAGGGATGAGACATCTGGGAAGAAGGAAGAAGAGTCGCAAACAGTGCCAGAGGGGAGTGGGCCCCACTGCGGGCTGCACAGAGCTGATCTGCCCCTCAGACCCCACTCAGCCCCTCCACCTCACACTGGGCAACTGGGACTACTCCCCGGGGGGCCCTCCAAGAGCCTCTGCTGCGGCACAACTAACAATTGAGCTGGCAGCCACCCTGTGGCCTCCATGGAGCCCCCAGGCTGGTGCCTGTTGTCCTGGGGTAGCACAGGATTAGTGCATTGCTGGCTTTGATGTAACCCCAGCTGGCGAGCAAAGGAAAAGCAAGGACAGGGACTATGGTCTGGCAGGGTTCTACTGTCGGCTCCTTAGAATCCCAGAAACCCATGCCCTAAATCCTCCGTACACTCCCCCTGAATGAGTAACTACATCCTACATTCATGTGACATTCATCCCCCAAGCTGTCTTGAGCTTCTGTGACTGCTCCTTATCAGATCTCAAGTCCATGCCTACAGACGTGGGCCCTACCTAAGTCAGACAGGTGGAGAATTCATGTTACAGCCACACCAGGAGTAAGAGCCTGCAAACAAGTTGATTCTAAAAAAGAAAAAATGAATTCCAGTCTATCTGTGCGTATGTGTGAGGTTAGGGACAGAACCCAGGACCTTCTCACTGAGCTAAATGCCCAGCTATTTGGTTTTTTTTTTTTTTTTAATTTCAAGAAAGAGTTTCACCAAGTTGTTAAGTTGTCCAGGCTGGACTTGATCTTACAATCCTTGTGTCTCAGTCTCCCAGAGTGCTAGAGTTGCAGGTCTGCGTCATCAGGCCAGGCCTTCTCCATACACAGGTTTGATCTCACGGTATGAGATGGAGCATCACCTTCAGTTGACGGTTGGTTGACCCCCTCTTCCAAAGTCAGAGGGTGGTGGACCAGTGAACAAAAAAGGCCAGGAAAATTAGGAATGATTGCAATGTGCTATGTCTATGCACCGATTTTTCAAGTCGAGTGAAATTAATGCAGATTGCAAACATACTAGCAAAAATCGTAATTATAGGAAAAACAAAGAAAGAAACGAAAGTTAAAGACACCTGCAATGAAAGAAAAATAAAAGAGCAGAATAGGTTCACCCTGCGTCCTGTTTGCAGCCTTCATCGTTACCCCAGCCCTTGCCTCATTCCAGGTGACTGTACCCCTACAGGTGACTTTCGTTATTCCCTGATATCCCAGACCTGTGTGATTGCCACACTTCAGCACAGCATCCAGAGGATTGTGCAGGAGCCACACTGCCTGCGTTTCAATGCTGGTTCTGCCACTGACTAGTTGTATAGACTTGAGCAAGCCAGCTTACCTCTCTGTGCCTCCCAATGGGAAAGTAGTAGAACCTACATCACCACGTGCTGTGTCACACTGAAGAGTTAATTCGACACAGCACTCCACAAATGATACTATTAATATACTAGAACATGAACTCCAATGAGACACGACTATATCCCCAGCAAAGTGCAATATCTGGAGGAAAATGCGGGTTTCATATGCGTTGAATGGGTGTACTTTGTCGTCATTCTGAACTCTTGAAATTAAAATTAAAATATCCCTCACTCTAGCTACATCTTTTATTCTTTCCACAGACTGTCTCTTTGTCTCCCCTCTCTTAACTCACTCCTTCGTTATCTAGCCAGCATAAGGAATCTGGTTGTCACCAGCCATGTTCCAAGCTCCTCCAGCCATGCTTCCTGCAGACTCGGAGCTCTTGGAGCTGACTTTGGCCTTTCAGGCCCCGTGACTTCCCACCCACGCTCACTTAGACCTCCATACATGACCTCTTTCCCTCCTCCTCTTCCTATTCCTTTACTGAGATAAAAATTGCCAAACTCTATTATTTGGATCCGGAATGGCCCCCGAAGCCCATGTGCTAATGGCTTTCTTCCAGATCAGCTTGGCATTGTTGGGAAATGGTGGAAACCTCAAGAGGTAGGGCCTAATGTGAGGTCTTTCAGTCAAAGGGGATAGTGGAATCCCAGCCCTTTCGGCTTCCTCTCTGTTTTTTGCTCCCTGACCACGAGGTAAGCAACTTTGCTCTACACACTCTTGCCACAGGTGCTGCCCCTTCCCCAGGCCTAATAGCAAAAGCCTGCCTGACCGTGGACTGAAACCTCCAAAACTGTGAGCCAGGACAAAACTTGTCTCCTTATAAGTTGATTCTCTTCATTTTTGTTACAGTGATGGAAAGGTGACTAACACACCAAAATAAAATCCTCAACTTTCAATTTCAATCCTCCCACACCTATAAAATTAACCACATCTGTTGCGGTTTGAATCTGGAGTGTCCCCCCCCAAAGCCTCGTGTACCTATGGATACTGTGTATTGTTGGGAGATGGGGCCTGGCTGGAAGGGCCTGATGCTTCGGAATTGGCCTGGGGTGGGGGGGTGTGCTGGTCCCACCCTTCCGCTCAGACTTGGCTCCGTTCTGTCCCACTGCTGTGAGGATCTCCTCTCTGGAGCTCCAGCTCTGGTTGTGGCCCTGCCATGTGATTCTACCATTTCCAGATGCCCATCTGTGAATGAACTGACCTTCTGAAACTGTAAGCTAAAATAAATCTTTCCTCTCAAAAGTTGTGGGTATTGGTATTCTGTCCCAGAAATTAAAAAGCAACAAAGACAACATCAGACCTTGTTTTGACTTTTACATTGTGGGCAACTTTCTCCATTGTTAAACTTTCCGTTGTAGCTTTAGTTTTTCATTTCTTTTGGGTTCTGCTTCTCAGCACACGGACACGTTTAAAGCTTCCCTGTTTTCTTTGGGGGAGCGGGAATGGAGTAGTTGGAACAAGAAGGGACTGCCAGTCTCTGGGAAAATCTTTTTTGTATAATCCTTACTCTTAGAATCCCAGTAATATTTCACATAGTCTACAAAATAAACATATAAATAAAATCAACCCAAATCTAAACAGAACCCCAAATGGAATACACGGGTGTGCTTTGTCACCATTCTTAACTCTTGAAATTAAAACGTCCTTCACTCCAGCCACATCCTTCATCCTTTCCACAAGACTGTCTTCTGATCTCCCCTCCCTTACCTCATTCCTTCTTTACCCAGCCAGTAAGGAATCCATTTTCATCAGCCGTGTTTCATTTGTTATATATGCAAGTGAGTATGTAACCTTAGTTAAGGAGTTAAGAAAGGCATTGACCTAAGTATATTTGAGCACGGCCTGTCAGGCTGAAGGCAAGTGGAACTCTGCAGATATACTGCCTTCTCACTAGTACATCTATTTCTCACAAAAATGTGGTCTAGCAAGTTTGACGCTGTTCTATTTGTGTACTAGAATGGATCACATGTGAACATACTTCAGATAAAAAGAGCCACATTCCTCACCAATGAGTAAAAGAGCTACACATTGGAACAATGGGACTGTTAAGGTGGAACATGCAACATTAGATTGGAATTAAAGGTATAGTAAGAACTGGATTTTTAACACACATACAGAGAATTAAATGTAGAAATGTAGAGGTGTGCCAGTGCAGCAAATACATAATAGACCTATTTCCTAGCTCTGCCAGCTGAAGGGCCTGAAAGTAATGAGTCTCCAGGTCCCAGTCTCTAAACACTGGTCTTCAATAACAGGGATCATGGTCCCTTGGGGAAAGTAGGTGTTTCTAGAACTGGAGCAAGGCAATACAAAACGAATGTGAGACATCTCAGAGTTCAGCCCAACGGAAATATTACAAAATGGAGAATGTGTGACGGTAGAGCAGAGTAGCCCGTCCTAAGGGACATCAAAGAGCAGCGTTTGGGACAAGTGAAGTAACATAACAGCATAGACACTCACAGGTTTGTAATAATATAAACAAATAATTGAGTGAATAAGTGCACCGGAAGAGGGAAGATGTACAATAGAATTTCCATTAATAAATTCAGAAAGAAAGATAAAAAGGAAAATTATCAGTAGACAAACACTCCAGTAATAACCATGTACTTTACAATGGAGAGGTCAGGCAGGTACCACCTTAAACATCTAATCAGAACTCACATCGCAGCTAGTATCATGTGACGCCAGGTACCTCGTGATAGCATCCACCGAGAAGGACTCAGTGCAATCATGAGCAAGCACAAGTCCAACTCAGCCGACATTCTATAAAATGACTGGCCAGGGTTCTTCAAAAGTATTACGGTCAAGAAAAACAGTGACAAAGACGGAAGAACTGTCACTATGGAGAAGGCTAGGGAGTCACTGTGTGCACTGTGAGACGCTGGATTGGACCCTGGGCCAGAAAAACGACATTGATGGGGGACAAATGAGTTGATATTATTGTGTTAGTGTCAGTGTTTTGGTTTTGGTCACTGTATGTTGGTCACATGTGGTTAGGAAATTGTTACACACAATTCGAGGAAGCTGGGCAAGGTCATAAAGGAGATACATAATTTTTGCAACTTTTTCATAAACCTAAAATCATTTCAAAACACATGTTTAAAAAAGTCTCCAATTATTTAAAAAACAAGCAAAAGCCTTCCACCTCCCTATGCGCTGACTTTCTTTTTGTTCCTATTCAAGTTTTTTCCAGAACAGTCTACTTGCTCATCTCTGTTTTCTGTCTCTCACTCAATTTTCTTCTCTGTACCATTGGGCATCTGTCCCACTACCCTATGGAATCTGCCTTGCAAAGATCTCAGAGGACCTCCTAACCGCTTTGTAAGACTATTGTTCACTCACTGTTTTTCTCTCTCCTGTCCGTCCGTCTCACTCTATAGTCTGGGCTGGTCCTGAAGTCGCTATGTAGTCCAAGCTGGCCCAGATACATGGCAACCCTCCTGCCTCAGCCTTCTAAGTGCTGGGATTACAGGGTGCACCACCATGCCTGGGTTATGTGATGCTAGGGAATTGAAGCCAGGGCTTTGGGCTTCCTAGGCAAGTTGCTGTAACCGCTGAGGTACTTTTTCTCTCTCACCTCACCTCTCAGCTGTGCTGTGCTACGATTCCCCCAGTCCAAATTCTGGCTCTCTCTTCTTCTCACTCTGCACCCACTTCTAGGACATTCCCAGCTGTTCTCGTGATTTTTAACCTTCCTTGCATGCTTATGACCCCATGATCTATATCACCTGTGGCTCCAATTACTCTCACAACTTAGAGCCATCGATGAATGGCTTCCCCAGATCCTTCAAACACATGTTCATGGTTAAGCTAACCTTTTTTTCCTCCAGCTATGATCTCTTGTTTTGCTGAGGCACCATCTACTTCTTAGTTTCCCAAACCTTTCCTGGTGCTCATGTTCCACCTCTGACCAATCCCTAGGGCTTGGAGACTCTCCATCTGGAGCAGTTCTCACTCCCGGCATCCTCTGCCACCACCCAAACTGAGGCCATTCTCCTCTCTGACCAAAATGGCAGAAAGAGCCTTCTTCACTGGTGTTCCACACCTGGCTTCACCCATCCGTCCTTCCTGTATGCTGTGGCCAAAACTAACCACTGCCATCTTTAAAGCTTTCGCTTTTATCTCAGGATAAAGCCAAACATCTTAATATGGTGCACAGTGTAGCCCCAACCCCCTGTCCACCTTTCCCACCATTCTCCATCTTGACTCTCCAGGGGTTTCTCCAACTGTTGGGAAGCACACCATGTTGGGGACGCAAAATAATACCTCTGCTTCCTCTCTCTTATCCTTCTGGGTTTTTTCCCCCTCTCCATGGCACTTTATCAAATGGGCAGAAAATTGACCTGATGATTCACTCTTGGATCCAATTCAAGGGTCCTCACTGCTCTTTCTTACAAGAAGCAGAACCCACAAGATGTGCAGGTTGTTGGGAAAAAATCAAGAACCTGCCTGCCATTTCTGGGTGCCTAATGCATGTATAATAAGCTTAGTGTGGGTGTGGCCTTATGACAATCATGGGAGCAGATAGAATTTGCAGATAGAATTAATGAATTTTTTAAAGACAGGCTCTTGTTCTGCAGCCCAGGCTCATCCTGAACTCATTATTTTATTTACAATAAAAGCGATGAATGATTATATAGAAATCTTGAGAAATATGAGCTAAAATAAAGCTTACTCACACTTGCATCTTCCAGAAATCACGGCCCTTTTCCCTACATATCTAACTGAAATCCCACTCGATGTTGAGCTAGAAGCCTTTCTCCTCTGCTGCTGTATGCTCTGCAGTCATTAGTGGAGAAAGCTGTCTCTTTCTCATCCAATTTCTAAGGTGGAGAGAGAACATTCGCTCTGCTCTTGAAGAATGGGCGCTTTGGGGAGAATTCTTCATCAGCGCTGACCCAGGAGATTGAGAAAAGGATGTGCAAAATAACAACTCGTCTCTTTCTTGTCCCTTTTTCTGAGTGTTAAAAAAATCCAGAAGTCACGATAAAATCTTATCAGTTACATGGATAAAAGGAAATGTCAAGCTTTCAACTAAAGGAGTCCTGGAGAAGAGAGATGGCTGGAGAAATTGCTGTTTTTCCTAACAAGTCTCTTTAAACCATGCATAACTTGGATAAAAATGAACAGCAACTTTGAAGAGGAAGACAAAGCACAGAAGGATGAACCTACAGCAAACACGATTTGCACTACAAAATTTGTAAACATCATCTTAATGGGTGTGTATTATCCCAGCAGGTGAATATATCACAATTTTTCTACTGCCCTATTATTGAATGTGCCACCTGCTTCTGAACTGTATTATTTAGGCAATCATGTGATGAGTAGCACCGTGCATAAAGCTTTTTCCACACCCGAGATTCTCCTTGTAAGAAAATGAGAGCGCTCATGGCCCCCAAAAGGGCTTATTTTCCCACGTCCTAAGCGCTCCTGATTAACTTCCTTTTTAAAAATTCCTGATGAAGTAATGCATGAGAATATTATTTTTCTTTATAGCAGTCCATAAAATGAAAGGCCAGAGGCTTCCAGTCTTTCTTGGTTTGTGCTAGGTTAGTAAGTGGTGGGGCTGGCTTTTAAGTCTGATTTGTCTGATTTCCAAGTTTTTTTGTAGACTCGCTCTAGCCTGTGAGCAGAAAGGCCTGGCAGATGTGAGACCCTCAGAGCTGATGCTAGGGCTAAAGGACAGACAAACTCCTAGGCCCTTCACCTGTTATTCATTATAACTATGATTTGTGTTTTCTCCTGAGGCAGTCAGATACTTGAAAGCTGCTTCAGTTAAAAGAAACACTGATGAATCTTCACATGGGCCCACAGATGCCCAATGGGTAACCACAAGAAGAGAAAATCCTGACCTTCATTTTGTGTCCATCTCCTTTATTACTTTAAAGCTGGGCCAGAGCCCTGCTCATTTAGGAAGCATCTGTCTAAAAGCCAGAAAAACAAGGTTGATTAGTCCTAAATTTACGTTCACTATCTTGTGTCACATCAAGATTAAAGACATCCAAGATAAGAAATTTGCAGGGACCGGGATGTTCATCTGCCAACCGAGACTCCCCTAATAAGAAATGACCTCTTGGAGACCCAGACTCAGTGATAAGGACATCTCCCAAGGCATTTTGCAAAACCAGAACAGAGATGATGACCAACCAGACAGGAACCCCGCCCATCTCCTTAAGAAGCTGTCCTCTTTCCTTAGTTGGGAGTCAGTCTGATAATTGTCCATCAAAACTGCTCCACCCCATCTCCTCAAGCTCAAGCCCCTCCCTGTTTTCTCTTACTTTCTAACTCTACATATAAAACCTGTGTATGCCTCTCACCAACATGTCCTGAAACGATTTTCTGTAACAGCATCAAGAACCTGCCCAGGCTGAGCTGAGGTCCCTGTCTTCTCTTGAAAGAGTTGTGTATTGACTTCATCCAATGACAGAACTAGTTAGCGGGACTGGCTCCTAATCCAATATCTCCGTTGACTACCTGGTGTCCTTTAAGTCTCAGTTTCTGTGTCCATGAAACATGGGCGCTCTCACCACCTATCGGCACAGAACTATGAGGACCCAAACAGATAAAGAACATGGAATCTGAGCATTCTAGAAAGTTTCATTTCATCATAGACTTCATGAAGATATGGGTCCCGCTTGCTTTATAGCATGTTTATTTAGCAGGTACATATGGCAATTACTTTGGGTTAAATGCTTTATATCCTTATCTCATTTAATTCTACCAATGATTCAATGGGTTAGATGTTGTTTTTATTTTAGAAATTTAAATCTGGGGCTCAGTCTCATACTTAGTACACAGTAGAGATGACTTTGGATCCAGAAGCCTTAATTTTAGAGCTTGAACTCTTATTATCTTAGAATGTAGATTTTAAAATTATTATTCTGATGGATCAGGAGAAGACTGTCATTGGAAAGATGCTTGGTCACTCACAGTTCTCAAGAAGAAAGGAAATGCTGGGTCATACAAGGTTAGAAAAGGTGAGGGATATCACGGGCAAGAGCCTTATTGAGTGTTTGTTGTTGTTTTGTGTTTGTGGGAATTAGTAGGCGAGACAGGGTGAGCAGACCAGGCAGGTTTAGGGTTGGCTAGTTTCGGTAATTTCATGGGTTTCTGGGGGTATAGGTATTGTCTTGATAACCTGTTACCTGACTTTGGCAAGAGATTATTAACTCAATCTGAAAGTACTTTGCAGGTGTGGACTCTGGATTGTATAGTTGTTTTACATACAAAAGACGTTCTTACATAGGAGTTCCTTGCTAATCTAGGAAGTGGAGTGGGAGGGAGGGTTGGGGACTGGGAGAGTAGTCCTCCAACATCAGCTGGGCCCCACAGGTTAGAGTGTTAGATTATAGAACAGAAGAAAACACACGTGCTACTCTTTATGCCAGAGTACTTTATGCCAAATGGTTATTGTCACTGTCAAGAATCATTGAAGCAATAACAATGAATTTCATTCTTGAACAAATGTCATGTCCATGATGACAGGGGTCGTATAGACCCAGCACAATGTTTGGCACTCAATGGCCCTCAGAATGGATTTTTTTTTTTTTTGAGACAGGACCTTACTCTGTAATCCAGTCTTATTCTGAACTCACTATTTATGTAAATGCCCGGGCTGGCCTCAAACACATGGCAATCCTCCTGCCGTAGGCTCCTGAGTGCTGCAATTACAGGTGTGTGCCACCATGCCCGGCTTTTTTGGTGCTGGGGAATGAGGCCTTGCACTTACTAGAGAAGTGCTTTAATTGCTTGTTATGTCTTAGCCCCAGGATGGATTTGTTGAATGAATAAATTTTCCCATTCTGGCTAAATCTAGGGCTTTGTACATTATAAAGAATATATAGATGGAGATGCTCAATAAATGTATTATTTTTCTACATCAGACAATGGGGGAAATACCAAGGAAGATAACCTGTCAACAACTATAGCAACCAGAGTCTAGAACTCTGTGTTTATGAAGAATTCTTCCCAGGCAGATGTCAAAGTTTGCTTACTTTACAACTCATGACTCTTGACTTCATCTTCAAAAAATTTATGCTAACCCTACATATGAGTGGTATTCTGATTTTAGTTGCCTCTCTCCAAGGAAAAATTATCTTCCATAGTCTACCATCTGAAAAACAATATTCAGGAGATTCTGTCTTGTTTTGTTTTTGTAGTACTGGAGATTAAATCCAACACCAGACCAGCTTCTGCTGCTTCTGTTTTTGGAGACAGGATCTTGCTGAGTTGCTAAATTGTCCAGGCTGACCTTAAAATTGCAACGCCCTCTTTCAGCCTCGCGGAATGCTAGGATTACAGGTATGTGGCACCACGCCTAGTGGGTTGTAGCTTTTTTTTCAATTCTCATACATCTGTCATCTTTTCTCAACATCAAAGCCATCCAAGCATCTTCTGTCATTTATATTTGCTCATGTAGTTAAGACTGTGTACAGTGCACAATGATCCATTGTGTCAGTCCTGGTTTATAATCATCTTCAAGGAAGACCTGGACCATGGAATCCTGCTTAATACCTTCAAACCATTTATCATAATTGGTGATCCCAGGAATTGGGTGAGGGATAAACTCAGCTTTTGAGGAGAATCTCATGCTGCTGAATCATGCAAGACACTGGGACAGTCTGGAGTAGGGCTGTAGTGCTATGGGGGAACTCAAAAGGAGGACTCTGCACAGAACAATAACCAATGGAACCAAAAGGCAAATGCGAAGGACTTAATACTGTCAACATAAAGTAACATACGTTGCAAGAGGATCATTCATGTGGGGAATTGTGAAAATAGCGCCTAATATATAGCACATATAGAACATAACGTATAGCCACAATAGATCTAAACACCCCTTTCTCCATAAGTTGCCAAGACCTCCAAAGCAGTCTGACCCCCAACACCACATCTGCAGTCCCAGTAGGATATCTGACCTTCTCCTGTCCTTATTTAACCCCTTAGAAAGGAATTCATCAACTCCAGAAACTGCTTTGCAGACAAACCAAGAAGCAACGACTGTGGAAAATTAGAGGGATGAGTAGTAGGAGGAACAGAAACGTTCACTCCTTACCCAGAAATTGTCCTGTCCAGGCCTTTCCCAACCCCATTCAAAAAACATCTTTCCACATTTGTTCAGGGTTGGCTGTTGCCATGGCACCGGGTGACCGATGCTTTTTGAATCTGGTATGTAAAGAATTCTTCCAATTCGGGATCCGACCTGAAACAGGTGGCTATTTTTAGCCACACACTGCTCCTGTTCAATATATGCTTTAGCGGAGTTGGTGGTTTGCTTTGCATTTAAACATCATCTTTCACCCAGTCCCCATCTCCTCACTCCTGCCGCTTAAACCATCTGTAGATACTTTAATTTACCATTACCACAATGGAAAAGACACAGCAAATGCCCCAGGATGCAGGCTACAGATACCAAATTTCAGGGCCAGGACTCACACTCAGAGGCCTATCCCAGCCCTGAGCAGCTAAGTTCACTTCCTCTTGGAGACAGAAGGCTGCTCCCTCCAGGGACAGTCTTTTGGTGCTAGTTCTTTGAACTGCTGCCAGCACCTTGCTTGGGGACTCCTGTGCTGGTTTGGACCTCCATTATTAACTGAGTTCTCCATTCCATGTCCCTAAATCTGTGCTATCATTTGTATAATGATATTTAGGTTGCACGTTTATCTTGCGCATGTGTAAGGGCAAATTGCATTTAGTCTTCATTCGCCTCCCAACTAGCTGGACATTAAAGTCTGCATCTGATATGCTCCCACATTACCTTTCTAAACCACCTTACTCAAATTGCTCAGCCCCCAGGCCGGAAATCCCCAATGCGTTCTCCAAACATGAAGTATATTTACACCGCAAATACAACACACTTTTTGAAACCTCACATGCCCAATCACTTATTTGTGCCATCTCCCCCTACCCAACCTAAAAATATTCAAGTATTCCCCCTTTCCTCCGATTCTCACATTTCTTGAGTAGATGACTTGGAGTTTGAAGAGCTAAACAGAGTTCCTGACACTGTGCTGGGGTGTCTTAACTTCCATGTGACCCTGGAAGCTTCGTGAAATCAGGGAAGGCAATTTTTCTCCCTGATGTTTCTCTGTGCCTCCTTCAGAACCTTGCACGCAATAGAGACTCAGTTGCTACATAAAAGTCTTCAGAGCAGGCAGCTATGTCAAGCTTCATCACAGACTTGAGTTTTAAGTTTTCCAGATATCATTGTCCCTCTCTGTAAAATAGGAATGATAAATAATGTTTTCCCTCCCTTACCATTTTATCATTAGAATTAAACTAGCCTTTCCTAGAAATGCCACCTTATAAAATAAAAACACACATTCTCCCAGAAATAAAAAAGGAATTGAAATGTCATGGAAATAGTATTGTCCTCCAAGCTAGATACCAGAGTTACAAGAAGCACTGGGGCAACTCCAGCAAGATTGCACAAGACCTGAGGAGCAAGAAGACAAACAAGGCAAAAGTAGGAGAAAAATAAAAACAGAAAAAAGACGTTAACGCTAATATCGAAGGAAAGTGCAAAAAGTAAGGCAAGCACACGTGCAACAAATGGCACAAACTAGGATAAAGAGCATAATTAAGCTTTGTTTGCGTTTCTTTCTTTTTCTGCATCTCTTTCTTTCTTTTTTGAAGAATGAGAATGAACAGGGAAATCCATTATTTGTCCAGAAGCTGGTTTCTTCCTTGATTAAGAATGGCAATCCAGTAGGAAAAAAAGTTAAAGGATCAACTATATACAGAACTCCAGAAATGGAATCTAATCTCCTGATACCTGTTGAAATGTAACCTTGAATAAAAGAGAGAAAGAAGACAAGGCATACCGATGAGATTCGGACGAGTAAGTGGTGTAGTGAGGGACAGGTAGACAGTAAGTCAGAGGGGCGCCAGCCCAAGAGGACAGCGTGAGCTCAGGGAAAGCGATCTCAGGACCATGGATAGCGCTGAGCCTGCTCTGTCTAGGTTAAAGCTGGCCTGCTAACACGATCCTACCTTGATTGATCTCACCGCCAGGGTCCTATTAGGCCGTTCAAAAGATTCCGACTTTCCTACTTAGGCAAAAGCCCTCAGATCCTGCAAATAGTTGTTACCTGTCTATCTGGTAGCCTTTGATAGCTCTGCTCAGAGGTGGTATGCAGGGCAAACCACTGAACTTGAATTGAGAAGCTTACGTTTTGCTCCCAGCCTGGTCACTTGCTAGCTACATGGTCTTGGTAAAAGTAAATTTACTAACACTGTTCTCAGAAACACCCTTCTGTAAAGATCTCCTAGGAAAATCAAATAAGATCATGCACGTGAGAGACTTTCAAATTGTAACACCTAGCTAGACATGTGCAGTCGTGGGAGTTAGCTCCCGACAAATTGAGTTAAAAAGTTCCATAGTTCTTTGGGCTGAGATGTGTTGCTGGTAGCTCAAAAAGGATGTCACAGCCCAGCATCTCCAAAGATAGAAGTAAAAGAAATGTGGCTTTTCCCCCCCAGTATTGGAGATAGAGTCCAGGACTTTGGCACTGAACTATATCCTCACCTCACACACCACATTTTTGAGACAATATCTCGCTAAGTCACTAAGTTGCCCAGACTAAGCTCCACCTTGTGATCATCCTGCCTCAGCCTCTCAGAGTACTGAAATTACAGGGTGTGCACCAAAATCCCTAGGTAGGAATGTAGATTTTTGAAAGCCATAGAAGCTGGATAGAAAGATGCACAAAAAAGTGACAGATTTGCAACTAGTCATAACCACTCTCCCCACAAAAAGAAAAAACTATTTAACATAAATTTATGAATAAATCCTGAAGCAGAATAAAATATCAAATAAGCTCAAATCCATTTCTACAATAGAATATCAAATCTCTCTTTTTTGCAACTTGTGAAAAAAAGGACCTCCCTGGCCAAATTGGGTTTTATTGTTATTATTATTTTACTGATTTTTAGTTTTAATTTTATTACAAAAAAGTAATTTGAGACATAACCAAAATATACAGTGAATGTTTATATTTTACCATAATGACTGTAGGAGTATTGCCATTCATCCCGGTCAAAGGACTGCCCCTAACTTCACATAAACTTATCCTACCCTTCTTTTGACTTCCTGCAGCAGTTCTGGGAATCCTCTTTCATGAGTATCTTTACAAAACGATTAGCAACTCTGTGGACCACCATCCAGCAGAAAGGTGGGCTCAGAGAACACACAACGGTGTGTTCTCAGCCACCTCAGCCTCTCAACCTGGCGCCAAGCAACTTCTGGCTCTTTACCAAAATCAAAATGGTCACAAAAGGTAAATGTTTTGAGCCAATTCAGAACATCTAAGCAGCCACAATAGCACAGTGAAAGACATGAAAGAGACCTCCAGAACTGCTCCAGAAAGTGGTGTGAACAGAGAGTGTCTTGAAGCGAGTAGGAAAGTGTTTTGAGGGAGATTAGTGGCGCTTTGTCTGATCCTGTAATGATCCTGTCAATTCAAGTATTTGCCATATTTTCTACCACACCTCATATATAGCACTATACTCTCAATTCTACAAACCTAAAGATAATTTTCAAGACTTTTCAGTGCAGAGAAAAGGAACTGGCCTCACTCACTTTTTAAAAAAACAAACCTGGGATTATCCATCCTACTGTTTTTCACTGTGTCCTTTCAAATAGCCAAAAGGTCAGAAAAATCTTGTCATATGGATAACAATAAAAATTTTCCATAATTTTCATGCTTACATATAATATTTATTGTATAAGTATATCATAAGTATTTAATCATTTCCTTATTGTTGAATATTTAGGGCATATTTAAGATTTCTTTATCGGATGTCTTACAGGAAGTTGGCATAATGATTAGACCTGTGTGCTGGGTGGCAAACTTTCTAGGGTTAGCTTTCAGATTGCCTATATAGTCATTGTGTGTCTTTGGGATTTATTAATCTCTGTAAATGTCTACTTCCTAACTTATGGAATGGGTTTAATAATACTAGTTATGCCAAAACCTAATGTGAAAATGAAGTGATGTATTTAAAACACTTTGTGCAATGTTTAGCACATAATAGACACTTAGTTATATTGATTATAATATTATTAAGTAGCATTATTACTAGGATAATAATATGTTGGCAATATTGTTACTACCAATATTGCTATACTAATAACACAATACATTATTATAATTATAAAATAATACATCTAAACTTTGCACTCATAATTATTTTTGTAAGATAAGTTTTCAGAAATTGACTTCCTACATCGAGATAAGAACATATTTTAGGGTATTGCTTTTTTAGTATTGGTATTTGAACTAGGACTGTCACATTGAGTTGTGTCCTCAGCTTCAGTTTTTAAAAAATGTTTTATTTTGAGACAGGGACTTACTAAAGTGCTGAGTTGCCCAGACTGGGCTTAAACTTGGGTCCTCCTGCTTCAGCCTCCCAGAGTACTGAAGCAATATCATATTTTAAATTCGGTGTCATGAAAATGGTAAAACTGAAAATCAGTTGTGGATGCAAATATTTGAGGTGCACTGCAAATCTTATGGGTCAGCAATTGTGCCTCCGGGAAAATACCTTATAGACATAATTGCATGAATGTGTATATACACATACCTTTGTTGAAGTATTGTTGATAGTGTAGCAAAAAGTTTAAAATAACCTAATCATCTCGTTGATAGGAAAAAAATTACATGTACAATGGCACATACATTCAGCTGAATATTTTACAGCATTTAAATAAGATTCACTTGCAAAATGGTGGCCAACTAACAAAACTGCTCAATGTCTCCTCATAGGCTCATGAAAAAAGTTGAGCTATAGTTTAAAACTGCCTGTTCAACTTAGCTAAAAGAGGGAGGAAAGCCCCAGGAACTGAAAGGAGGCCACCAGAAGGTTGGAGATCCAAAAGACATGTCAGAAGCTGATGAAAACACCAGCACAGGAAGCCACCTCAGGCTGACCATGAAGGGCTGTGAGCTGCTGGCATCTATAGACAGAAGTAAGCCCAGAACACAAAGCCTCAGATGGAGATAGGTACAGATCTGGTCGACACTGGGCTTGACAGCAGCTGGTAACCCCCTCCTCCAGAAATAAGGCTGAACCTGCACGTACACACTGCGAGTTTACCCTTGCAAAGGCCTCCTGGAGCTTAGGCCAGCTTGGGAAAGCAGCACTTGGCAGCCATACTAGGCAATGACATAGGCAGGAGCCATTTTGAAAACAGCCTGGGTCTGAACTAAAATGTTTAGGGCAAAAGAAGCCACAGACAGGCTACACCTCAGGGATTTTGGAGTCACTCTTAATCCCTGCTGAAGTCCTGAGGATTGTAAGAAACTATTTTGAAAACCTATATTCCAATAAATTTAAGAACTCAGAAGAAATGGATAAATTTCTTCACACATATAGTATACCAAAACAGAACCAAGAAGATATAAAAACCCTGATCAGAGTAATAACCAGGGATGAAAATAAGACAGTAATAAAGAATCTACTAGCAAAGTAAAGCCCGGGACCTGCGGGATTCACTACAGAATTGTATCAGAGCTTTAGAGAAGAGTTAGTAACAATGCTCCTTATACTCTTCTGCGAAATTGAAAGAGAGGGAATACGGGCCAACTCCTTCCTGGAAGCAGGCATCATCTTGATGCCCAAAGTAGATAAAGACCCAACGAAGAAAGAAAACTACAATTTCCTTAATGAATATGAATGCAAAAATCCTCAATAAGATACTTGCAAACAGATTGCAACAAATTATTTTTTTAAATCTCATACTATGACCAAGTTGGTTTCATCCTGAGGATGTAAGTATGATTCAACATATGCAAACCAATTAATATAATACACCACATTAACAAAAGCCAAGGACAAAAATCACCTAATCATCTCAACAGAGGCAGTAAAAGCTTTTAAGGAAATACAACACCCCCTCCTGATCAAGACTCAGATGGAAATGTGTATAGAAGAATTCTACTGCAAGCTGATAAAAGCAATTTACAAAAATTCTACAGCCAACCTCAGCCTAAGTGGGGCAAAACTGAAAGTATTTCTCCCCAAATCAGGAACAAGACAAGGGTGCCGACTCTCACCACTTCTATTTAACATAGCACTAAAATCCTTAGCCGGAGCCATCAGGCAAGAGGATAGAATAAAAGGAAAAAGCTTAAGAATTTAAAAAGTCAAGCTAGCCTTTTTTTTGCAAATGACATGATCCTGTACATAGAAGACTCCAAAAAATCCACCAGAAGACTCTAAGATATAATAATCAAATTCAGCCAAGTTGCAGGACATAAAATCAATACATAAAAATCAATAGCATTCCTCCACAGCTACAAGGAAAACAGAGAAAGAGATAGAAAAATAATCACATTCATAGTCATCACTAAGAAAATTAACTACCCAGGAATCAACCTGACTGAGCAAGTGAAGGACCTCTCTACTGAAAACTACATATTCTTGGAAAAAAGAACAATCAAAGAGAATTTCATAAAATGGAAAGACATCTCCTGTTCCTGTATAGGAAGAACCAACATTGTCAAAATGGCCATCCTCCCTAAAGTGATGAACAGATTCAGTGCAATCCCATTCAAGATACCAACAGCAGTATCACAGAACTAGAAGAAATGATGCCAAAATTTATATGGAATCACAGAGACTCAGAATAGTCAAAATGATCCTGGGCAACGAAACAAAAGCTGGAGGCACCACACTACCAGATATCAAGTTATAATACAAAGCAACAGTGAGAAAATCACCTGCATCTTTCACCATGCACCAAAATTAAATCAAAATAGACCAAAGACTCAGACATTAAAATGAAAACATTGAACTTGTTGGGAACAAAAGCAGTCAAAACCCTTGAAGACATAGATGTAGGCAAAGACTTTTATTTAATAAAACACCCAAAGCACACGAGATAACACCAAGAGTCAAAAAATGGGATTGTATCAAATTAAAAAGCTTCTGTACAGCAAAGGAAACGATACAGAGTGAAGAGGGCACCCACAGAATGGGAAAAAAATCTTTGCCAGCTACTCCTCAGACAGAGGACTGTAACCAATACTATACCAAGAACTGAAAAAAATTAGACCCTCCAAAATAAAAGGCCCAATCAAAAAATGGGAAACTGATATGAATGAACAGTTCTCAGAGGAAGAAATTTCAATGGCCAGTAAATACATGAAAAAAGTCTTCAGTATCTTTAGCCATCAGAGAAATGCAAATCAAAACAATACTGAGTTTCCGCCTAACTCCAATAAGAATGGCTGGTATTAAGAACTCAAAAAAACAACAAATGCTGATGACGCTGTGGGAAAAAAAGGAACCGTTCTACATTGCCAGTTGGACTGTAACCTGGTGCAATCACTATGGAAAGCAGTATGGAGATAACTCAAAAAATTGAAAATAGGTATCCCATGTGACCCAGCTATACCTTTTCTGGGAATTTTCCCGTAAGAATTAAAGTCATCATACCTTTGATGACTTTTCTGGGAATTTTCCCATAAGAATTAAAGTCATCATACAAGAGTGGTACATGTATATCCATGTTTGTGGCAGTATAATTTACAGTAGCCAAATCTTGGAAGAAGCCAACACATCACAGACAAATGGATAAAGATGTGGTATGTATACACAGTGGAGCATGACTCTGCCGTAAAGAAAGACAAATTTTGGTCATTTGTAGGAAAATGATTGCACTGTGAGACTATGATGCTTAGCAAGATGAATCAGACTCAGAAGGCTAAATACCATATGGCTTCCCAGTATGAGAAAACCAAACCACAAAAAAAGCAAAGGAGGTGAGAGCAAGTAAGAAGATAGACTTTGTGGAGAAAGAAAAGGGGTGTGGGGGGCGTGAGGGGTTGAGAGGATGGGAAGGGGAAAGAGATGTGACATGTAAATAATAAAAAACTAAAAAGTAAAAAAATAAAATAAGCTTAAATATATAACTGGGTTTCTGATAGAATATTTCGGTCGCAACTTATGTGATGGAAAATCATTGCAGGATTGTTTTTCATGTCACTGTTTTTAAGGGTACAGGAGTTAAGGTGCATTGGGTACATATTCTAGTAACTGAACCCAAGGAGATAATCCACTGAAAGGTATTTGAAACTCTAAGGTATTACCCAGACTTTTTATTTAGTAATCTGGCATATATTTATTTTTTTTGAAGTACAGGAAAAAATACATTAATAAAAAGGACTGAACATGTCCTATTTGTTTTGTGGAGGTTTTTACAAAAGTTTTTGCTCTCTCTCTCTCTCTCTCTCTCTCTCTCTTTCTCTCTGGTTTAAACAAAGCTATGCAAGACCACTACCACTGGCTTGTATCTCTTTTCTGATCACAGTGCTCAAGTGTTAGAGCAATAATGATGCTTGAGAAAGTACAGTATCCAACACTTTGTCTTTAGGCAAGGTATATTTTATCATTGTGCCTAAGTGGAAAAACTGAGATGCACAGAGCTGAGTGGTTGGTCCAAAATTTTGTAGTTCAAAGGAGTAGGATGATGACCAACATTTTCTTTTCTGATCCAAATGGAAGACTTCTTAGAATCTCGGAAACTTGGCAAGATTAAGTAGGGAATATGCAAATCCCCATTGAAACAGGAAGAAATTAAAACTATTAAAGGGTTCATTAAGGAGGAAGGAGTCTCTCTCCTCTTTTAAGACACCGTGAAGAAGTAGGACACATTAAAAATATGTTAAAAATGCTCAGAGAGGCACAGAGCAAGGGCTTTAAATAGCAGAACAGCTCTCCCCTTTCAGAAGAGTGATCAATACAGAACCGTTTTTACCCTGTAAAGGTGAAGAAAATGGAGCAGAAATAGCAAAAATCAAAGAACAAATGAGGGTCTCCACAGTCAGGGTCATGGAGCTGAGTGAAGCTAGAGAAGGGGTAATTATGAAAGAAAAATAATAATAGTGATAGATACTTCAGAGGACAGGAAGAAAGACAGAGAGCGGTACACAGGGTGAACAGGTCCAGCATGCAGGTTTCTTTGAGAAAGCCACTTAAGAAACAATCCCACAGATGGACACAATAGATATCATTGCCCAAGACAACAACACCATCAGGGTGACGAGAGAACGTTTGCCCTTGGGCAACACGACCTCATTGCTGAGGCTCAGAGAGAGTCATACAATCTTCTAGAAATGTAGCAAAGTCTGGAAAAACTAAATAATCAACTGGTCCAGGAAAGTGATATTGATCACAAAGGAGATAAGGCTATCGAGAAGTTTGAGTGTGGTTTGTTACCCACAGGTTGGTGTCCTGGAAGCCTGGTTCTCAGAAGGATGATGGTTAAGAGATGGAGGGACCTCTAAGAGGTGAGGCATGGTGGTGGGTCGCTAGGGGTGCTGCACTTGAAGATGCTGAGGTCATTCTTAGGGGACCTTAACTTGATTCTTGAGAGGACAAGTTGCTATAGAAGAGAGACTGAGCCTTGAATCAGTCTCCGGCCTCCCATCTCACCAGGCGAGCCCTCCTTCTTCCATACCCACCCATCACAATGTCATCTACCATTGTGTGTTGCGGCTAGGGGACCCTTACAAGAGCTGGTGTCATGCGCTTTGGGCTTTCAGTGCTCAAAGCTATGAGCTATATAAGCATTTTTCTTTAAAAAGTACCCAATTTCAGCTATGTTGATACAGCCATGAAAAAAAAAAAAAAACTCTACAGAAAGAGACAAATGGTTCAAAGAGGGAAAAATCTGTAAAAACCCTAGTTGGGTACAGACCTCTTTCATGGTCTTCCTAAATTCCTAAATTTATCGTCTCAGGGTTATAAAGCATGTTTTTATAGTGTGAAAGTAACGTAGGTACTTCTATCTTTGCAAAAGTGTCAGGGAGTTTCCCTGGAGAGAAAGTTCTGGACAGTACAGGGAAAGCTGATGGGATCTCTGTGTAGGACTTGAAAGCCATATTCTACTGTCTGCTCCAAGAGTGTCTCAACAACCTGCCTTACCTTCAAGGGGCCAAACACAAAAATCTCAAAAGGTGAATAAATCCTTGTAACTTGGATGTTGGATATTTTTGTAGAGTAAGGATATTTTTAAAACTTCCTGATTCAGTTTTGTAGGATAAAAACCATTCTAGAGATTGGTCACATAACAATGTGAATATACTGAATACTAGCAAACTGTATACTTAAAAAATGTTTAAAATGCAACGTCATACTGAATAGAGAAAACTGAAAACATTTTCTCTAAAATTAGGATGAAGATGTCCACTTTCACCGCTTCTATTCAATATAGTACTTTAAACTTTATTCAGAGCAGTAATTCAAGAAAAAGAAAAAAAAGGGGTATAAGTAGGAAAGAAAGAAACTAAATCCTTATTTGCAGGTAATGTGATCCTAGATGACTATCTCTTACCCTAGACAAAAATCAATTCAAAATGAATCACCTGAAACTTAGAAACTGCTAGAAGAGAACACAGGGCAAGTGCTTGAAGTCATAATGCGAGCAAAAGATTTCTGACTAGACTCAAACAGTACAAGAAATAATTACAGACACTAACAAATTACAACAGTTGCTGTAGCAAATTCCAGGGACTATAGCACAGTTTAAAGTTTCTGCACAGCAAAGAAAGCAACCACCAGATTGCAGAGATGGCCTATGGAATAAAAGAAAAACCCTTGTTAGCTATGCTTGCAACAAAGGATTCATATCTACAGTATTTAAATAACTCATAAACCGAACTATAAAAAATCTCAGTCAATACATGGACAAAGAAATTGAACAGACACTTCTCAAAAGAAGTAGAAATTGCCAGTAAATATATGAAAAAGTTCATCCTTAGCCATTAGAGAAATGCAAAACAAAGTTACATTGAGATTCTATCTCACCCCGGACAGAATGGCTATCATCAAGAATGTACACACGCTGCTGGTACAAATGTAAATTTGTACAGCCACAGCGGAAATCAGTATGGAAGTTCCTCAAAAGCTGTAGACACACGAGACTTACCAAGCAACCCCTATCACTCTTTGGTAAATACCCAAAGGAACTGAAGTCAGCCTGCTACAGGGATACTTGCTGACCTGTGTAGCTTGTGGCACAATTCACAGTAGCAAGATACAGAACTAGCCTAGGTGCCCATCCGCAGATGAATGCACAAAGAAAATATGCTGTGTGTGTGTGTGCGCACGCACACACACACACACACACACACACACACATATATATATATATATATACAATAAAGCACAGTTCAACCACAAAGAAGAACAGAACTATGTCATTTGCAGAAAAATGATTAGAACTGAAGATCAGCCTGCTATGTGAGATAAGCCAGACCCAGAAAGACAAGCGTTGGATGTTTTTCCTAATAAGTGAAACCTAAAAATGAAAACAGGAAAGCGTAAGCAAGACTATTACTTAGACAAGAGAAGAGGAATAAGGGGAGAGGAAGGAAGGCGACGTGGGAGATAGACATGATCCAATATGTGACCTGCATTGTGAAAGTACTACATTGAAATCAGTATTTTATAAAATCATTAGACAAAAATATTGTAAAGTGGTCAATAAAGTAGCTTTTATCATATATGTATTTTATTGCTTTTTTAAATTAAGAAGTTACAGAATATTTAAAATGAAGGAGGCTAGCATAGTCTCATCCCGGAGAATGCCTTGCCCTTAAGAATCACGCTGGGGGGTACCTCCTTGGGTGCAGAAGGTGCTTGTGCACGCCTTCCACTTGGCCCCGACATCTGCACTGATGGATGAGCATGGAAGATCTTATCATCCCCAGTCTCCGCAGGGCCTGACTGAGGCGGAAATGAGCGTCTAGTCCAAGGAGGCAAGAGCCGGGATGAAGTGTAGGTCCTGTGACCTGTGTCTCCTCATGACGCTGCGCTCTTTGTTAGGAAGAGGCGAAAGTGCCAGGGAGAGATAAGGACCTGACACCTGTGGGTGCCCAAGCCCCACCAGGGTTGAGGCACCACAGGGCCATGACGATGGCACCTCTCCGAGACCTAACTGCGAGCCCATGACACCGCTGTATCCTGACCTTTCATGTGAAGGAACTGAAACTCAGCGAAGTTGAGTCATTTTCCTGGGGCTCTCCAGCTGGGTAAAGAGAGAACCGGATCCAAAGCAAGACAATACACACATCAGAAAGGCAGCTTTAGGCACGGGCTAGAAGGAGTACCTGTCATTGTCCTCTGATCCTGAAAAAAGAAAAAACCTTGCTGACAGTTGGCAACATTCATGGAGGAGGTAAAGAGGCCATGAGGGGCATAGAAAACAAACCTTTTCAAAGGTAAGCGGAAAAGGGAACAAAGAATTATACCTCCTGGCATACCTCAGAGCAGTAGACAGGGCAGCACCGATACAAAACCCGATAATTACAGCGTCAAGAGTCGGCCAGAGGAGAAAAGGCTGCTTTAGAAAAAGACCTGAAAAAAAGTACAAAAATAGTGGAAAATATGTGGGTCGAGTAGGAAAATTAGAAATACATTTAACGTTAAGCTAATTTTTAAACAATTTTAAATGCAAAGGGATCGGGTGAGACAATACGTGGGAAATGCTTAAATTATAAAGTGTCACACAAAAGTAGAGTGCTACTTATTTTTATATGAGTGTACTTATAATAAAACTGGAATGACCAAGAGCCCCCAAGCCAAGTGCCGGGCTGCTGCTCCGCTGGCCTGGCCGCAGCTCCGATCCCCCGGCGCCTCTCTCTCGTCTTTATCTCGGTGCATTACAGCTGTGTTCCACCTCTGGCGCTGAGGGCTGATGCGGGACAGCTGTCCTACAGTTGGCTTGCACTTACCCCAGGTGGTGGTATTTTAGGCACCAGTTGAGCACTTGGTTCGCTCTGTGTTATTATGGGTTGGCAAAATCCAATCGCAGTCCTGACAGACCCGCGTGGCCCCATCGGCCTCCCAGAACTGGGTGGAAGAAACTGAAATCCTGTGTTGCAGCCACGGGCCCTGGTCATACAGTAAAGCTGCGCCGGAGCTGGCTGAGGAGAAAGAGCTTCGTCACACAGGTAGGAAAAGCACTCAGGTCCTTTTCCGAGGGTTTCCACAATGTTCGGTTTGCTCTGAGGCCCTGTCTCTGTCACTATTCATGTGGCCCACTCAAGGTCACACTGACCTTTCTTCCACCTCCCTTTTGTGGTCTTAGTCAATCTTCTTCCCTCTTTTACTTCCCTGCGTTCACCTCTCTCCTTTTTCTCCCCCTCACTCTTTACTTCCTCCTTTTCTTCTCTGTCTCTTGTCTTCAGGTCACCATCTTGTAAAAGTAGATAGCATGGGGCTTGGAGACAGGCTACAATGCTGTAGGAGGGGACTTAAAAAGCTCCACCAAAACCCGAGGCCATACAGACAGCTACTGCCACTACCTTGAAAGCCAAGCTGCGTGTCCAGAGTCCAGGGCTAGAGGAAGGGGCCATTTGTGATCGATCACTTCCTTCAAAGAAAAGCCACAGTAGCCCTCCTGGACAGCCTCCCAGAGCCCTGGGAGTGACCCAGCGTTCTCCTGCATGGCTCAGAACGGCCCAGAGGTTGAGAATCTAACCCTACAACAGTGGAGAAACCTTCCTAGAGCAGCTCCCACACCATCTTTCATCTTCAGGGGCATCTAGAGAGGTGGAGAACTTCGGAGAGAATGGCCTTGGATTTATGCAGACTTCCAGGAATATCTGCAGCTCTGACTAGCTGGATAACTGTGAACCAAACAAATGGGGATAATCTCCTCTGAGGGGGAAACATCTCAGGAAGATTACATCATAAATTCTATGACCAGGTCTGGCCTAAGTAACAAATGCAAGCTCTCTTTCCCCTCAACCAGAGTGGAGATGTGGTACTGGCATCATTCAACCACCTCTAGGCTGGATTTTACACTGGGCCATTCAGGATGTTTGAATTGGACTTTTTGCAGAATTAAACACGTACTCATTCAACAATGGCTGCGTGCCTTCAAAAGTATTGCTCATATTGAAAGATTGTGAGAACTCTGTGAATGGGATAGTAGCATTGACACATATGCTTTAAATATGTACAAAATAGCTCAATAAAATTGTTACATGGAAATGTTCCTTGTGGAGGTCAGTTTTCTGTTACTGTTTTACTCAACTACAAAGAATGAATGAAGATAAAAAGAAATGACATGTTGAAATATTAATCTTGGTGCTTTTTTCAGTATTAGAGATTGAATCTGCAGCCCTCATCCACACTAAGGAATTGCTCAAGCACTAAACTATATTTTTAGCCTTTTTTATTTTATTTTGAGATGGTCTCATTATGTTGCCCAAGCTGGTCTCAAACTTGTGAACCTCTTTTCTCAGCTTCCTGAGTAGATGGAATCACAGGGTGCACCTCCACACCAGGATTGCACTTTTTTTTTTCATTAAAAATTTTTTTTTTTTAGTTTTATGTCTCTTCAAGACATTCGTCATTTTCAGGAGCGTTAGGGTTACTCAAATAAGAAGACAAAGGGAAAAACCTTTTTTTTTAAATTACCAATCTCAAAAACATTTTAAGACTTAAAATTTTTTTTTTTTTTTTTACACTAGGGGGTTTTGCTAAAAGAAGAAAAGCAATTGAAGGCGGCAGTCCTGGTGGAAATAACAGAGTTTATGTTCCACACTCACTGGAAAGAGCAGAGGAGAAGACCAGACCCCCCCACTCTTGTCCCTGTCCCCAAGGAAATTAGTGAAGAGTCCTTATGGTTTGGAAGTGGGTAAGAGCAGGACAGGGCAGGGTCCTAGAGAAGAGCAGGCTGGGGTGGGGTGGAACGAGGGTGGAGGGCTCTGGGGGACTTGTGGAGAAACCAAAGCAAGACCTAACCAGGTGAGTCCTTTCCACTGACAGAGGCAGAAGCTCTGAGGCGGCCTGAGGGCTGCCAGCCTCCCTGGAACCCCCAAGGCCTGTTGCATATTCTAAAGAAGAGTACGGTGCCTATCGCTGACTCACGAGAGTACTTCTTTTATAGATGCCTGCCGTCACGAGGTGAAGAATACCTCCTGTCCCACGAGTGGCATTTGTTCATGCCTCCAGCAGTTTGCTGAGCCTCAGTCCAATTGTCCAGCTGTGCAATGCCATTCCTCTCTTTTCAATGGCCCAGGACAGGAACAGGTCCTAAGAACAGAAAGGGAATCTATAAGCATCAGCCGAGCACCTCTTCCCGCACAGCAAAGCCCTGTCTGGCCTCTAGTAGCACTTAAAGATCTACAAACTGTGAGAGTCCATTGAGTCTCTTAAAATTTTTTCATTGGTGCAGGAGGCCTCTGCTATGATTGGGTTCTTTTTTTTTCTGAGCTCAACTCCCGCTCTGTCCAATTCTTGCATCAGTCTCTGCTTTGCTCCCTGGCATGACATGCAAAACATGAAGAACCCATTCAGCTCGCTTTCTGAGTCATTGACGTTTTCCAGACTCCCTAGTCTGGGGTCAGCCAAGAGGGGGAGAAAGAGGAATGTGACCCGTACATGACTGGCCACTTCTGTCTTTGCTTTGTCAGGAAAGATTCCAACTCAAAGAGTAAAAGAGTTGAAGGAGAGGACAGGGCAGGACAAATTCTTGCTATCCCAAAAGAAGAAAGCAGAATGTCCTTGGGAGGGGGCAATGTGATGTCACACTAATTCACTGCTTTGAGGAGTGTCCTTCTCCCCAAAAACCATCAGGAGGAAAAGCTGAGATTAAGATCACAGGAAGACAAACAACTCAGCAGTCACCAGGGCTATGCAAGTTCTGCTCTGGCATTATGTCCAAGTCAGCTCCAGGCTTACCAAGCCCAGCCGAGCCTTGCATCTTAAAATTATGCCAAGGCTTTGCTGTGATTATTTCCAGAGGAAGAGAGAAACAAGGAGAAGCAAGATTGCTTTAAATGTTCTTTCTTCACTGCAAAAAATGTCCCCTGATGTTGGAAAGGAACAGATGTAAAGCCAGCTCCTGATGCACAATACAGCAGTTAGGACAGAGTGTCTTGAGGACATTTCACATGCAGAGCCAGGGAGCTTTGCCTGAGCGCCCAGCTGGGCTGTTGAGGTTGCAGAAGGCTACAGCAAACCAGGCTTGGGTTTTTGTCAAAGGATAAGGTCTGGAGAATACAGGCGGGACTTCTTGTCCCCTTGGCTGGATGGACCATGTCTGAAGTGCTGGGCTGCATTCTGACAAAGAGGAGGTCTTCCAGCTGGCGGACATGCCAGCTCATGACCACCGCCTGCTCTTCCCACTGATCTGTCTCAGGCCTGGTGGCCCCAGCTCCTGAGTTAATCTGGAGTGAGGCAGAGTGTGATGTCTACCAGCTGTGCTTTACCAGGACCCACCCGTTTTCCTCTGGGAAACCACCCCTCCATTATTCCCTGCTTCCCATCACAGTTAGATCTCTACCTCTGAGTCCAGGAATGTGCATGTGACCTAATTCTAGGACTTAAAAAAAATAATTCTTAGGAAACAAGGACTCAGTTTTTGTTGAATTTAAAGTTGGTAAGAAAAAAAAAAAGCTGTAGAAAGCTTCTACTTGGAAATATCTACCCCCAAAAATACCAACTTGGAGGGGATAGATAAAGAATCTCCTGGGCCCAGGAGTTCCTGAAGCAGGAGCTACCTTCAGTACCAGAACCTTGGAGATGTAAAGTCAATGATTGTCCTTTTTGCATAAGAGAGGGAGCTGGCTCGCTGAATTTCCAAGCAAAAGAATCCAGACAGCACAGATAAGGAAGGTCCACAATATTAGCAGAATCTCCTGTTAAAGTTTAAGATTAAGTAACAAGTCCTGGCCTCGGCTCTTCCTCTAAGCCTTGAACATGTCAATTACAACCAGACTCACTATCCTCAAAGACAGAGGTTTGGGCATTTGAGTTATCTCTAGTTGCAAGTTCCCCCTTCCTCTTTGCACACTACCTGAGTCTGTATCACTATACTTTTTCCTCTTCAGCCTAGGCCTCCCACTCCAAACTGCTCTGGATTCTCTGTTTATGGGCTTCTCTCTACCTGTCAGGATTTCCCAGCGCCGATCTTCGCTTGGCCAAGGTCTGAACTGAACTGAGAATGCAGGACACTCTCTGGCTACCTCTGAAGTGCCTCTGTACAAGCCGGTCCATTCTTCACTCTAACAAGAATCTTAGCCAAGTAGAATGGTGTTCATCCCTATGACTCTTCCTGACTCCTTTGTGGCTCAGACACACATCCAAATGGGAACATTAGGGGGGGTCACTCGTGAAAGTAAGGACTCTGAAAACCAGGTTCTTAAAGTCAGATTCAATGAAGCAGTAGTGTATACCTGGGAAACAGAGGTCAAAGAAGAAACATGATGCCTTTCTGCAAATATCTGTAGGCTTATCATGTAAGTCCAAAGCTAATGGGTGAATGTCCCAGAAAACTGAGTTTGAGTCAACGTGAGTTGTTTTTGTGCAATTGAGAGTTGTCCCTGACTTTTGCCAAAACATATTTAACATCCCTGTAACATCTCTAGTGCCTCTGACTGTGCAGATCAATAAGCATCCATGGATAAATTTCTGAGAATGCCATCTGGGAGAAGTCTGAGAGGCTGGAGTAAGCTTGGGGTAAGCTTTCTAGAACATATCCCTTGTCCAGAGCTGGAGCCATCTTCTTAATCTCAGGACCCGGGGAGATAAAGTCCTTGCCCACCAGCTCAGCTCAGTTCCAAGGAGTTGAAATATTTTCTCTCTGGAGGACAAAGGGGATTGCCCATTGTGCCAAACCAGAAGGCAGCCATCTTCATAAGGCTGATGGGAAGTGGGAGCCCAAGTTTAATAATGGTAAATCTATTAAACCCAAACGAACATAGCTCACATCCTGTGGGCAATAAACATCCACAGGTGAAATTTTATGAGGTTTTAAAGGGAATTTTATGAGCTTTGAGGGAGCTTTAGTATAAACTGAAACCAGCTACGGAAAAACAATATAACGTGAACTGTGGAAAGCAATATCTGAAAATTTCTGTCACCCTCACCAAACCAAAGAAATTATTCCAGGCAAAAGAAAAGATATAGTAGGCTTCCTATGTCTCTCTTGGGACTTCTGGGAAGGTACATTTCCTCACTCGCAACCATTTTAGCTAACTGAGAGTGAAGTGTACTGAAGGTCTCCTGTGTCTCAAGCAGTACCTTGTAGAATGCAGGCACACAACTGTGCATGTACAAATATGTGTGGAATGTTTTAGAGATGGGAATTAACATTTGTGAGTACTTCTACAGGTGTGGACTTCCACAGGAAGTCCTGACTCTCTTGGGGACATTTTGTATTGCGGATAGGAAACTTAAATTCTACACGCTATGGAACTGTCCCAAGGTCACGTATGTAATAAAAGACTGAACCCAGGTTTTCACTTGTCTTTCTGTCCCAAAGGCCCAAGTCCTTTCTTCCACAACTATGGCTGTCAGACTTTTGGATTTCATCATGCAAGGCAGTTTCAAAATACTCAAGAGGACCCTGAGTGTATTGCCAAGATTTTATTGAGCCAATATTGTTAGAAGTTGAGAAAGATATCCTAACAATAACCCCAAAAGACAGGGCACGAACGTGACCTCAGAATAAAGAGATCAAATCTTGCCGTATGAAATACTCCGTTCCTCAACACACATGCACTTATGTATGTATCTCTAAAGATACTGTTGTTGATAAGCATTAATCTGCCTCTAGGAATGGCCAATCTGCCCTGGTGTGTCCCCTGGAGTCTGAACACAGCAGCACAGCATTCTGTGCAAAGCAGGTGCTTACAACTGCTGCTAAATGATTAACATGACTTGCTTTTTTCTCTTAGGTCCTCTGAAAAGATTTCACAGGTACTAGTTCCTACCTGCATCATACATGAAAGTGACTTGCCTCATCTTGTTAAACTTGGTGCTTAGGGCTTTGCAAAAGCTGGACCTCCGCATTTCCTCTCCAGAACAGCAAGATCTCTGCCCTTGGCAGACCTGACCAGTACAGCTTCATTCCTTCTCACTAAGGCGATATCACCACTGCTCCTCTGACTTAGAATCTCTTCTTCAAAGATTCTGTAAGAACAGACTCAGGGGGGCCTTTGCAACCCTACGAGGTGGGTGGGCATCTTGGCTCCAGAGTCCTGGGAGGTGATAGCCCCATCTTCTTCTCGTGGGTCTTTCACCGGTTACCTTGGGAAGTTCTCTCCTCTTCTTGAATCTCAGGTTTCCTTGCACGTATACAGACTGGTGTGAGTGTAGGACGGGGGAGGGGGATAGGAGGAATCAGGTCGAAATCCTTAGAAGGTGCTTGCAGCCTTGGCAACCCACACTCTGCTTCCATCTGGCTGATTCCAGCTCTCCCACTTCAGGGCTTCTTTTGTTTGAGAAAAGTGGGAATTTGGGGATGGATTCAATGACAAACTGGCTCTTAAGAAAGATGCTGTAATATAATCATGCAGCTGTGTAGTGGCTCTACGTGAGTGCAGGACCACTTCAGGGTGGAATGTCAAGGTTTACCAGACATTATCTTGGACTGAGTTTCCTTTTTCCATGAGACCAAATCATCATCCTCAAAAGCATTACTAATTGTGCACATCCACCAGATGCTGGAAGGCCCTGGCTGGGAAGCAGAAGACCCACGCTGGGGGTCACCCACCTCACTCGGGTTTCTTCTTGGCTGAGCTTCCAGTGGAGGGCTTGGCGAGAAGCCAAGCTATGCCCTGGAATAAATGACTTGTCAAGTCCCCAGCCTTAGCCCCGGGAGGTGCTCACAAACCCACTTAGCCTTTCATTTATCTTTACAGCAATGAAACCAGCTTGCCTAAAAGCCTTCTGCACTGAGGAGAAGGTTAAGTTATGGGGTCCAAGTTTTAAAAACATTTTTTTGGAAATGATATTCTTGCCCTTTAATTTTTGAATAGTGACTCTCTGGCACCCATCAGGAACAGGGCTATTTGGATGTCATCTAGAGACAGAGAAGAAAGGAGAGAGCTAGCAGGCCGACTGCCTGCTAGAGTGACTTTGGTTGCTTTTACACAAGCAGATCAAAAACTTTCTGAAGAGTTCACCCTCAGCAAGGGAGTGACATGCTTAGCAAGGGGGAGATTCCTACACATCGAGAGGACTTGGCAGAAGAAAGTTGTGCGAGTCCGTGCATGGCATTGATCAGTGCTGGCAATTTGTGGGCTCCACACAAATACCCTGAGATGGGATTTGTCTCCACTCTGGAGACATCCAGCATGGCCCTCTTGAGGTCTACCAGCCATCGTAGCTGTAGTCTTAGAGACTACATGGTAATCTTGTCTCAACAGAGACGATAGAGTGAATTTCCTAGTGAGGATTCCCACCCGCACGATCGCTTTTCTATTAGTGATATCTTTGGTATCATATGACCCCTGGGAGTCAATATGAGAGCTAACGTGAACACAGAAAATCAGAGTCTTGGAAAAGGGGAAAGACCAAGAAGACAGAAATATGAAGAGCCATGTGTCCAAACCAAAAAAAAAAAAAAAAAAAATGAAGGTTGACTTGGGAAAAGAGGCCTGGAACTAGAGACATACCTTTTGTGCTAGTCTGTTTTCCAATACTAAAACAGAATACCTGAGACTGAGCCATTCATAAGGAAAACATATTTATTTCTCACAGTGTGGGAAGATTGAAAATCCAATAGGATGCTGCTGGCATCTAAGGGCCTTCCTGCTACATCATAACATGGCAGAAGACCTTGTATGGCAACAGGAAGGAAGCATGTAAGCTCAGCTCTCTCTGTTAAAAAGTCACTAATGCCACGAGAAGGCCCAATCCCCATGACTGCACGTAGCTTCAGTTATCTCCCAAGACTCTACCTCCAAACACCACCAATGTATGAATTTGAAGATTAAGTCTTTGACACATGAACTTTTGGGGACACACTTAAACCATGACACCCCTGAAGGAATGTCTGCGAGCAGGAGACTGAGGTTGTCTGAAGTCAAGTCCATCTGTCTCTGCTGAAGCTCAGAGAACCCAGAGAGAAGAGTTCCCATTTAGTAGGCAGAGATGTCATGAGGGAAAAAAACATGGCGAAGGGCAGTTGGGAGAGGAAGGAAGGGTAGGAAAAGGGAAGCTCTGTTCAGGAATGCTGGGTGGATTGTAAAAGAAGATCTAATCATTAGAATCGAGTTTCCTAGGAAAGAGCTCTGTTGACCCATTCGTAGGAGTTATGGGGGAAGAACGGAGAATATGAAAAGGCAGGAAAAAGTCTTCTTCTTGATAATTTTGCTTAAACCTTCTCTCCATCGACCTGGTGAGCCATAGACAGTGTTCAACATCTCTCTCCAGCTAGCTGGTTCCTTCAACTTGGAACACCACAGAAACGGAGACCAACTCTGATTCCTCATCTGTCCAATGAAGATACCTGAGGTCATAACGGGAGCTTAGAGTAGAACCCCAGTGGAGCCAATGGCTCTTTTCCAAACTCAAATTCCTTCTACTTCTCTACCACTCTCTAGCACCTGGAGTGTAAACGTCACTGTGTAATGTGTCTCTGTGCCTGGCTTTGGGACTCTGAGAGTCTGTGGTGGGGTCGGCCTTTCTTCTGTCCTAGGGAGTCTCTTATCTGTGACTCTTCATTTTGTGAATGAAACTGTCCTCTCTACCTGTGGCACATCTGTGCCCTTGGGCTCAGGTATATGTAACAGCCTCTACCAGCTCTTGCTGGACAGTCAGCTGCCATTGTTGACTGCCTGTCAGGTACCCCCCCCCATGACTTGTCTAGGAATGTAGACTGGGTCTAAGGCATACGTGCTCCCCATCCCCTCTCAGTGCAGCCTTGTGTGCAACTACTGTGTGGAGGCAGGGGATGGGAAGGGTATCTGGGCTTGTAACATGTCGTCACTAAGACATGTTGCCAAAGTCCCCACACATTTAGACAAACAGTTGAAAGTAATGATTGTGTGTGGGGCTGGCTATAGTCTGCCTCAATCAAATGCTAAAACTCTCAGAACTGGATAACATAAATTTCCTAGGCTGATTGTTTATGAGTTTACTGCCAAAACTTTATGTCATTTCTTTCAGGAACAAGTTAAAGTTTCAGAGGATCTATTCAATAACAGGTCAGGATGGTAATTTAAAATAGATTCTATTAAGGCAGGCATGTCCAACCTCAGGTTGGCAGATTTTTTTTTTCTTCTTCTGCCCTTTTTATTTCTTTCTAATGTTATAATAAATGGCAATTTGTGGGCTCCATACAAATACCCTAAGATGGGATTTGTCTACACTCTGGAGACATCCAGCATGGTCCCCCTGAGGTCTAATAAAATTTTTTTTAAAAAAAGGTCTTCGAGTTGAGTGCATATCCACACAAACTGGGCATGCTGGCACACTCCTATAATCCCAGCACTAGTGAGGCTGAGTCAGGAGGATTGCCATGTGAGTTACATAGTGAGTTTGGGGCCAGCATGGACTACAGAGCAAGACCTTACCTAATGAAAAAACAAGAAGTTTTAGCACTTACATACATTAGCTATATTATATCTTTTATATCTGGCCTAAGTCAATTCCTCTTCACTCAAAAAAAAAAAAAAAAAAAAAGAGGAAAACCAAAAAACCAGTATGCCTCCAGTTAGACATTAGCTGCCTTAAATCGAAACCCCATACAAATCCAAGCAGAAAGTCCTCAGAGAAGAAAGGAAGGCTGCAGAAGAAGCTGTCTGTCAGGAGGGGTGTGCCCTGTAATCCTTCTCTGGAGAATCTTGAGCTCCGCAGGGGCCCATGCCTGGGACAGAACCCAGGCTGGAGGATGGGTTCTAAGAGATGACCTTTCTGAAGGTCCAGGCGGTGGACCTTGCCTCACTCTGCAGATTTCAAAGACCCCATTCTCTGATCTTTAAAAAGAGAGTGACTTTAGATCTCCCACTGAGCCCCTCAACGTGTTGCTTATAACACATATCAAAACTTCCTCTGAGCCAGGCACCTCGAAGCTTTTTGAAGTGATGCCAAGAGGAGCGGGGCCATGGTCCTCAGCCTCTCAGAGCTCAGAACCAGGTCAAGGGAATTCGAACCCCTATAATACGGGAAGTTTAAAAATGTTTTCCAGCGTGCTCCCTGGCCTTGCTAAGAGGCCTGCTGCCTTCCATGCCTGACTCCCGCAGCAGCAAAGCCACTCTCTGTCGGAAGCAGGGAGCCATTAAGTTATGTCTGGCCCCCTTTCATTTTCCATTCTGCAACAGTTCGCTGCATGGTTTCCCAGAGCCATGTGCCGATCGAGGCTGCTTGCTGGCCTCAGGGACACTCCTGGCCTGGGTGTCTGGTTAGCTTGGATGGGGGGTATCCGTGGAGCCTGTGCTCCAGCACGTCCTTAGCATGCCCCGGGGAGGCACAGGATGTGGCTCTCCCTTTCGTGTTGTCTAAGACTTTTCTTAATGTCCCTGGATGGGGGGCTGTCGGATGGACCTCCAGGAAGGCTTTAAAAATTGAAAGCCATTCCTGGCCAGAGCCTCCACCGGATGGTGAGAGCGCACAGGAGGAAACAGAAGTGCTTGTGTTAACAGAATGTCATTTCCCGACATGATTCAGGCTCGACGCTGAGGCAGGGAAAGGAGAGCAAACGCCTTCCCATTCATCACATCGGACGCGGTTATTTTTAGAGCAACACCAGCCTGGTGCTGGGTTCCAAGGGCCCTGCGTAAAAGAAAATGAGGCTGGGCTGATGGAGTCAGTCAAGAGTGGAAAGCAAGCAGGTGTGTGTGTGTGCGTGCGTGTGTATGAGTCGGGGGAGTGGGCAGGTAGCCTACTCTCAAACTGTAAAGCCAGAGTCTGGCCACTTGAGTGGGCATGGAGAGGGAAACTGGGATGGAAGTGATCATCTAGAGAATAATTGGGGCAGAGGAAAGGGACTCACCCTATGGGCAACCAACATGACCCCTTGGCCTAGGAAGGGGTCCTGCCCTACCCTGTGGTCTGACTTGTACTTTCTTACAAGAAGGGATCAAAATGTATGGTAAATATTTAGACATAAAACAGAAATTATTACAGTATAAAGGACATATTGCCATTAATCCCCCTCTAGATACTTTCCTTTTGGATATCCTTGTCCCACCCACCATTCCTGTCACTTTCAAAGCAGTTCTGGAAGTCCACTTTTAAGAGTGTCTTTCTAAGGGAGGAGCAAGGATTTAGTAATTGCTGCTGCTGAGTGTTATCAAACAGAAAGACGGGCCCCTAGAACAGGGTGCCTCCTTCCTCACCAGATCTGGCATTGTATAATTTCTGGCTTTTTCCCAAAATCAAAATGACCAAAAAAGTGTTATGGTTTGGATCTGGAGTGTCCCCCAAAGGCCTCATGTATTTGGATACAGTGGGATAGCTATGGGACCCTGTGGCTGTCTGGAAGGGGCAGATGCTTGGGCATTGATCTAGAAGGATTACGTCACTTTGTTGAGATTGGGGGGGTCCTTGGGGCAGGTCTTTCAGGTGTGTCTTATTGACTTGTGGGCTAGGAATTGAGGGAGTCACACCCACCTTGGGTGTTGAGGGCCCAACTAGCAGCTTGAAGTAAGTAAAGGAAGGAAGAGGACGTCATCTCAACCCTCCTCACCCATAAGAAAGATTAAAATTGGCCAAAATCTCAAGGACAGTTAAGTTATTAATGGAAAGTGAGTCAACTCTGTAGCCCTTTAAGACCCATGAAGTGTAAACAACATTTTCATCAGAAGAAGCTGCAGCTTCTTTCTGAGAAAATTCTGACCCTTAGTCTCCAGACAGCAACTCATTTCCTCTTTCACTTGACTTTCTGTCCGTAATGCTACGAGCAGCTCTCCAGCTTCTGTCGTGTTTCCACCGTTGCCAGCTGCCCACCAAGGGACAGTGTGAGACCTTTGGAAATTGTGAACTAAATACATCTTTTCTTCCTTAAATCGTGGGTCTTGGGTATTTTGTCCCAACAATGAGTAAGTAACGGATTCAGAACAGCAAGGCAACCATGACAGTATAATTAAAGACATTCGTGAAAGAAGACTTCCAGCACTGCTCCAGAAAGCAGCAACGAGAGCACAGCAAGTGTGTTTGGAGCGAAAGGGCTTGTTTTGAAGGGAATTAATGGTCACACATCATTTACTGTACTAAAAGTTTTAATAGTCACAAGACTTTTTGATCACATCTTGTATATGTAAAGGCACCTCAGGGAGCCCAGTCCTTCCTACACTCACTTGGCAGGCAGATTGTGGTGCTCATGACTTCCCTACCCAGGCTTTGATGTATCAGCCAGTATAGAGGCTCCAGACATGAATGCCAACTGTAAACCCTCTCTGGAAATGTACCCTGCCCCAGTCAGTGTCTACATACCCATTTTCTCAGAGGAAAGTCTTCCCTGGCAGGAAAAGAGATCCTCCTTTTTGCAAAAGACAGAGGATAAAGTTTCTCTAAGCCCACCCATTTTGACCACACATACCCGCCAACTGAAGGGAAGGGAGGCCTAGGGTTGAACTTCTCTGAGGCAAGAAGGGGCTCAGTGTGGTCTCTCAGAGGTTGTTTTGCTCCTGTCTAGCTGGACCCTAACCAACGCAAGGCAGCCATAGCTTGGGGCAAGCCTAACTCCTTTTCCTTCCCACAAAGCTTCCTAGATGCACTTCAAGGTCTGGTGAAAATGTTGTTTACACTTCATGGGTCTTAAAGGGCTACAGAGTCGACTCACTTTCCATTAATAGCTTAACCGTCCTTGAGATTTTGGCCAATTTTAATCCCTCTTACGGGTGAGGAGGGTTGAGATGACGTCCTGCAGTTGTTGGATGGGTTCCCACAAAACATAATGGCTGGACGAAGCATCCCACGGAAGCGAGTCTGCCTTCTCCTAGGAACGGAGGAAACGCTCCTACGAAGAAGTGAGGCGCCATCTCCTCATCTATAAACAGAAGCCCCTCCCCTGCCCCCTGCTAGTTCTCCTGAGGTGGGAAGGCTTTGCTCTTTTGCACCACAACCTGGGCGATAGTGAGATGGGGAGGAACACGGGGATGGGGGCTGGCTCGTTCATTTTTACCTCCATGTTTGTTCTAAAAAGTTACCCTGGGAAAGAACTGTGAGTCAGCAATTTCACAGGGAAGTGAACCTGACTCTTCAAGGACCATCGGGCTCATCGAGGATGCAGTATTACCTGAGAATCCAGGTGCCTGATGCCAGGGCTGCACCCAATTTCTATTAATTGTGTCCTCAACTCAACTACCCATCTCTCTGGACAAAATAAATAAATAAATAAATAAAAGAATGTCTCAAACCAAAGATCTTGAAGCTCCCTCCCATAGTACCACAAAACAACCATAACAAAGGAGGTGGGGCTTCCAGAAACATGCCCGTTTGTGAAATTAGTACTGATGCCACAGAGGGAGCTAACAGAAAGTGAAGTAATAATTACTAGCAATTATTAATCTCCTAGCAGAGGCTAGGCACTGTGTACATTTACTACCAGCTTTCGGAACAACCCTGTGCGGTTGGTTTGTTTTTCCATTTTACAGATGAAAAACTGAGGGTCAAAGACATTAGACCAATTATTCAAGGTCATGCTGGCAGGTTTAAGCCTACTCCTTTCTGATGCCAAAACTCATGCTCTTTCTACTAGGCCCTCTCAACGGACCAAGGAGAACAATGCCTGTTTGTCCTTTTCTCTTAAATTGAGCACCCTTTTTAAAATCTGTCCCTCTCTGTCCCTCATGTTTCCTTTTCATGATATATTATTTTAAATAAAACCTGAATCTGTGCCTACTTGAGCTGAACTGGGGAAAGCAAGGAATAATCGTGATAACTGCCTGGCCCCATATGCCAGCTAATCAGTTCGGTACGAGTCACGACCAGATGATGTCATCGCAGGATCCTGTGCCTTCTGGTGCTTGCAGTCAGAGCGGGTGAGTCAGAAGCCAGCCCACTTCTTTTCCCACACCTGACACCGATGAACTTCCTTTCTCCTTTGAAGCCCTGTGTTGGCTGGCAGGTACCTGAAGGTCTCCGGGAAGGTCACATTGTTTGTCCAGATCCTTCCAAAGCCAGGGTGTAGTAAGTAGAGGTGCCGGTGTGCATCCCTCTTTCTCTGTTAAATGCCTTTCCTTTTTTCTCCTTGGCACGCCTATTCCTTTCAAAGGCAATTATTTGCTTACCCAGGATGATACATTCAGGCCTTTTCAATTCTGTCTCTCTCCCTCCCCTCTCTTCATCCTGCTGCCTCAGGCCGCCCTGCCTTTCCTTCTTTTTGTCTCCTGGGTGACCAGGAGTCTGACAGCTGGGGAGACGTAGCATTATACACCCAGCTGATTGAGGTCACTTTCTCAAGACTACAATGATCCTGATCCTCGTGACACCACAGTACCAGGTGTGGGAGCCCTGGAGGGCTGGTAACAAGGCTTTCCACTCGATGCCCAGCCCGGTCTGCGGCTAAAAGAACAGCATCATCAGTGACTCACATATTGCCGTTCTAGGCACAACCTCCTCCGACGAGAGAGTTCTCCAGGAAGGATCTTGGCTATGGTAGGTAATTTTGTGAGCTCTACTCTCTTTCTTCCTCACTGAGACCTTAGTTAACTATGGGGCTCTTTGGTCATAAGGATGACAAAAGAACTTCCAGCATGAAATGACTGGCCGCATTCCAGAACAATCTTAACTCTTGTTTCCATTAATAGAAAGGTCTACTTTAGGGCAACCTGGCTAACAAGCTCTTGTGGCCTCACAGGCTCAGAGTGGTTTCTTATAGACCCAAGAAACTCCAGGTTGAAAAACAACATTGGCAAGATTTATTACATGCGAAACCCACGTGACTACTTATTCTCGGCAGCTGGGCAAAAGGTAATTGAAAAGCATTGCCGGAATAAGTAGAGATGCAATCAAGGAACATCAGCTGTGGGGTGAAAAGGCCCTTGTCTTCTTCCCAGTCCTCCTTCTAGCTCCCCACTCGGTCCTTAATCTTGTTTTCATTTTTTTGTGTTGCTTTCCACATGCGTAAGATAAGCCCGAAACAAGAGGAAACTAATACATAATTTGGAAAAAAGAAAGGCTGTGTAAATAACATTAGAGATCCTCCTGCTGTTTGTCTGACAGCAGTGCACTAGGAAGGTTCAAGACCCTTTTGATCTCAGATGAGAGGGAGCAGCTGCTGAGAGATGGAGTCTGATTTAATCCAGAGTTAACCTTCCAGAAGATCTTTGTAGATAATTTGTGATGCTTCTTGGTAGTCTTTACTCAGGGCAAAGATGGAGCATGATTTATGGAATCGGTAACAACTGCAGACTAAGTTCTGATCCAGTCGTTTTCTTTTATTTCTGTGTCATTTGCCTCCCACGTTTGTCGCTCTGTATAGGCTCAGGGAACCATGCCATCCAGGCAGGTGTTTCTGACCTCTCAAAGCCCTTTTATCCTATCTAAGCAAAAAGGAAGGAAGGCTCGCTCAATATATCAGAAGGCACATGCTATTCAGAATGGAAAGTATTCCCAGCGCTTCTGACTCCCTGCTTCAAGAGGTATTAAGATAATGTGACTCCACAGAGCCAACATGGGGAAGGGGTAGGGGGAGGTGGGTCACAAAGCGAACATGCTAGGCTGCATACAACTGTCTAGCTGCAATCTTCCCTCACGTTTCCACAGCAGATTGGAGCAGCCTGTGGAAAAAATTCCTGTCTATTTTCAGAAACAGATAAAAGCATTCAGATTATGCAGTACAAATCTCAGCCTGAAAGCAGCTGGAAAAATCTGTTTCTTGCCACTGTCACTGACCCTCTGACCCTTCCAAGCAATGACATTCAGATTCCCTTCCCCCTCCTCCTGCCTTTCCCCTTCCCAGTACAGACTGACCCATCAACTGCACATCTGGTCCTTGTCTACACTGGCGGAGCACTTATCCCTCAGACTTTAGAGATAGTGGAATAGGAGATGAGTTTTCTTAGGTTGAAAAAAATTATTAATTGGTCCAAGGAGAAGTCAGGTTTAAATTCATGTCTCTTCTTGTTCAAAATTTTAGGGAACGTATTTATAACGCTGCTGGTCCTTTTTTCTCTATCCTTGGGTCATAGGACAGGAGGCCTAGCCTCCAGCAGGTACATGCATGGATGTGATATGCTCAAATCTATTTCTTGGCAGGTCAACGTGCTATCCTGGGTAGAGCTGCCTGAGACCAAATGTCTCTGGGTCTCCCATACATGCATGAGGGCTGGGGACACTGACTAGTTCATCATACTGGTCCTCTGGTGCAGGGGATGAGGGGGAGGTTATGTTTGGCTTTAGGAAAAAGGCTGTCCAGGGACAGCTCCGCTGTGCAGGATGCTCACGTTTGCAATGCATCCGTTATGCTCCGAAGACACGGGGTAGTAAACACAATAGAACAGGCTTATGCTTCGTGCACCAGGCAGCAAATGTCAACAAGTGTGCACTGGGGAGGACCACTCCGTTAGCTTTTCATCTGGAAGGCGTTAGGGGGCTCAGAGTTAGGTACCAAAGACTCTGCCTTTTCTCCTGGAATGCTTTCTGCCTAGTACCCCTCGCTAAGCAATTTCCTGACTACCAACACAGGGAGCCCTTATCTCCACACCCTCCTCCAGGCAATAGGCTCAGTCCAGCCAACTGCCAAAGAAGCCAGAGGGGATGACTCTTCCCAGGAGACTGGGATGAGTCTCCTTTCCACCCTCTAGTTTCTTTCTCATTAAGCAAAACTTCCTCAAGAGGGAACAAGGGCCTGTCTGTCTGGCAGGTGATGGATCCAGTCATTGCAGCAAAGACAAGATTCCCAGAGTAGAGAGAGACACGGTGTGTAGGAGCAGAGTTTGATGCTCAGTCTGTCCCAAGTGCTCAGGCAACCACAGGCAGGATGTGGACAGAACAAGGGAACTCAGGGGCTTCTGCCAAACCTCACCAAGTTTCAAGAACAATGTCTCTGTTTCTCAGCTTTTACATTGGAAGTATGTTCTATGAGAACCAAGAATCTAAGTGGATTGTTGCTATGTATTTAATAAAAAACAGTGGCAGGGTGCTGGAATGAGAGGGACCTCACAGTTCCCACCATCAGGCAGTAACATGACTCTCTTGACTGCTTTCTACATGTCAGGTCTTTGCTCGATTTAGTGTCACCTGCCTAGAATGTCCTTTTCACCTTTTTCAACCATGAAACAATGCTATTTGAAACGTAGCTTCTTCTGCGAGGCTTTCCTGTACTCCTTTAGGAAGAATGAACTTCTCACCTGTGTTTCAGTGGAAACATCTCTCTCCAGTTACAACCTTCGGACTTGTGTGTCCGGTTAGTGAATTATGGGTCTGCGTCCTCCAACGGGGTGTGAGCACTTTGAGGACAGAGGCTATGTCCTACTTGAATTTGCCCCCACCCATCCCAGTGGGAAACCCAGCATACAACATGCTCCTCATCTTGCCTCCTATTAGGTACGGTCACAGTGGAGTCCCAAGTGCTAACTAAAACCTAGGGCAGTGGAGTACAAAGGACCTTCTCATCCCTCCCCCACCACCTTTGAGATAAAATTCATGTAATACAAAACTTTACCATTTTGAAATGGGCAGTTCAGTAGTTTTCAATAGAGTCCCAGTGTTGTGACCCTCCTTTCTATCTAATTCTAGAACATTTTTATCTACCCCCCACCTCAAAATCCTTCATGCACTAACCTCATCTCCATCTCCCCTGGCCTCAGCCCCAGGGAACCACCAACCTACTATGGATTCTCCTATTCTGGGTATTTCACATAAATGGAATTATACAACATGTAGCCTTTTGCGTCTGGCTTCTTACACTTAGTGCAAAAATTTTAAGGGCCATGTAGTAGCATGTATCAGTACTTCATTCCTTTTTATGGCTGAATAACATTGTGCTGCATAAGGTATCATATTTTGTTTATTCGCTTATCCATTGATGGATATTTGGGTTGCATCCATTTTTTGACTATTACAAATAGTGCTGCTGTGAACATTCACGGACAAGTTTTTGTGTAGACATATGGTTCCAATTCTCTTGTGTATACGTTTATGAGTGGAAATACAGGGTTATTGGTAATTCTATGTTTAACTTTTTGAGGATTTGCCAAATGGTTTTCCATAGCAGCTGTGCCATTTTAAACTCCCACCAGCAATGTTTGAGAGTTCTAATTTCTTCACATCCTTGCCAATTCTTGTGATTTTTCTGTTTATCTATTTTTTAATTTTTATTACAGCTATCCTGGTGGATGTGAAAACTAAAACACAATTCATTTTGGTTTTGAATTGCATTTTTTCCTAGTGACTAATGATGTTGAGAATATTTTCATGTGCTTATTGGCCACTTGTCCATTTTCTTTGGAGAAATGCCTATTCACAATATTTGTGCATTTTAAAATTGGATTGCCTGTCTCTTTGTTGTTGAATTGTGAGTGTTATTTACATATTCTGAAGCTAGACTTTTATCAGATATATTGCTTATGAATTCTTGTCTTTCATGTTATGGGTGGACTTCACCTTATTGATCCTGGTTTTTGAAGCACAGAAAAGTCTTTATTTTTTATGTAGACTTTTTTTTTGCTTGTGTTTTAGTGTCATATCTAAGAACACATTGCCTGATCCAATTCAAGGTCACAAAAGTGGTTTGGTTTGGTTTTTGGTGGCACAGGAGATTGAACAAAGGGCCTTTATACTCAGCTGTGCCTCAGCCTTTTTTTATTTCTTATTTTGAGTCTGGGACTCACTAAGTTGCCCAGGTTGGGCTCAAACTTGCAATCCTCTTGCCTCAGTCTCCCAGAATGCTGGGATTATAAACTTATGCCACCCTACCCAGCTTAAGATCATGAGCATTTGTACCTATTTTAATTTCTCAGAGTTTTATAGTTTGGGCTCTTCGGTTTAGGTATTTGATATATTTTGAGTTAATTTTGTATATGGAGTGAGGTGGGAGTTCACATTCACCCCGTTGTAAATGGATGTCAGTTGCCTACCACCACTTGTTGAAAAGTGGGCAAGTTGTTGAAAAGACTCTTTTTCCCTGTTGAGTGGCCTTGGCATTCTTGTTGAAAATCAGTTCTTTATTCTCATTTCAACTGTTACTTTCTTGAGTTCTCCACTTGAAATAAAGCCATTGGTTCATTACTCAGATATAGAAAATGGATGATGCCACGATTTGTAATGCAGCCATTGCTTCAACTTCTTCTTACACACCTCAGAATCCATCCAAGACAAGGCTACAGTTACTCGAAGCTGGACGTTTTCAAAACTGGAAATCCCTTGGACTTTTAACCAAATACTATAAACATCAAATTGTTCAGAGGTAAATTTCCTAGGTTTTTGGCAGACAGAGGTTGTGAGCAGACAGGCACAGAAGAGCTGACCTTTCAGCCTTCGTAAATGGACTCATTTTGGTAGAACCCACTGCAAATTATGTGGTAATCGGAGTCGTTCCACGTCTGTGAGTTGGTCACTCAGCAATGAATGCTACTTTGGAGAATGTTCTTCCTCTCCCAGCCCCGCTGGAATTTGATGGAGATACATGCCGAGGGCAGAAGCCGTGGGAAGGGCAAGGGTGGGGACAGAGCACAACGCTTGAGGGGAAAGAGAAGAGCCACAGCACTGCTAATGAAAATGAGAGGGGAATCGTGCGCCCCGGACTGAGGTGGAGTCCACGTACAAGCCTGCTGTTTGAGAGAAGGCCTTGTCCAGCAGAACAACACAATTGAAAGGACCAAAAAGGTGGCTCTTAGTTCCAGTCGCTAAAATCGCTTGCCTTTCTGAAAGCACCAGGAAGCCGGGGGGGGGAAAAAATTTCCTTGTTTATTTATTCACTCATTCACTTCTCGTGGTCCAGGGGTTACGTCCACTGAGCTCGCTGCCTTTCAAGCCGATTTAGGCTAAACATTTTCAAACCCATATTCATTGCAGGAATGTTCACAATAGTGAGGATGTGGAAACAATGTAGGTTTCTGTCACACATGAGTGATAAGGAAAATACGCCCTATACCCACAGTGGAATTCAGCCGGAAACAAAGAAGGAAATTCTGTCACTTCTGAGAACATAGATGAACCTGAAAGACGTTATGGTAGGTGAAGTAAGCCAGGCACCAGATGGCATGTGTCGTATGGTCTCACTTATATGGCCAATGTAACAAAAGCCAGACTCAGGCAAACAATAAAGTAATAGCTACCAGAGGCAGGGGGGAGGAGGCACAAGGAAATTGTGGAGAAGTTGGTCAAAAGACAAAACATTTCCGTCAAATAGAAGGAATAATTCAAAAGATCTAATGTATATCATGGAGACAACAGTTTCAAAAATTAGATAGCTGAGAATCGCTCAGAGCAACCTGTGTTCAAATCACAAAAAAGAGTGTATGACACAATGCATAAGTTAAATAGGTTGATTTAATTGTGCTACTATGTATACACACATTAAAACATCATATTGTATACCGTGAATATATATAACTTTAATTTTTCAATTTAAAAAGTAAAATTTTTCAAGATACTTTTTTCCTCAGGGACTGAGGTGGACATTTGCCTAGAGGGAACAAGTCCTTGGGTTGACCCCCAGTACTGACAAATAACAGAACATACTTGTATTTTTTCCAAATGAAAGAAACTCTTTTTAATTTAACAAAGCCATGATACTAGTGATGACTACAAATATTTTCACATTTCATTCTGCTTTCATCAAAAACATATAACTAATCTCATAATAATTATATTTACCTAATATTAAATTCTCTATTTTTACATTTTGTCATAAATGTTCTTTGTATATCAACTCTTTTACCATTATTTTAAAACGTGTGTAGCATTCTTAAAATTTTATAATCTCATAGTTTACTATGCCCCATTTGTTGAGCACTGAATTTATTTTTAATTTGACTATTACATGAAACTTGAAATCATTTATGTAGCTTGTTGTTGTTTTCTTTCTTTAGGATAAATTTCTAGGACAGCAATATCAGTTCAAAGAGTGAATATTTTTATGTACTTCATATCTATTGTCATTTTATTTTTCAAATGAGTTATAAGAATTTCTACTGCCTCCAATAACATATTACTGTCCATTGTCCCCTACAATCTGACCATTATTGAATGTCACATTATATTTTAACTTCCTTGACTTAACAATGTAAATTGGTATTTCAATGTTGCTCAAATCTATACATATTAAATTATATTTTCCTTTTATTTATAGTCTATAGTTTCTTTTTCATAAATTATTTAACCATCTTGGTTTTTCATTTACCTATTGGTATTTTGATGTTTCATTTTATATATATATATATATATTTTTTTTTTTTTAATAGTACTAGGGATGGAACCTAGAGCCCTCATACTAAGCTAATCTCCAGCCCACCTTTTTTTCTTTTTGATTTTGAGACAGGATTTTATTTCAGGACTGAGCGCAAACTTGTCATCTTCCTGCTTCAGCCTCCCAGAGTGATTATGCCTGCACCATCAGGCCCAGCTCATTTTGTGATTTTAATGAATAATTTATGAAATGTCAGTGTACATTCTTTGGCATGATTACAAAATTATTTCTCCAAACTTCTGTCAGAATTTTATGTTAGACTAGCCAGTGAGTTTTTTTTTTTTTTTTTTTTTTTTGTCATGTGAAAGCATTTGAAATATTTATTTGTGCCTGTTAATCTTGGGGATTTCCTCAGTGGCTTCACATTTGACAAATTATTTCTCCACTGACCTATCAAAGTCTCAGTGTTGATATTTTTCATAGTTGTACCCCATAATTTGTCTACTTAACATAATTCTTGTTGGCATTTTCTTTGTGATTTTTCTAAATCAGTCATTTCTTGCGTATATGACTACTGGTAACCACAGTTGTTAGTAAATTAATTTTTATTACTTCTCGTTCATTGCATCTTGAATCCTTATAGGGAGACTGAGCTCTGAATTCTCCTTTTCGCCATTTTGATCTATATTTTCCTTTGTGTGGTAAGAATTGCCCTGTCTTTATTATTTCTGTAGAGCTTTTTTTCATGGCTCGAGTGTTGACTACATTGGTTGGCATGCTGCCTGTGCTCAATTAATCTTTATTAACCTGTATTAAATGTGCAGTATTTCCAAACACCTGCTAAGTTTCAACCTCAAGTTTTTTTTCATTGCAAGATCAGTTTGTACGTCTCGTTTTGAGTTACTCGAGTCACAGGTAGAAATTTTGTTCAGGTTTATCTCTGGAGCCTGTCACTTCCTTCCCACCTTCGTTTCTTGCCACAGCCATTAGAAGAACAGGAGACAGTGAAGACAGAGGATGAGAGCAGAGAACTTTCCAGAGGACGGTCACACTCCACAGTGATGCCTTCTTCCTCTGTCCCCAGGAGCAGGCTTTCTCTTTACATGTAGAGAGAGCTCAGAGAGTTTCACTGACTGGCTCAGATTCAAACCTGGATCGCCCTAGCACCAGTACGATTACATGCACACCACCACCCACCCGTGACCTTAGAGATCTGAAGGTTTTGTGTCTTAGTTATCAAGGCAATATAGCTAGTGAGACAGTGATCCTTTTAGGCCAAACATGACATGGTATTTAGAAGGTCACACTGCAGACAACCCACAGTATCTGAGGGGCACAGCACAGCCCTCACCCAGAACAAACTCTCACCCCAGCACAGACTTCGGGTATAGACATATGGCAGGTTTGAGCAGATGGCTCTCACCCAGCCAAGGCCTGGGATGGTTCCCAGGGAGCCCTTGTCACCCTACCTCAGAATGCTGAGGGAAAGTCTCCAAGGTGGGCTTGAACTTGAACGTAGAACAGCTCTTTTTAAACACAAGCCTTGAGCTGATACAGGGGTCACAGGCAGAATAGCAAAAGAGAGACAGGACCATAACAGCAGCCACAGCTGGAAAGCAAAAGACAGGCCTGACCTGTGCACAGCAGAGAAAGGACTGCAAGCAGGGCAGGCATCAATTATGCCCCATTCTTCTGCAGATGCCCTCCCACCAAGAGGCGTCCTCCTCTCCAGGAGAGAAAGCCTGCAGGAAGTGAGCCTCAGCTTTGGGAGCAGGGCTCCTCTGGGTCCATCCCAAGGGGCCACGAGCCGATCCTTTATCTACGCCGGGCTGTCAGTCTTTGTTCACTTCTTTTTGCTCAGCCAGATTGGAAATAGTTTGCTGGAAAAAATTATGGTGCCGTCTAACACGATATAACAAGATGTCATCTTCTAACTCCAACACATAAAATGGATTTACAGGAAGGAGAAGAAGGAAAAAACAAAGCCCCAGGGAACACTTGACTCAGATAAAAACCACTGGGTTTCATCTGTGAATGACAAAAAGCTGCGTGTTATTTGACTTAGATGACCGTGAGAGCAGCATGGCGTTTCAGGGGAATGTGAAAGACAGGCCACAGGGCTTGGAGGAGGAAATGTGTGCTGGAAAACTTAAACAAATGTACACTTCACGTTGCACACGTACACGATCACAACGCAGATCCTAAGTGCTAATCATGCAGACATGGGGAGCATGTGTAGCAAATACCATCACTTACACCAATACATACCACATACTGCACTCAAACTCCACCCATGTATGACACACACTCACCCCCACACACTATCATGGAACTTCGGGTGTCCCCCAAGAATCTCACTACAAGTGTGCATGTAAACACACACACACACACACACACACACACACACACACACACACACACCTTATTTTCAACCAAAATTTCTTTAATATTTATTCCACTGAGCTATGGAAATGAGCATGTATTCTGGGTCTAAGCTTTGCTGATGAACGTTCACAAGACTCCTAGCAGCTTTCTAGATTTTTTTTTGTTTAAAAAGAAGCATATTGGAAAAAGCAAAGTAGAAAGAGAATAAAAGGTTTCCTGGTTCTTTTTAAATATGCAATGCTTCTCCAACCCAATCCTCATATAGTGCGGGGAAAGAGTCAGCAAGGACATGTCAGGGCTCCCTGGTCACTCATACTTCTCAGGAAAGCAGTTTGCTTTTCGTGCACTCAAAGTAAATTCTGGAGTAGCCTCTGGGGATCATCAGTGTCTTGGTCTCACACATGCACACATACACGCATACACAGAGGGGGGGGAGAGAGAGAGAGAGAGAGAGAGAGAGAGAGAGAGAGAGAGAGAGAGAGAAACAGTGACTTAGAGGTATAGAGGTCAAGGGACAGAGGTGACCCTGGCTCTTTTCACTCAGGCCTTCCTTACTCTTCAATAAACCAGAGGTAGAGAGTGTTAGTGAAATGCTGTATATCAAGGAATGAAATAAAAACAATTGAATTAGCTTTATGCAGTTTCCACTGCTCTGGTAAAAATTAAGTCCATATGCACGTACCAACTATGAAATACAAACTATGCAATTTCGTTAAATGCTCCTACTTTGCATTTAAAACTGACATTGTGCGTTATAAAGATGAACAAATAAATTCATGGTGATAATGACAAAATGATAATTTTTATTAAAAGGACATTAAATTGCAAATCAAAAGATGCACGGAAAGTCAAGAGAGAGGAAAACCAGCCTTATATTTTATATTTTTTGGAGGAGTGGCGCTGCTTGGGATTGCAGCCAGTGTCTTCCACATGTCCTCTGCCACTAAACTATACCTCCAGCGTCTTACTTCTGTGTCTTTAGTGACAGTCTTTGCTCTGCTGTTTAGACTGGACCTTCTGAATTATACAGCAGGCATGACTGTCGTCTCCACTAGAAGGTCAGCTCCATCTGGGCAGGACTGTATCTGCGTCGTCACTGTTACTGTATTCTAAGCTCCTAGAACAATGTCTGGAACATAGTAACTTTCATGAAATATTTATGCTACACGCAAGGGACTGACTACATCAGCGCACACCCAACACGCCCTCTCCAGTCCTCTGAAGGCAGCATTCATTAGAATGCCTATAGAATTCGTTGCTTGGCATCCATAGGGCACCTTTATTCTAGAACCAGCCTGCTCACTCAGCCTAACCTCCAACAAAGTCTCCACATGCCCATTTATTAAACACACATTTATTGAGCACATTTCCTGTGCCAGGCAAAGATCTATTCCTCAGTTTAAGGAGATTAGAATTTATAAAAGGGGAACACAGGTACGAAAAAATGAAAGCAAGCAAATGTTAATCAGAAGTTCCGAGAGCTGGCCGGTGACACCTTGGAGGCTCTGAAAGTACTGGGAAGAGGGAACACTAGGAAGGAGAGGAGGGAAGAAGCATGAAGTTCAAGGCCATTAAGAAAACTATGGAAACACGTAGGAAACACTCTCTGGTGCCACTATTTCTGGCCTTCTTACTGCTCAGCTTCGACCATAAAAACCATCTCCTTCCTCACTACCACCTCTACGCCTTTCATACACATAGTTCTTCCCATTAGATCCCTTCATTTCTCTTAATTTTCTTTTATCCATCAAGGACTTTTAGATCCAACTGACCTCTCCTATTTCTGAATAACTATTCTGAGCCCTTGAGCACATACTGCTTTGAATGGTCCCACCACCGCTTCATGTTTGTGAATCTTCTCTGCCTCCGTCTTCCCTCGTCATCAACACACACACTTCAAAGTTGGTTGTTACTCTCAGACTCACCAGATTTCAAAACAAAACAAGTGAAGAGAGACAAAGGTGGCCACTACATAGTGGTTAACGGAACACGACAACAGGAAGAAATCACAATTATCAATATATGTGCCCCCAACTCTAGAGCACCCAATTATGTAAACCAAAGTAGGTTGTAACCTCCTGAGGAGCAGTGGGCACCTGTTTATACCCGGTACAGTGTTTTCTTGACAGTGAAGCCATCTGAACGCAGAGAGAGGCATGGGCCTCCACCCAAACATCGGCTGCAAAGGCCTTAAGTCTGAGACTCACTTCTTTAAAGAGGAAAAAGCCAGTTCTTCAGTCAGCTGGACAGATATGAGATCTTCTTCTTAAAGGCCCCAGTAGGCAGGATGTACTCTGGGCTGGGAGGTACCAGGACCTACTGTCATTCCCTAGGCTGGATATGAGAAGAGTGACTCTATGCTTCTGGGCCCTTGTGTTCAAGGCACTGCACTGAAATGGAATCATCTGATACAGATGAAAAAGCTATGAATTAGCTAACGGAAAGCTGTTTCCTCTCTGACTAGCCCGGACAGATGTTCCTTCTGGATTCAACTTTTCCGAGACAATCATGAACAGAGTGCCAAGACACCAAGGCGAGCTGGCAGCTGCTGTGCCTCCCACTTACCACGTCCCCTCCCACTGTGGGGGAAATACTGAGTTGCCAATGGTGAGAAGTTGCTCTGTGCCTCTCCTCACACTGGGTCCCTGGGGCCCACGGGTTGAGAATTGATGAATGTTACTTTATACAACACAAGGCCAGAGGCTGATGGAGGGACATCAGCCGATAGAAAGATGTGACCAACATGAAGCACCCCAAGTGGGCTTCCTGGGGCCAGAGGAATAATAGCACCACTGTGAACTCCAGTGAGCTCACTTCAATTATAAGGAACAAGTATTTATTGAGCACCTACTGTGGTCCTAGCACAGAACTGTTGGAGAACTTGTAACAGTTTTGAACCAGGAAAAATAAGATGGCAGTAAGGAGTAGAAGAGTGTAAGCAGGAGTGTAGGCTAAAGAGGAAGGCGGCAGGACCAGGTTGGATTGCCAGTTCTGCCACTTCCAGATCTTTAGCCTTGGACAAACTAAACCTCAGTTTCTTCACCTCCTCAGAGAGAATGAGAGAAGGATAGACGCGCATTCTCTGAGGTACTCGGGGAAGGATTATATGCAATGCCTTATATATAAAGTTGTTAGCCTAACTGACTGCAGGTGTTCAATAGTTGCTTCATCATAAGGATGACAAAAGGAAAATGTCCTTGGCTTTCTGGGGGTAAAAGAGAAATACCTGTTTGCAAATCTATCCTTGTCTTGGCTCGAGTCTTTTTCATTCTACCTCAGAGAGTAAACGGGAAGGTGCTTTACTTTTAGTCGCCCACTACATGTTGGTTGTTGATAGAGATTTTGAATTGGTAATTCTGGAATAGGACACCGATAGGCTGGCTGGGCGTAAAGTCTAGGAAGCAGGGAAGAAGCATGAAGTTCAAGGCCTGTGTAAGAAAACCAGGGTCCAGGGTCCAGCCAGAGCTCCAGCAAAGACTTAGATGAAGAGGCGGTGAGAATCCAAATTTGGAAAACACCAAATTAGATGTGTAAATCAAGTCAGGTCTCAGGTTGATGCAAAATCTCATGTGATTGATTTCTAGGGATTAAGAGGGGGAACCCTAAATCCCACCCTGCTGGAGTTCATCAGGCTACTCCTGCATCTCTTTACACGAGAACTTCAAAGTGTGGAAGTTTTTAAAAGCTGAGAATTTCGGAGGCATGTAGCCAGGCTCTTGTTCTCTGGGTCATCCTTGGCTTTAGGGGTACCCGCATGTCCACATGTGCTTGAGGACTTACTGATAAAGAGCAAAAAAGTTCTTTTCTGATGAAAGACAAAGACCCTTGAGTGTTTTCCATTTTGTTTCAGCTTCACAATGTTTTTGCCCAAACTGCTCACTTTAAAGGCTTGTTTTTCTTCACTCCTCCCTGGTTCTCACCCTCTCACCTCCGATCTCCACGTTTGTTTGTGTTGCACCACATCAGCTTGGCCAATCCACTAACTAAATACAATACACCTTTCTTTATTTGATGGCTTTATCCTTATTATCACTGGCCTTGTTATTACAATGATATCAGGCACCCTAGATGGTAGCATCCAAAAGTAATAACAGGTTGCCATCCTAAATCTCTTTCTGGCAGTTCATCACCAACAATCTCTTTCCACCTTGAAATGTTTGGCTTTCTGGTTCCTTTTGTTTCATACTCTTTGGTCAACCCATGGCTTGCTGGTGCCAGATTTTCTGCTGCCCCTCAGACCTGACTTTAGAAATCATTTTCCTCTCCAGCTCTCATATGTGACAGTCCCAAGGTCACGCTTTTACCAAGTTCCCGTTGGCTCTGACAGAGACCCTCAGTGAGCTGCAATAGTTTGTTAGCAATTTCTCAGTGTACCCAGTAGCTTTTATCTCAATGGTGGAGGCCAGGAAAGAACAACTCTGCCTTCTTTGTGAGGATCAGATCTGCCTGCCTCACGCAGAGCACACTCCTGTGTGTGGATCTGAAGTCCGCCATCTCTTTTCTCACGTGCACAATTGCTCTCCCGTTCTTGTCTTGCTCAGCTTCTTTCTGACGGTAGTTTCAGGTTTTGTGTTTGTTTGCTGCAAACCTTGTGAATTGGGAGAAAACTGCTTGGTTATTTCCTTATCAATGGAGAAGACAAGTGATGGTGAAATTCCATAGCTTACTCTCACTGCTCTCTAATTTGATTTTTCAGTAGCAACACTTGATGTTTTTGTTCTTTGTACCTGAAATTGGCAGCAGTCTCAACCTGCCTTTTGCTGTGTATTACTTTCAACTTGAGGGCATCTTTCGGGACTCAAGAGCTAAGTGCCAGACAGTATCTGTGAAGTAATCATATCACGTCAGAACTCAAAGTTCCAATTCAATCTTTTTGTCCCCACGGCGATGTTCTGACACAGATTGGAACTTTCCACTTGTATAAATCAAATTGAAGTTAAGGCTAAGTTTTGACAGGTTCCAATACTCTTTCTTTTTCCTGAATCTTTTTTGTGCTTGGGCACAGTCGCATTTCCTCTATACTAGGAACTTTAAAGAGCAATGATTATGTTCAATATTTGTATTCTCATCTACTTTACAGTAAGGTCATTCCCATCATGAAAAAGTTTCTGTTTCCGGGGATTTCTGGGGTGATTTTACTTGGGGGTGACTACTTTGGTGAAGATGTAAACAAGATATGGAAACACAAAGCAGAAGCTAATAAAAAAAAAACTTGGTTAGAGGTGAGATGAGGAGAGAGATATTAAGCTTACCTTAAAAGAAGGATGTTACATATTTGGGTTTTGGAAAATGAGTGGATTTTGTAAAGGAATTAATATAGAAGGAAGTATTCCAGAAATTAAACCCTGAAAGTTAATATTGGTGGAGATGAGTTAACCGATACGACTAGAGCATAAAACACACCTGTAAAAGATGGAGACATAGACCTGTCAGTTGCCAAATGTCCTCTGTGTCTAAGGAGTTTCAGAGATCCCTGTAAATTAATAATTAGGGTCCCTTGCACTGGTAAAATGGCAAATTTCTCAACCCTTCAATGAAAGGCAGTCCCTTTACTCATCAACACTATTGTCCCTTAGAATTTTCAGTAGCTTTTCACTGCTTCTCACTCTTAAATGTGTACAGATAACAAAGAATCACCTGACATTTAAGAAAAGCTGCAATATTTAAAAAAATCAACTAAACAAGCAGAGAGAACAAATGATCTCAAAAGAAAAAGAGGTATTTAAAGTGAGGGAGGGGAAAACTCTGTAGGGAGATAGGGAGGTGATTGTATTTCTAAAACAAGAATAAAATGCAATGAACAAGAACACTCATAACACAAGAACTAGCTCTTAGAGATTCAAAACAGTTTTAATAACTTATAAAAATTTGGAAAATAAAGCTATATGGTCTTTCAGAAAGTTGAGCAAACAGGTAAGGAAAAAATTAGCACATCAACCTAGTAGGTCCAACAACAATAAAGAGGAAATTCAGTAATGGAGTGGCCAGATTTAGCAGGTAAAATTATATTATATAAATTTAAATTAAAATTTCAGAATTTCAGGAACACAATGAATAATTACTTAGGGTAAGTTTGACCCCAGTGTTACAGAAAACATATCTATACTACAAATATTGCCAAGATCATATCTACACTAAAAATTATTTTTTGATTATCTGAAATTCAAATGCAACTGTATATCTTTTAATTTATCTGGCAACACTATCAGTAAAGAGAAAAAGCAATTAAAAGAAATTGTTGACTAAATAGTTCAATAAAATGTCCCAGAGCTGAAAAACATAAATGCCCAGATTAAAAAGCTTTTATTGAGTACTCAGGAAAAAAAAAAGAGTTTTAAAGAACCCACGGGATGGCATTGAACTTCTCAACAGCGACCAGAGAAAGTATGCTGTGGGAGACAAATTTTTAGAAATATGAGGAAAACAAATTCACAAATGCAAAAATTCAGGAAGCTTACTTCTCATATACCTTTTGTTAGGAAACGATTGGAAGATGGGCTCCACGTGCTTCAGAAGTACACCACGAAGAAGCAAACTACCAGATCCAAAAACCAGTGGATCTACCATAGGAGAACAGCCAAGAAAGAGGCAGGACAAGGACTGCATTATTTTGGGGGAGAAGGGAAAGACAGAAGACTAATATTACCTGAGTTTAGGTAATATTAATCAAATTATAAATCAAATAAGTTTGGCACCAATGTAATGGTAAACAAATGGTTCAATGAAACAGAATATGGAGTCTAGAATTGATCTCTACATGCAAGGGAAACGGGTTTTCAGGAAAGGTGTGATGACAGTTCTATGTAGAAAAGATTATCTTTTCAACAAACATTAATAGAACAACTTTGACCCATATCTGAAAATCAGTTCAAAATAAGTCACAGACTGGGACACAAAGGGTAAAATTATGAAACTTCTAGAAGAAAGTACAAGAGGAAAACTTGTGAATTTGGGTTAAATGGAACTTTCTTACATATAACACAAAATGCACAAATTGATAAGTTGAATGCCATCAAATGTTAAAACATGTGCTCTTCTAGAAATACATTATTAAGGGAATTTAATGACAAGAAAATCCTTTCAAGCCATGTATCTGATAAAGGACTTGTGCTCAGAATAGATGAGCAACTCTAAACTCAAATGTGAAGAGGAAAAAAAAATCTCAATTTTTAATATGGGCAAAATATTTGTGTAGACACTTCAACAAAAGATATAAGAATGGAGAATAAACACATGAAAAGGCCACTAGAGACATGCAAAATAAAACCACAATAAGGCACTACTATATTAGAATGGCTAAAACGAAAAATACTGACTAGACCAAATGTAGAAGATGTAGAGGAAGTAAAACTCTCATGTTGTTAATGGGAATATTCAATGAAAGAACCACTTTGGAAAACAACCCAACAGTTTCTTCAAAAGTTAAACATGCACATTCCACCTAATTTAGGTACTTTATTCCTAAAAATTTACCATGAGGAATGAAAACAAAATTTGTGTCTATACGAAGTTTGTGTTCGTAGCAGCCTTTTCATTATTTTATCTCATTTTTACTTTCTAAAAGTGGGAAAAAGTATTCATTAACAAGAGAATAGATAGGCCACTGTGGTATAGCCGTACAACACGGTACTTACTACTGGGCAAGGTAAGTGTATGAAATGTGATTTTTTTCCTATGTAATAATTTTCCACCCAACAACTTAGGCCAATCTCAAAGTCATTAGGTTGGAAAAAATAAACCAGGGGGGAAAGGGATCACATACTGTTTAATTCCTTTATACAAAACTCTAGAAAAATGAAAACTAATCGATAATGATAAGAAGCCAATCAGGGGTCACCTGGGGGTCACAACAAGGAAAGAGTATGGGGGCGGGGACTGTGTGAACAAGAACTGTGAGAAAACTTTTACAGGTGGTGGGTGTTATTTTGACTGAGACGACAGTTTGATGTGTACATATCCGTGGCAGAACTTACTAACTTGTACAATTTAAATATGTGCAGGCTATTGTACGTGTATTAAATCTTAAAGTCATTTATGATCTTTTAAAAGTCTTCATCAATATAAAAAAGAGATATTTATATATAAAGTTTAAAATTGAAGGTTCAAGAAATATAAGGAGAATATTTAAAAATATGGAGCCATATGTGAAAAGAATAGCCCAAACAAATCCAAAAACAGCTCAGGAGTGATTGCCTCTAGCTGCCAGAACTGGAGCAGACCTGTCACGTGCGGATTTTGGCGGGGAAATGAAAACAACTCGACGAACTTCTTGTTTCTTATTGGTTTTTTAGGTATTATCAATAGTTGCTTGCCACAAATCAGATAAGAATATATACAGACAAAATATAAAATGCTTATTTTACCAAGAGCTCCAGGGACTCCAACATAGAAATGAGATTGCTGAAAGTGACCAGGAGTAGCCTTTCCTGACAGTGCTTTGAAGCTGTATGTACACAACAAGGAAACACAACTCAAGTCACAGTGCAGAGGGAAAAAGATGTCTGAACGTAGCCTCTCCTTGTGTGATGTGTGACCCCACTTTTCTCAGCCTGAAGCTCAGCACTCTCCTGCAAGCTCTCCCCTTCTCTTCTCTGGCAACATCACAATCCTCCGATTTGAGACAAAGCCTCTGCACAAATCACCAGGTGGCCCTTGGGTTGGACATGTGGGCACTGGGCCCCAGAGCATTTTTAAGACTGGGGGATAAGGCCAGCGTTTCACGGCCTTCCTGAATCTGCCCAGCTGCCAGATCTTGCAATGTGGCCTAATTTCTCCCTCAGCACCAGCAATGGATTACATGCTACCTTACTCACTTCAGGGAGGGCAAATGCCTGTACTCTCAGTTTTCCACCCCAGTGTCAGAAACTGGTGTCTTCTGGTCATGTTCACAGAATATTTGCCAGTCATCCAGTGTCTCTGCTAATCAAATTCTTCCCTTTCCTTAAATTTCTACGTTCCTTTCTGGCCTGGGCTGTTGACATTGGCTGTGGCAGTGGAATTTTCCAGTTTCATAGAAGCTGTAGCAGTTTTAAGGGTATGGTGGCTCTACAAACTCTTTGTTTCTATTACAGCCTGAGCCCTAGAGCTCTTGATGAAACAAACATCTTATAAGATGTAGATTTTGTTTTTGAGCAAATACCACTGGTCTCATCACAGATTACCACTGTATCGGTGAGCTAGAAAAGCCCTCCAAATTGCTAATTGATTTAGTTGGTTCTAATTTATATTGCTAAGTTTGTAAATAACTGTAAGGAATTAATGACAGCAGAAGGGACACATGGAAATGGAGATAAATACTTGTGCAAATAATAGTACAAGATGACCATTTAAGGCAGAGAGACACAGTTAAGTGAAAAAACAGGTTAAGTACAGGATGATCCCATTTTTCTAAATATACAAACGTCTGTATGTACGTAAAACTAGTAACATTAAACAGAGATTTTTCTTAAACGGAGGGATTTATGAACGATTTGTGCTTAATTTTTGCTTGCCTGCTTTTTCCATTTTTTTCATATAAACATGTGCTGTTTTGTAACAATAAGTAAAACAAGTTATTTAAAACATAAATAAAAACAGCAAGATTCTGAGCAAACACCATATGTTTTTGTCTGAATTCCACATACTCCTTCAAGATGGGCCAACTGCTGGCCTGGCTAGGAGGCCCAAATTGTCGGGGGCAGTGGAATGGGAGCTTTCTCACAGGTGGCAGCGGGGACATTCAGGCTGAAGAGCTAGCAGATATGTGACCCTTGCAAGAAACTACTCCAAAGTCACTCGATGGGTGGTCCAGAGAGTTGCCAAAACAAAAGAAGACAGAAGTGTATATTAAAGCCACAGTCAGAACCAAAAACCCAGGAAAAGTCATGCATGCATGTAAGGAGCACCTACTTTTCAGCATTTTGTTGAGATGCAAAAAGATGGGAGCAAGGACAAGGAGAGGGCCCCCGAAGCAAGTGGTGTTCACGGCTTGTTGCCAGCCTGGCTTTCGCATCCTGTCTCGGTCCATCTGAACAGCTGGAAACAGGTACTGTAGACTGGGTGGTTTCTGAAGAACAGAAACGGATTGCTCACAGTTCTGTAGGCTGGGAAGCCCAAGATCAAAGTGCTGGCATGTCTGGTGCCTGGTGAGGGCTCTCTTCCTAGTTTGTAGATGATGGTTTCTACTGTGACCTCCTAGAATGAAAGTAAGTGCTCTCTGGGATCCCATTTACAAGTGTACAAATCCCATTCATGAGGTTCCTACTCTCATGATTGAATCAACCCCACAAGGACTGCACCCCTGAGTACCATCATTCTGGGGGTTATGTCTTCACAGGTAAATTTTGAGGAGACAAATATTCAGTTTATAACAACCTCCACGAGGAGTAGCCAGGTTGGTAACACTAGAGCAGACTCAATGTCGCTGCAGTTAATGGTTGACTTCCCCACACAGGGCCCTTCACCAGATCCCACACATCCATTTCTACATTAACATACTTTTAAAAAAAATTGCTAGAAAAAAGCAGTTGGCTAGGATAAGTGTTATGTTTTTTGTTTTTGTGGTTCTTGGGATGGAACCCAGCTAGGCAGGCTCTTTTCCACTGAGCTACATCCCCAGCACTTCTCCCAACCCTTTTATATTTTATTTTAAGTCAAGGTCTTGCTAAGTTACCCAGACGGGCCTTGAACTTGCAGTTCTCCTATCTTAGCCTTCTGTGTTGTGTTACTTTTTTTTTTTTAAAAAAAAAACAATTTCATAAAAGTCTAGGGCTGGAAGAATAGCTCAGCAGTTAAGGTGCTTACCTAGCAAGCTCAATGCCCTAGGCTCGATTCCCTAGCACCACATAAGCTGGTCATGGTGGTATACGCCTGTAATCCTAGCACTCGGGAGCCTGAGGCAGGAGGATTGCCATGGGTTTGAGGCCAGCCTGGGCTACATAGTGAGTTCAGGACCATCTTGGACTGCAGAGTGAGACCATGCCTCAAAAAACCCAAACAAACCAAAACAATTTTATAAAATTCTATAGCACATAAATATATGAAGCACTTTAACCTACACTATGTTTGCAATAATACTTATAGAGCGGACTAAAGCAAGTGTGTGTTATCCCTTTTTCACAAGGCAGTAAATTGAGGTTTGAGGAAAATCATCAATGGTATTTACGTAGTGACTGGGCCACGTCTGGGAACATGGTTCTCTGGGCTATATAGTCCAACGATTTTTCACTAACCAATCTCATACTTAGGTGTTCATTTCTCCATTCGTTCATTCAACATCTGCTCTACTTAAGGCCTGTCAATGAGCTATTATAGGGATGTTCAGGAAATCAGGTGTGAGCTCCAATAATTACACCCCTGTACCTGGCCTAGATCAATGCTTCTCAATTTTGAGTGCACTTAGAATTGACTGGGGAGCTTTTAAAAAACACCATTGCCCAGACCTCATCCCAAACCAATACGGTTATGATCTCTGCTGTTTTGAAAGCTCCCTGGGTGATTCTAAAGTGTAGGTAAAGTCTAAAACCATAGGTCTTAAGAGTAAGCACAAAACGTGACTATTTTTGTTCCTTTATGGGAAGCAGAAAAGGCTGCAAATATCTGGAAACAGTCTGATTCTAGTAGGACTGTTGTGGTCTTGAAGTCCAAGTTCAGAGGTTCCTCTTTTGCCGTCAAATACTCTCTGAGGGGTGGGAAATAAGCTGAGCATTGTGGGTAATGACTTTGGAATAGGGTGGTCCAGCATATTGAGGGTTTTAGTAGCATCCAGAGGCTTTGATCTCATGCTAGAGAGAATAAAGTGCTCTCCGTATAAGGATCTTTCTTATCTCTCTGTTGCTATTGCTATATTCTGAGTTGTCCTCATGGGTGAAAAAGAGAATCAGGAAGAACTAACAAAGGCTAAAGAGGATCCATCCTATTTGAGCTTCAGCTACAACAAGCTAGAAAACTGAATCTTAGAGAGGGGGAATATCTTGAAACAATTAAAGAACAATGCAGAACAGGACACGAAAGCAGTGCCAAAACATGGCTACAGGCCACAAGTGCCTACGCTCTTAGAGCTTTTGAGAACTCATGTTTCTCCACGGGTCACGGTGTGTGAGCACTTTCTTCTTGAGTTGATTGACATAGATGTTTTCATCTCACCTGAGGCAATTAGCTGGAGCAAACTCAAATTCATACATCTAACTAGATAAAAATGAATAGGAGAAGAACAAAGGGAAGAGAAAGGGACTTTCATCTGCTAAGGATTGACTGTGTGTGGTGGCACCTTGCAGCAGCTCCACAATTGATCAACTATTCATCCTTTCCCATTTCCAGGTGAGAGAAATGAGGTGCTGGGAAGGTGAATCAAATTACCCCAATTATAAAGCTGGTAGCAGCGGTAGAACGCAATTCCACTGGACTCACTCTACTATATTTACCATGTATGAAACCAGGACTATAAATCCTAACTTCACTTTTTTTTTTTTTTTTGCAGTACTGGGAATTGAGCCAGAGTCTTCACACTGAGCTACATCCCCTGTCCATTTTTATTTTTTGCTTTGTGATGAAATCTCAGGTTTCTTTGTATTTCAATTTAGTTTTTAAACAGCTTTATTGAGATGCAACACACTGCACATATTTAAAACATATAACAAGTTTCAACGTATATGACAATATGAGACTTACAAAACCTTAATCTAATAAAGACCACCACAAGCATCACAAGCTCAGGGTGGGCTTCAATTTATGATCCTTGTGCCTCAGTCTCCAGAGTTCTGGGACTACAGATGTGCACCATCAGGCCCAGTATGCATTTCCTTTGTATTGGTGGCTTACCTACAGGCCTATGAACTGAATGGTTTTATAATGCTAAACTGAGAATTGAGACTACTAATATTTCGTTTTCTCTCTTGTTTTCTCTTTATTTCCTTGAGTTATTTGTTACTATTTCCCTAATCTGTTAGATATGACCAACATAAGATGCAGTCTAAGGTGCATGGCTTTGGGGAGGAAAGGCAGAAAGATTAAGGCATAGGAAATGGGCCTGGGCTGTTGCTCGGTAGAAAAGCACTTACCCAGCATGCGTGACAAACTGGGTCTAATTCTGAGTAGGAGAAGAAGAAGAAAGAGGAGGAGGAGAAAGAGGACAAGGAAGAAGAGACAGTGGAGGAAGAGAAGAAGAAACAGGAAATGGAGCCAAGGTGAGCTCCACAACTTAAGTCAGAAGCCTAGTGCATGGCGTACAATATTCTGTAAAGAATTTCGGGGGAGACTGATTAGCAAGGATTCTTTTTGTTCAGCTCCGTGTTTGTGGCTTGCGGGCAGCTTCTGCGTGTTTACCTCCTATTTGTTCCTGGGAATTGCCTCTCGTCACTAAGCAACAAAAGGAACCAGGATAGATTCCTGAGAGTGGCACATTTATATCCGATGTTGTGTATTGCTTTGCTTTCTAGAGCCTGGGTACACGGAGTCACGAGTTCCTGATGGAAAAGCTTACTCTATTGACTCCACTTTTTAAAAACATCTTTCTTTTTCTCATGAAAAAAAAAATCACGATTTTCAACTTCTGTAAGATAGAATGTGCTCCAGGATTCTCAAATTCTTTAGTACATGAGTAGGCCTCAGAGAAAAGAAATCACCATTTATTTATTGAGTATCCACCAGGTACTCTCATCCCCAAGGGACATTTTAATTGTATAAAAGAAGATAAAGAGTGTGATGCTCCATCCCAGGCACAAGCGCATCACGTGACTGCCCTGAGTGTGTATCTGGACTATACTACCTAGTTCTATGATTTTGACTGAAGTCTCTGAGCCTCAGGATTCTTTGTGCTTCAATTTAGTTTATAAACAGCTTTTATTGACATATACTGGGCATACAGCACATTGCACATATTTAAAACATATAATTTAAGTTTTAACATATGTAAAAATATAAAACTTAAAAGAAACTTTCATCTAATCAAGAACATCACAACTATCAACTCCCCAAAGTTTTCTCCTATTCCTCTGTGGTCTTGTCTGTCTACCTCTGGCACCTTGGTCCTCAGCAACTACTGAGCCATCTTCTGTCTGAGTGTGGTAGGCACAGATGACACCTCCCCCAAAGATAAACATGTCCTCATCCTCAGAACCTGTAATTTTGTTATCTTATATGGCAAAAGAGAGATGAGATTTTTCTAAATTATCCTCTGTTTTAGTGAGGATGCTTGGGAGATTAGAACTGGCCCCTAAAGTTCGTTATGATTTAGAAAAAATGACAGGGAAAAGGTAATCGATATATTACCTTTTTTGTTAGTGGAAGAGAACATCTGGACTTCTCAGAGAGAGACATTGCAAGGGAGGGTTCATGGGTGGCACAGGAGGTGGCAGACGCTGTTGGGTGGATACTCAATGGCTCTTTCCAACCTCTCTTTCTTTTGCCACTTTCCACTAACACTTAGAAAGTTCCATACTTTCTCACATTTCTCATAGGTAAAAGTGATCAAGTTTTACACAGTTGGACAAATAGGGAACATTTGTTGAAGGGCTCCCAGGTAGGATCTTTTTTTCCTGAATAAAAATACAAAGCCTCTCAAGGTCAGCGTCTTTTCCTTATTGTTTCCTGCCAGTGCATTTCATTGCGATGTCCGGAGTTGTGACAATCATCTTGTGGTCATAGGACAATGTGCATAAACATTTGATACTGAGATACTAAAGAACACAGAACAGGTGGATGAAAAGAACATAAGAGCTTGATGTCATCTTTGACTTACATAACAAATTCTGAATGTGACTTATCTCTACATTTGAGTTAAGTAACAATAACTGTCAATAACTGTAGTTTAAGCCATTGCTAACTGAGTTTGGTTTTATTCCTCACTGGGAGATTCCTCACTGAAACAGAGGATATGTACTGAGTAGCAGCTGGAGAAACATTTGTGTCTGTGGTGAGTGAGTGACTAAGCACCAGGTTCTTAATTCACTTTCTGGCATTTAAAAAAAAAATCTAGCCTCACCTGGTTTGAATTTTTGGTTCATCATTATATTAATCAGAATATTAGTAGGAAACAAATAGCACATATAGAACAGAAAGGATGTTCGAAGGGATTGAAATGTGCATTCAAGGTGTGGTGGCACAGCGCTGTAATCCCAACATGAAGGAGGCTGAGACAGCAAGATCACAAGTTAGAAGCTTGCCTGGAAAAGGCAACAAGGTCAGGTCCAACCTGCACTACATAGTGAATTCCTGTTTAAAACCACCCAAACTAAAGTGCACCGAACTTAAACACAAACAAGAGAAAAGTGCACTCAGCTTGGATTCTGATGAATATAAAAAGGGGAGAGGGGTAAAAAATTACCCCAATAGATTAGGAGTTGTGACCTTAGGTGGGCCATCAAGCCATTGCCACCCTGCAGCCTCACAGAGAGGAGCCAGAGGAATGCACACCTTGAGCTTTTCTCCTTCCACCCTGAAGATAGAATCCTGCTGGTGCCTTTATGGACTGAGCCCTACCAGAGACAAAAGACCAGGGAATCAGGAGAGATGGGCAGTTGTGTCACCATAAGGGATGGTCAGGTGAGCATGGGGAGGCAAAAGAGAACAGTCAAGATTATATCCCTCCATCGGTTTGTGCGTAGCAGAGATTTGTCACTCCTCCTATTCATTCTAGCCACAAGACTCCTGAACTCTCAATGACGAGCCTTACTTCCCAGGGAATCAAAAGCTTTGATTTCAAGTACCACCCGAATCTGAAATTTCATGTGCTAACTAATAATGATAATAGTGCTAGGGATTTTTGCAATCAGGAGGACCACAGGCTGCAAGAAATGGATCATCCTGGGCCTCCAGTTAGGTATCTGTGGATTGTGCCAACACCAACCTTCGTGTTCTCCCACTCGTGACTGTTGTAGAGCATTGTTCCTTTTTTTTTTTTTTTTTGGCAGCAGCTGGCTTGGCTCTTTTCTGAAGTCTATTACTGGGCACATATTTTACCCATGTAAAATGCAATAACAGTCACATTTTGAAGAAGAAGAAGCAATTTACAATGGTCTATGGAGTACCTGATAATAACAGAAGGACAGTAAGAACAGGGACTTGGTTTTCCTGCTTGGAGTAGCATCCCTTTGAGAATCGCAGTGCCCTATTAAATGTGCCTTTAAATCAATGGCTTAGGACGCTGAGCGATTCATAAACCGTGATTTTTATCCTGTTGGAGGAGTCAGGAAGGAGTTGGAAATTACCTTTCATAACCGTTGGAGAGATTATGTCAATTTGAGGCAACCAGAAACCACGCCTGAATTAGGGTTTAAGAACTACACTTAGATTAGGCAATTAGGAACCAGCGTGGACTCACTGGCTGTCCTGGGCAGGTGTGATACCTCATGGAGGAGCAGCCATCGGACCCTCCAGGTCTCCCAAGTGTAGGCCACCATCTTGGACTATCTCTGTCCTCAGACTTCCAAATAGATCCTTTTTGTCATAATTTCTGCAAATTCTGCCTTTTGTAAGATCCCAAACTAATACACCCTTCTTGGCAGTAAAATAGATTAATATCATCTCTTAAGCTTCCAGGCACAGAAAAGGGACTTTTAATTTTTTCCTCCTCAAAATTAGGAAAAGTCATACGTACATCTGTCTAAAATTCCAACATTATGGTGTGTAGGTTTACCGGGATCTAAGTTCTCTCCCCAGAGGCAACCACTGCAATGCTTTCTCTCCCAGAGATGGGAGGCCCACACAATCATGTATGGATTCCTTTAAAAAGCTAACATTGACTTAGCATTCACCACATGTCAGGGGTAGATGCTGTAGGGCCCCTACAGCTGGGGCACCCATCCCCCTGCTGCTAATGGCTAACAGCTGCCCCTTCTGTCCAGCAGAATCTGCTTCCTTGCCCAGCATCCCCACCCTCAGGCTGTCTGCAGTCAATACCTGACTGAAACAGGACTATTAGGAAAGAAAACCAAGCCCCTTGCTGCAAGGCTGAGTAACCCTGTGGGCTAATTCATACTCCAGAGCTCCCTATGGGGTCTGGATAAAGCTAGTGTCCAGCCGAGATCACATCCTTACCTCACTTTTCTCTCCCACCCTTATATTCTGCTTCTTTTAGCCCCTTTCTTTGAGAACATAAAAACAAAAACATCGTCCCAATGCCCAAGGATGTCTGCTACAGCCTTTATTTCTAGGAAGCCCCATAAAGGAGCTGGTCCTAAGAAGCTGGCTTTAAAGGTGGGATGATGAAGAGGAGTCCCTAGAGGGCAGGGGTGCAACCAAGCCCCATCCTTTTGCTAGTTACTGAGTGTTGCTAGTCCTTGGCAAATCTATTTATTCTTCTCGTGTAATGACGGAAAGACAAAGAGACCCAAGTTAAGACAAAAATGAAGTTTAAGGTGTGAATTTTCTCTTTTGCTTTATGGGAATATATAGAGCATAATTTAACTACATTGTTGTTAAACCAGCAAAGCTACAGGTGAAAGTGGTTCCATCTCTGGGGATCGAGAAGTCTAGAGAAATTACTAACTATAAGGCTGGTGGAGACAGGTGGCCATTGCTAAACAAGCAACATGTGAGAGTCTTCAGGTCTTGTTCAACAGAATTTAGAGAGATTTTCTTCACTTGCAAATAGAGCAGAAAACTTTAGCTGGGAGAGTGGCAGCACTTCAGGGAAGGTGACTTCTCATCCTTGGTGAATCTCCAATGCCAAAGTTAGAAATATGACAGGGAAGAAGTAGAAGACCTGAGACTTAAGGTTGAGCTATATGGGTATAGTTGAGACCCTTGCACTTTCAGAGCCAACCAGGCCTCTCTGATTTGTTGGAAGACAACGGTTACCCTTACTTGAACAGTATCTAGAGGCTTCTTATGATCCATATCTCATCTTGACTTGACTGGGGGAATTTCTAGGGCTACAAAGGGAGAAAAAGGATTTTATGTTACAGGGATTACAGGACTTCCTCTCAGCAGGGGGGTTATGCCTGGGCACAGATCCCAAGAGTGTGGGATTAAAGAAAGGCTAAATAGAAAGCAGGTTTAGGAGAACTTAACCAGTAGGAGGCACATTCCAAGGCATAGTATTTAATACCATGGCAAGAGCTCTGAAAGCCAATTCTAACATGTGGCTGCAATGGTTCTTAGAAGCTGGGAAAAGGAAATGACCACATTAAAGTAGACATGCCTGAACTCTCATGGTAGAATGTGGAAGAGAAGTAAGCATGCTACCGCACTAACCAAGTAATACTAGAAAACCTTCCAGTGAACCATGTTTCTCAGAGAGGAGTACGGATGACAAGATTCCACAATAACAGACACCGGTGTGAGAAACAACAGCAAGCCTATTACCACAACCAACAGCAAGGTCCGAGTGGCAGCTACAGACCTTCTGGAGTCGGTTGACAAAGCTCTTTATTGCCAGGAGCAAGATGCATTGGCAGACAAAAAGGGACTGCTTAATATATAATCTGAAGTGAGCAAGGGTGACTTAGAAGGCTGGGGTCAGGCACCATTCCATTGGGAAATGTCATGTCTCGAACAGTTTCAAGACCAAAGCCTCTTCCTAGACCAAGAATACATGGACTGGAGAAACTGGTGTACATGATGAAGGACCCAGAACACCATAGCCAATGTATACAGATTTCTTCAGTTCTCTTCCAAAGCAATTTATGATTATTCCTTTGCATAACCACAGACTGAAGAAAAAGGGATATGATCTTTTGAGGGATGTTGGATACAAGATCTAAAGGGATGAGTCTATCCAGTGTTCCTAAGTAGCATCTTCCTTACTCCTTCTTGAGAGTAGGGGCACACTGAATTCAGATAATAAATGGAGTTTTCAACCAGTTCCGTCTCAGTTGGTGTAGTGGGTCCTGTCATCAAACTAGAGGTCAGTTCTCTGGTCTTTGCATTTGTCTTTGAAATAGATATACTCACAGTAGACTGAACCCTCATAACCCTTTAATCTGTAGCATAAGAGCTATTCTGGTAGGAGAAGCCAAGGGGAAGTTCCTGGAACTGCCTCCCCGTCCCACTCAACTAAGACAGTAAACAAAATACCACATCCAGGAGAAAATAACATTCATGTGAGACACACAACATTCTACTTTTGCAGTCTTGCTTCAGGGCTATGTTAATTTTTCTGTTTTCTGTCATATATTCCAAAGGGACCTGGACCATCTGACATTACATTGGTTTACCATAATGAAATATGCTAGTCATATATAATGAGAAACACACACACACACACACACACACACACACACACACGCATATACCCTCTCATATACACATGTTAGTCTGATATAATGAGAAATACACACACACACACACACACATACACTCAAATATACATGTATACACACACACATTCTAGAAGTCCTGATGAGACATGCTTTTTAGAAAGGGATAAGCCTCACAAAAAACGTATTTGCTACATGAATAACATTTTAAAATACAAATCATCATTTTTAAAGGTTTTGAAATAACGTTAGTCTTAGAAAAGACGCAAGGAGAGTATGGAGTTTTTCCTGTATACCCTTTGCACCTGTGTAAACATAAGCCGTATAGCAAAACAAATAATCTTGTTATTCTGACATTATTCAGAGCAGGCATGTCCAACCTGCGAGCCACCATTTTTCGTCCTTGTTTTCAGAGTCAAAACCTGGGCAAACACTGCCTATCAGCAGGAATTTTTGCGACTGACAAGAAATGTGGGATTGTAAAGAAGTCTCCCAGACTTGTTTTCCATTTACAACTCTAGGGTTCGGAGGAGCCCTTAGAATTACCGGGACAAAGACCTTCGCCAAGTTCCTATTCCGGTGTCGGGGGTCTACAGCCAGCCATCATCAGGCTCTTCTGTAGCAGGCCATGGGGGAGAGGCGCGGCCCCTTTAAGGGAGCCCTCTAAGACCGGCGCTTGGGGTCTCCCCGAGCTGCGGAGCAGGGGCGGGGCGCCGGGGACCTGGGCTTCCCACGCAGCCGGGGACGCCTCTGCGTCACGGCGCCCGCAGCCAATCAGGAGACAGCTTGGCAGCACGCATTACTAGGGCGACGGGCGGGACGCCTCCTCGCCCGGGGATGAATTAGCGGCGGGTTCTGACCGAGGGTCGCCCCGTCCCGGCGTCCGCGGCTCCGCCGCGTGCCCCCGCTGTGCCGCGGGGCGTCGGCTGCGGGTCGCGGGCGGGCGACGGCCGCTGTCAGGTAGGGGCTGCTGCGCGGAGAAGATGGCGTCGGGCGGGGAATCTCCGAGGCGGCCGAGGCGGAGCTGCAGCCGGGGCTGTCGCTCCTGAGCCAGGCCTCCCCCGGGGCTCGCCCTCGCGGACGGGCGTCTCTCGGTCGGGAGTCGGGGTTCTGGCGCGGGTCGCCGGCTGGGGTGACAGGAGGCGCGGGTGAGCGACTCCCGCGAGGCTGGCGGAGGCGCAGGGAGCAGGGGCGCCGCTCGAGCTCGGGCGGTGGGGCGCGGCGGCCTGTCGGGGTGCACGGAGGGACTTGGGGACTTCCCTGCCCAGATCTCGGCGGCCCTGGGAGCTGCCACGTCCCGCAACGCCACCCGGGTCATGCTCTGATTAAATCCCATGTACCAAAACGGCCCCAGTGGCCGCCACGTGCAGGGCTCGCGGGGAGCTGCCGGGGAGGGCCGGGGCTGGAGCTGCCTGGCTTGTGTGGTGCTCGTGAACTGGAGGTGGGTTGTAGGCGTCAGCGTGGCCGTGCCGCGAAAGGAAAGGTACTTCTGCGAAGAACTGAAACTCTAAGGCCCACGCTGGTCTTCCGGGGCCAGTTTGCTTTCTGCGTTTTCCCGTGGTAGGTGGATATCTTGCAAGCTTGGCGTCTGCCTTTGAAGTTCATTAACTGTATTCAGTTTGCACCGAACGGCTGTGGCTAAAAGTAGGGGTTGACATTTAGTTTAAGTTCATGGAAATATGGGAGGTATTATCAAGATAAGAGATTATTCCCATCTGTCACTTATTTAGGTCAAGAAACATGGCATAAAATACACGAGTTGCATTAGTTTTTTTTATAAACTGCCTTGATTTAGAAGTCCTTTTTCATGTATTTTTTGAGTCAGTAAAATAAAATTATTTTAATTTATGTAGTAGTTTCAATTGCCGTATTGTACTTTGTTGGGACAGATAAGCATGCTTTTCTTTTAGATGGGCTTGATTTTGTGGGGTACCTTGTTCTGTCAGTGAGAAAGCACAGTGGCGCTTTGTGTTCTGGTTGTCAGCACTGTGGGGCTGTATGTTGGTCACAGTGAAAAGGAGATTTCCTCTACCTCTAAACTTGAACAGGTAGCACGATTCACCTGTTCTCACAGGTGTAAAGGCTGGTTATTGCTGATAGCCAAAGGGAACAGTGCTGAGGCAGAAGGTTTGTAAATTGAAGGCCAAGCTAAGCAATTAAGCAATTTAGCAAGACCTTGTCTTTAAATAAAAAAGGGCTGGTGATGTGACTCAGTGTGAGGTTCCCAGGCTCAATCCCAAATACTGGAGTGGGAAAGGGAGAAAACTGTGGGGACCCCTCTCCCGCCCTCCCAGATTCATTCAAACTGGATCTGTGGAGATGTAATGGATCTGGGGCTGAGCTTAGGTGTCCTTAGGTCCAAATTTTGTCTCTAAAAATATCTTAGTATAATCATAGAATTTTTTAGAGGACTTGATCTCTGAAACAGGGATAGTTTTTGTCCAGTTTCACCGTAGTATCATGTGGGGGAAAACAGCATATGTTAAAGGACTTAGCTAAAATCACAGGGATAATAGTTGACGTTTATCACCGTGCATTACCATGTGAGGCTGTGTGTCAAGGACCTTGTGTGGGCAATCTCAGCAGTGTTGTGAGGTGGATACTTTTATGATTTTTGACATATGAGCAAATGAGATACATTGAAGTTTTAAAAGCTTGTCTCATATCACATGGCTGGCATTTAAATTTCAACCAGCATTCTTAACCACCATGCCTACTCTCCCTCTAGACTGACAAGATGTGTTGTATCTTTAGGAAAAATATATGAGCCAATATTTTAAGGAGTTTTGTTTGTGATCTTTTCGTCATATAAATAATAATTGCGATTCATTCTGTTAGCATCCAAAGCAGTTTGTGTGGTAATGACAATTACTTGCGTTAAGTGGCATCCTACTTTTGATGCCCATCACTTGAAAAAGTCCTTTAAACCACAGGATTGTGACTGATTTCTACAGGAAGCACAAATCAATATTGAGATTTTAGTTTTGATTAAATTCTTTGAAAGAATAATTTGCTGGGTAGCTTTAGAAGAAAAGTTGTTTTAGTAAGGTTCATTGCTCTGACATGCTCATTTTTTCATTTTCCATTTAATAGAAAAAAGGTCACATAAACAGAAGCAGCTGAGACTTTTTTTTAAGATTGAAACTTTCTAGAATAGCCCTGCCAAGTCTTTGGGATATAGAGATTAATTCCTGATCTTATCCTTGTGGAGTTCAAGGATTTGCATGTGTCCAAAAGTTTGAAATCCCGTGAATAAGGTGAACAAATAAATGATTAACTAGTACAATATGCTGAGAATTCAAATATAGTTGTGGGAACATGTAACAGGGATGCTTTTTTTAGGAATGGGCCTGGCCAGGAGAGGGGAAGGGACCATAGGATAAGGGAAAAGGTGTTGCGCTGTCCCAGGAACTAATGTGAAGCCAGGATTACTGAAAGTGCATGGGTGTCAAGGGTTGGACCTGTGTGTGTAGGTGTTGCCAGGAAAGGTGCCTGGTAGAGTGACCTTATTTTGCTAAGTTTATTGTAATAAAGAAACCAGCTCAGTCTAGCTTCTCTTTACTTCAGAGAAGAAACATACCAGAAGCCCAGAGTTGATTGAGGTTGGCTGTTCTTTGCTACTGTGATAAACAGATCTTGTCTTTGGACTGGTTTAATTTTCTGGAAACTGAGTCTACATTGGATTATATAATTGTTCCCAAAGCTGTATTTACTCCCCCCACACTGTTACATTGTTGAGTGCTGAGGATTGAGTTCAGGCCTTGGGTAGGCTGGGCAAGTGTTCCAGTGCTGAGCTGCATTGCCAAACCCTTGCAGTGTAGTGTGGTAGAGTGTATTTTGAGTCAATCTCTGTATTGCCCACGTTATCCTCAAACTTGCAGTCCTCCTGTTCAGCATCCCAAGTACCTGATGTTATTAGGCATGCAACACTATGCCCAGCCACTTGTCTTTTTATCTGTAGTTTAACTGGCAAAATATTGGGGGAGTTATATTCTTATTTTGTAGTACGAACTGTAGACCTGTATCTGATTTTCTCTTTTTCCATCATACTTGAAACTTCTCAGAGGCTTTTTCCCAGGCATCATTTTTATTTATTTATTTTTTTAGCTCTTTACAATATTTCTAAGAGATGGGTAGGGATTTATATTATTAATAGTACCCCATAGCTGCTAAATTGCTACAAATGTCATGGCTTAAAATAACACAACTGCATTTTCTTCGAGTACTAGAGACAGGAATCCTGAAATCCATGTCAGTTAGCTGAGATCAAAGTGGAGGAAGGCTGTGCCACCTCTGGGAGCGAGTGTGCTCTGGCCGAGTGCAGCCTCTGGCCGGGGCATTCTTGGTTTATGGCTGAGGTGCTCCAGTCTCTGCCCTTGTGGCCATATGCTTTTTCTCCTCTTTGGCCTGTAGGTTTTTCCCATTGCTTCCATCTTATAAGAATATACTGTGTGTGATTGTATTTAGGGCCTATCTTAATATTCTGAAACAATTACCCCAGTATAAAATGTTTAAATTATATCTAAAACACTATAGGGTTTTTTCTTTTTTATTACCTAGTTAATATTGAAAGCCTTTCTGCCAACTACAGTTTTGTGTTTCTCTTTCCTTCTTCCCCCTTGCTTTCTTCCTCTCTCCTCTTTGCCTTGATCTTGCTCTTACTCTCCCCATCTGTCCAGGTACCCCTGAGATTGCTAAAAGGTAATATTCAGAGCTGGGCATGGTGCTATGCAGCTCTGGTCCCTGCACTTGGGGGTCCTAGGGAGGAAGTGATTGAGACCAGCCTGGCTATGTAGCTAGACCTCATCTCAAAGCAAGGTTAGGATTTTCTTTTTTTTCTAATGCTTTTATTTTGAGGTAATTGTAGAGTCATGCAGCTGTAAGAAATAGTGTAAGGAGATCTCATATACCTTTCACCCAGTTTTTCCCAGTGGTTATATCTTTCAAACTAGTGCAGCACTATAGCCAGGATTTTGACACTGATGCAGTGGAGGAACACGACAGCGTGCTGCCGGCGTGTTGGTTCCCTCAGGATCCCTGTGTTACCCATTGCGAGCCACGTGCTCTTCCTTGCCAGACCTTTGGAAACCACTAACCTGGTCTGCATTTCCCTGATTTTAAAATGTTAAGCAGACTTAATATACTTTTCAGTCCTTGGGGATTGAGGTTTTCCACTTAACATAATTCCCTAAATGTTCATCGAAGTAATTGTGTGAATCAATAGTTTTGCTCTTTTTTCTTCCTTAGTATTTATTTCTTAGTTTTCATTTGTACAGGTGTACTCATTAAAGAAATGAACCATGCATCAGGTTTTTGTGTGGATGTAAATTTTCCCTTGTGTGGGGTAAATACGCAAGAGTACAATTGCTTGGCTCTCTGGTGGTTGTATTAGACCCGTGGGGTTATCTGTGAGCTCTCAAATCTATACCATTGTCACTTTGCCCTTAAGTCAGTATCACACTATCTTGATGACATTGTTATACAGTAAATATTGAAAATAGGAAATGCAAGTTCTACTTTGTTCTTCTTTTTCAACATTGTTTTATCTGTTCTGAGTCCCTTAAAGTCCATATGGATTTTAGAATGAATTTTTCAATTCTGCAAAGCAGTCTGTCATCTAGAGCTCTGTTTTAGTGTATTCATTCAGTTGTACAACCATCACAATTAATTTAAGCATTGTCTTTCTTCCCCCTGAGAAGCCTCATGTTTATTAGCAGTGAAACCTGATTCCCCAAATCAGAGAAATTCCTGAAATCCTCCAAATTCCCCTTTTTCCTAGGCAGCTGGCAAGCTGCTTTCTCAGATTTGCCCATTTGGGACATTTCATAGAAGTAGAATCTAATGATATAATATGTGGTCTTTCAAGACTGGCTTCTTGAGCATTCACAGAGCATGATGTTTATTTTTTATCCATGCAGTGTCATGTAAACTATTTAATTCTGTTTGGATTGAGACAGGGTTTCATGATGTATCTCAGTGGCCTCTGCACGGTCTCGTCTTCTTAGGTACTGGGATTACAGGTGTGTGCCTGTGCACCTGGCTCACCTAATTGTTATTTATCGCCAGAAAATCTGTTGAGTGGATATGCCACATTTTATGTTCATTTATCAATTAGTAGATATTTGAGTTGTTTCTACTTATTTGCTATTAAGAATAATGCTAATATGAACAGTCAAGTACACATTTTGTATGGATAGGGTTTTTATTGGAATTGTTGGGTCATAGAGTAATTACGTTTAACCTTTTTGAGAAACAGACTGTTTTCCCAAGTGGCTGTGCAATTTTGCTGTCCTGGCATCAGTGTCTGAAGGTTCCTGTTTCTCCTCTCCAATAATTATTATCTGTCCTTTTGATTATTGCCATTCAAGAGCAGTTATATCATTCTCATAGGGGCAAGTGATAGCTGTTGTGGTTTTTGACTCTTGTTTTTTGGTGGCAAATTATGTCAGTCCTGCTTTTATGTGCTTAATTTATAGTTTTTCTTTGCAGAAATGTTACTCTTACCCATTTTCAAATTGTTTATTTACTTTTTTGTTATTGAGTTGTAGGAGTTCTTTACGGAGAGCATCTAGATATGTCTTTTGCCTCAAACAGGATTTGTAAAACCCTTCTTCCATTATGTAGGGTTTTTCTTGTGTAAGACAGTTGAATTTTAAATGTTTATCTTGCGTCTTTAACATTCTGAACTCCAAGCTAGGAGGTTTTCAGGGTGTATTTCTTGGGAGTTTCTGTGTAAAACATCGTATCATTTGTAAATAAGGACACTACTTCCTCTTTTCTGTGTGGCTTTTACTTTTCTTGTTGCTTTGCACTGGCTAGGACTTTGAAAACAACATTACATGAGAATGGTAAGATAGGTATATTTGACTTGTTCCTGATAAAAGGAGTGATTTAATTTTTTTACAGTTGGGCACACTAATGTTTACCTTGTTGATAGATGGAGGTTACCTAATTGGAGAAGTTGCTCTTGTTGTTTTTTTTTTTCCTGAAGTTTTTCTCAGAATGTAAAAATGAGATAATGAATTTTTCAAGTCATATTGTGTATTAATTGGTGTGATCATGTGAGTTTTTTCTTATGCTTCTTAATTTGTGGATTATATTGATTGATTCTTGAATAATGAACCTGCTTTGCAGTGCTCTTTTAAATTCAGTTCTTAGTATATTATTGAATTCTTTTTCTAATACTTTAGCATTTATATCAGGGAATTGGTCTGCATTTTTTTTTTTTTTTTTTTGCTTTTGTAGCCTTTTTTTTTTCTGGTGTGTACGTCAGGGTAATACTAGCTTATAAAATGGATTTTGAAGTGCTCTCAGATCATACTCTGTTTTTTTCTGGGAAAGATTATGTAATTTGGTTTTAATCTTTAAGCATTTGATAGATTTCACTAGTGAAATAATCTGGGCCAGATTTCTTTTTCAGAAGATTTTAAATTAGACATTCAATTTCCTTAATAGTTACAAGGCTATTTAAATTACCCATTTAATTTTGTGTAAGTGGTATTAGTTTGGCTTTTGAAAAATTGCTCTATTGATATATAAAGCTAGATTTTTCATTACTCTGAAGCAGAGGTGGGAGTTTCAGCCTCTTCCTAGACCTCCACAGATGGCCTGCTCCCTACCTGGCCTGGCTGATCCTGCTGGGAGGAGACTCCTTCTTCGCCCTGGGTGTCATTGAGAACCTTGACTCTCTACTAGGCCTCCTGTGATACTACACCCATGTGGCTGCATAAGATGTCCTTACTGCCAGGTGCAATCTAAATCTAGGCAGTCAAGATTTTTTTTTTCCTCTTTGTGACAGGAGTAGGAGGTGGAGGAAAATTGAGGGCAGGCCAGAGAACATCTTAGCATGTTGAAAGTTCCTAGCTCATCTGTCTCTGTCCACCGTCCATCTTCTTATGTTTATTTCGTATATCACGGTCAGGCCTCTGAGTCGTATTTAGCTGGAGCAGTAGGAAAAAGTACATGTGCTTGATTATGCTAAATGGAAATTGGACTTTTTTTGTGGAAGGAATCACAGAGTAGAAATTAAGATATGTAAGTTGGCCAGTACATGACGCTTGTGAAGTTAGTTTTGGGTCAGTTACTTGGAAGTAATAGTTTAAGTGTGTGTCTGTTTCTCCAGAGAATAATTCTGTTACTCAAATCACTGTACAGTAAAAGCAATTTCTCTTTAGTTTAGGTCTCTTACAAGGTTTGACTATCCTTTGAACTAATTTGTTTCTGCATTTAAATATGAGTTTATAATAAATTAAATTTCTGGCTTAGTATGTGGTACAGAAAAAAGTCTCTTTGTTAAAGTTTCATTGTATGAAGAGAAGTAATTCACCTTTTTTTCCCCCCTAGTAATTGATATAGATTGTTTGTCTATGTATTTTTGTTTTTGGTCCTGGGGAATTAAACCCAGTTCTGTGTGCTCTACCACTGAGCTATATCCCAGCCTATTATCAGAGATCTTGAAGCTGTGAATCATTTTCTAAAAGAATAAGAAGGAAAAAGGTGTCTATAGTATGGTTAAGAGTTATGTAAGGAAAACTAATGAGAGAATGGTGCAGACATACCATAAGGAATCCTGGTGGGCTGCAGTGGAAGTTGAGGTGGTATTTATGACACAGGTCACTGGAGAGACAGAGACAAACTCCTGGGCCCGTAACCTGCTATTCATTAACAAAGTTTATTAGCCCGAAATTTACCTAGCATACCTCATTGCCTTGGGAAACTGGGAATACCATGATTAGAGATTTACAGAGACATTCGGCTCTGTCCAGAAGCTTCCATTGTTGTAAACCTGTGGTCACCTTAGATTCCAGCAGAACCTCAGGTGACTGAGGCTGCCCATATTATGTTGATTCATTCATCTCATGGATGTCAGTCTGACCCTCAAGTCACAAGGATTCCTCTGGGGCTCTGAAACCCAGGACTGGGATGATGATGGACTCCAGCCCACCACAGCACCCTGTGAGTGGCCAGTCTGATCGATTTTTGTAGACCTGGGCCTGCTTCAGTTTTTCAGCCTCAGAGGCCTTTTTCTTTTCCTCGCTTGCTTTTGCTTATTAGGGGAGTGGCTTGATTTTTGTCAGAGCTTTGTTGCCCTTTACTTTCTCTTACTTTATAGTTACATCATTTGCCTGTGAATTCATACAGTTGTTTTGGTCTAATTTCCATAATCTAAAGGAGGAACTCATACTAGCCAGCCTAGCCAGCATTTTTTGCAGCATTTTTCTAGTTATATGGGGCTTGCAGCTTTCATTGCTTTTGATCTATTTTAAAGTTTTGTAAGTTATGATATACTGATAGCAATACAAGTTGTGTCCTTAGGCATGTAAAGGAACTTGTTGGTTGGAAGTACAATTGCTTTTTTCTTTTCGGAAAGAGGCCAGTTTCATGGATAGTAAGCTACTTGATTCCAGTGTTAACCATTACCTGTACATGTGTCTGGTCTTTGGAGTCTGCCCTCTTTTTGTCCCGTCTGTGCAGACTGTGATGAGGTCTGGCGCAATTGCCTAAACTGGGCTTGAACTGAAGCTCCTCCTGCTTAAGCCTTCTGAGTAGCTGGAACTACATGCCTGCATTCCTACATCTCCAGGGTGTTTTTGAACCAATTGGTCCTCTTGTTTCCTAATTAATTATCAAATTATGAAAGTTATAGATATATATTATTTTTATATTTGACCAAGAGCTGCAGTGTTAACTTTTTATCTTTTATTTATTCTCTAATAAGAATGGGGCCTTATGCAGCCACAATATCTTTTGGTTAGTCTCAACTAAGTCTTCACCAGAGAGAAATGGTTTTGACCGTCACATTAGAGGTGAGTTAACTAAGTGTTTTATGAAACACTTGATCTTAAAGTTGTAATTTTATATGGCCCGCAAATAATGTCATAAATATCCAAATGGTTGTTGACATAGAAAAGGTTTCCCACCCCTGCATATGGCGTACTCTGAATATGATCTGATGGGCTTGAATTTCGGTGTTACCACCACTTAGGTTCCTATGTTCAGGTTCATTTGCTTGACACTCATCAAATCAAAGGAGGCCATTTATTTTGGTGAAAAGGATTTGTTTAGAGCTAGCTCACAAGAGATGAGGGGCCTGATCACCCAAATCACCATCTCATCATGTGCTTGTGTCTTAAGATGTTTATAGCAAGGAGCTGCAGGGTGAGTGAATACAGTGAGATAGTCTGGGCTTCTTTCAGCCCTTCTTAGTTCTGACCTCTCTCTCTTGCCTGTGGAAATGAAACTGGACTTTCACCTCTTGGTGCCAGCATCTGCTTATTTTGTTTTTTCATCTGAGCTGAGGAGAAATGTGGGTGATGGTCTATGCCCTGGGTCTGAGGAAGTTTGGAGAAGCCATTTTGCCTCCAGAGTTGGGGAAGAAATCTAACCTTTGAAATTCTACTTTGCTAGACTGATTACAGCAACTGTACCACTTATTTGCTGTTACTGTGATTTGACCTGGGAATTTTATATTTAAACCTATTTACTCACTGTAAAAACAAATTACAGTACTTTTCTTTCTGTAGCTATTGTGAGGATTTAAAGAAATGTTACATACACGTAACACTTCTCCTAGGACCACATACATTCCAATAAATTTTTATTTTTTAAATTATGGAAAGGATGTGGGCAACTGCTTTCACCTTTATCAAACCTAGCTTCTTAAACTTAAACAAAAAAATTTTTACTTAGTTTTTAGGTTGTAAGTTTATTGATAATAATTGGAAAGAATGGAAAGAAGTAATTGACAGTAATTGCTTTTGGTGGGGTAGGATATTTTTAATATGCAGTGACTTTTAGGCAGTGTTAGGTTTGATGTAGTGAGCAACAATGAGCTGGTAACTCAGTTCTGTAAACACACATGAGGAGACCCTGCCCTACCTGCATTCTTCATACTAGGGAGAAGCATCAGGGCTTGAAATGTGTCTTAAGAGAGTTATTACTTTTAGCTTTAAAAAATACAGAGAATAGATGGAAGACTTTAGAGCTGCTGAGTACCTTGATGGATGTGGTCATACTCTTCAAGGAGTGTGAAGCAGAAAGATCTGAGTTTTACCTGATTTGGGAACAACCACTTCAGGGTTTAAAGGGCAATATTAGGATAATGAAGAGTGTGAATGACTGATGAAAAGGGAAGAAATGGAAAAATGGCTGAAGGATATCCTATTTGGCTTGCTTAGGTTAACCCAGGATGTTCAGGGTTGGGATTGGGTGAAAAAGAGTGGTGGTGGGTGGTAGTGGGATAAAATTGGCGAGTTGGGGGCTGAAGGTGTAATTCAGTAGTAGAGCACTTGCAGGTGGTTGTGCAAAGTTCCAGGTCCGATTCTTAGCACAACCAACAAAGAAGTGAATTTGTGGAGGTAGAGGAAGAAATCGGTAGAGGCTGAGGGAATTTAAACTTCCCAGAAGTTAACAGTGATCCAGGGAAAGACTTTGGCCTTCTGTGGGTTATATAATCTGAGTGAGTTGGAAGTGGTTCAAGACAGATCATTCCCAGGTACTATTATATTAGGATATTGAAAATAGGTCTCAGTGCAGAATGTAGTGCGTAAACTGTGCCACACTTTTGGCTTGCCTGGGCTGCACTGAAGGAAGAGAAATTGGCTTGGGCCACAATGTAAAACATAGTTAATGTATATAAGTCATAAAACTTCTTTTTAAAACATTTTTATTAGATTTCTAGTGATACTATATGTAATAACTATCATGAGCACACTATTTGATAACAATTTTATATTTATATCACAGCTCCTAAGTTTTTTTAATATATTAAATTATTTTATGAGATAGCACAGCCATACTTTAGTATTGAAATTACAAAACTTAGATTTCCGATTACTAGCAGGAAAAGGTGTGTCTTTACAGGCACATATGTGTATAGGTTGGTTGAAATGCTGCCATTGGTAACCGGTGTGTAGCATAGCACCAAGTATCACAGGCACATGTGACGTCTGACACACTCCCCATTCATCTGGCTGTGCCTGGCAGTTGCAGCAGGCAGGTAGCACTGTATCACACCCTTTCCTACAAGCATTGCAGTGCCATTTTCCTGCTCTAGCACTGTGCAGTAGAGTTGTGAAAACTTGCTAAAAAAAGAAGCACATAATAATGTCAAAAATTTATGATTTTTGTGAGGCCAATTATTGGCAGTCATTTGGCCTGAGAGCAGTGGGTTGGACACATCTGATAGAAACCATAAAGAATTTAAACATAGATAATATGTTTATTACTGAGTAACATTTTGGTACAAGGAAATTACATATTATAAACAGGAACTGTCTACCCACTACAAATGTATTTTATAGTTTATGTAGTATAAAATATTCCTTGTAATTTACATTAGAATCAGGATCAAAGACGTGGGTAGAGTGTGGTCATGCCTATTTTCTTTCTTTAGTGTAGTCTTTGGGTCCCAGTAGCCATCTTTGATACTTTAATATACTGTGTTAAACCAAGCCTTTAGTTGAGGGATATCTGAAATAAAAGGCTTTATTGAGTCATTACTGATACTAGCCAGAAAAAGGACATGTCCTGGGACAAGTTCCAGTAACTACCAAAAGCAGGGCTGGGTAATAGCTGGAAGTGTGCCTGCCAGGCCAAGAGTATTTTTGTAAGCAACTTTTGAGAAGAAAAACACAAGTTGTTTACATAGAAACTACCTTTAGATAAGCCACCTGTAGATAAGAGGCTGTGATTATACCAAGTGGGGAAAATTGGGGGATCTAGGACTGTCTGTAAGGAGAAATAATTGCTGATTCTGGATTGGTTGGAAATGACAACCCAGAGACTTCGTATGTAAACAGCCTACGATGGAATTTAATTAAGTCAGGTTTTCAGAATACAAAATGAAAATGTGAAATAGTCTTGTTCCTTCACCTGTTAACTGATTAAATTTCCTTATTTGTTCCCCTCTCCGTCCCAGCCCTTGTAAATTTAGGAATTAAGTCTCTGTATTAAAAGAACAGGAGGAGGGGTTTCCCCTCACTCTCTCTTCTCTGGTTGGGATCTAGGCTCAGATTTTACCCTTGCTGTTCATTTTCTGGCTGGGGGTGTTACTGTCAGCGAGAAGCAGGCCTATGGACCTGGCTGAAATATTTCATCCTCCCTGAAGATGTGGGGTGCGAGGCACACTGAGGTTGAGTTCTGGCTACACGTGATCTCTGGCCTCACTTGCCTGGCAGTCCTCCAGCTGCGTGGGTTGCCTGTGCATCGATGTAGTCAGCAGTACCATAGGCCCATCAGAATCTGTTTACACAACGAACCTAACTTAAATGCCCTGTCTTCAAACTGCTTTCTCATTTATTTTTTTTTCCATTTGTCACCTCTACAGGCTTTTAAAGACCTTGCTGAGACTTTCTTCTGGAGCTGGCAACAGAAGGATGAGATGACATGTGTATTCCGTAAAAAAGTGTCTGGACCCATAAGCAATTAGCAGGGCACTTTCTGACTACTGAACCTTCTTTCCAGAACAGGACCCTAAAAGCTTGGGGTAAGTTTAGAGTGGTTTCCTTGTTTGATGCTTTTATTCGTGTGTCTGTACACAAAGATTTTATCATAGATGTTCCTGTTTCTGTTGTGTTGAAATGTTCCATGCTTCCCCCTTAACTTCTCATTGAAAAGTCAGCACTTCTGTTAGATTTATTGTGCGTTTCCTGTTGCCAGAAGGTGAAATGGTGCATTTCCTATTACAGAACAAGACCCTTCATTGCTTGCTGATCTTGATAATGTGATTCTTTTTGAATTTTCCTGTTAAGAATTAGGTTCCTGTTTTTAAGAGTCCACAGTTGTCATTATTTTATAAACGTTATCATGCATAGTGTTTGGTATTTTTGTTTTCATTTTTCTTTCCAGTATGGAAAAAGAGAATCTCTTAGTATTTGATAAGTAGCCTTTTTGACCCATGCTTTATGGCTAGCTTTCTAAGTGACAATATTAGTGTACTTCAGTTTTTAAAATTAGCTATATAATAATTCTTTATGTGGCTATACTATAACTATTTCACTATTGATAGATATTTAATTTTGATGGATAAAATTTTTTCTAATCTTTTCATACAAATCATATTTTGATGACTTTTTTGTTTTGGTTTTAAGAGGGGGAAAGTATACTAGATTGAACCCAGTACATTGAGCTACTAGGAAAGCATTCTACATCAAGAGACCATCTCTTGCCATCAGAGAGCATTTTTATACATATTTTTTCTCACTTTTGAGTACTTTTTCAAGAATAGGAGGTTAGAATTAAATCACTGCATAAAAACGTATATGCATTTTGAAATTTTATCAAATTTACTGAATTACCTTTTAAAAGATCTCAAATAGTTTATTCTCTAGTAATAGTATTTTTGAGTTCTTGTTTCTCTGTAACCTCACTTTTGCTGGAATATTGTCAGATGTGAAGAAGTAGTAGTTGATAACAATAGCTAAAATGTGGAAAACACAAAAATACCTATCAATAGACTAGTGGATACATAAATTGTGTTTTTCATATATAGTGGAATACTACTCATCTATAAAAACAGATAGGTTTGAGGCCTTTGTAGGTAAATGGATGCAACTTGAGATGAGACCATTAAGCTCAGTGAAGTGAGTCAGATGTAGAAGGTTAAATATTGAATTGTTATTGAATATGAGAAACACAGATCATAGTCATTTTGTAGAACAAATGGGAGACTAAAGGGACCTAGTGGGGAGGGGACAGGTATGAGAAGGTCAGGAAGAGAGAGAGGAAGGATTTGTATGTTTGCCAGGATATATATGTGCACAAAATACTCAAGTTCAATGTAAACATAATGTATCACATATATTTATCAATAAAATGGGAAGAAAAAAAAGTAGTAGTTGAAAATGTGGTTTGGCATTGCCCTGATTAGAAATTTTTTTTGTGTGTATGCCTTTCCAGGGGTGAATGTTTTGATTGTTCGCCCATTTTTTCCTTTTGATGTATTTTATTCTAATTCTTAGTGCTTTTATAATTTACATGTAACTTTAATTTATCAGAAAATCTTTGTTTGTTTTGAGAGCCCTCAAACTTGTCCTCTTGCCTCAGCCTCCTGGGTCCTAGGATAAGTCTTGTGCCATGATCCTCGGCTATAATTTGATATCATGGATGAAATCTGCTAGACTGTGAAGGAGATTCAAGAGGGCCTTAAAATTGTGTAGAAAAACTTAGAGGATAAAAATAAATTTTGGTGCCTTTGGAAAGTAGTTTGTTTAAAATTTTTATTTAAAAACTTAGTTCAGTATTACCTGACTCTATAAAGCATGTCAGTGATGAGAAATCCTGCCAAGAAAAAGACAGTATAGAAGAGACACAAAACTTAATTTGTATTATGTACATGTCATAAACATGTGTGTAAATAATTTAGGAGAGTGCAAAATTAGGGCTGAGTTTTATTCATTTTATATATTAAAACATATGAAACAATTCTTACAATCTTGAGAGATGAGTGGATGTACTCTGATAGTTTTCTAGAACACCTGCTGAGACTTACTTCAGTTGGATTTGTTTTCAGTGCCCATGGCAGAAGGCTTGTGACCTTGTGTTGTGAAATCTGGAGACTAAGATGAACTGTTGATCAAAAAGTTTGGCTCATTGGATTTTTAAGGAGATGCCCTGTGGTATGCTGAAAAGACTTCCTAAGAGAGATCCAAGTCCTCATCCTTGGAACCTGTGGTACGCTACCTTCTGTGGCAGAACAGGGTCTTTGTGATTAATTGAGGATCTAGAGTAAGGCAGTTATCAAGGCTTGTTACTGTAGCCATAGGAAATCACTCTACAGTGTAAGGAAAGGAGATAGTTCACTATCTCTTCTTTATTAAGAAATTCTTTTTATCAGTTATTACTAATGACACTTGAGTCTTGGCCACTTGTTGCTATTTGTCATCATTTATTTGTTCTCATTGCTGAGTAACAGGTTAAAAACTACCGAAGTGACTTTAAAATAAAAAAGAAAATTCAGCAGTATTTGTAGCGTTGATAGAGAAGGTTTTGAGTAATTTTTATAACCCAAAAAGTGATTAGAGTCATTTAGATTTTTAAAGATTTATTTCTTAATTAGAATAATTTGCAGTACATTTTCTTGATGTATTATGAAGTGACACTTCTCTTTTAGTGAAGCTGTGTGAGTTTAAAAAGTCCTTTATAGAGTTTCAGGTTCATAGCATATTGGTGAAGCTTTCCTCCTAGTTTATAAATTATGTATTTTTTTTTCCAGCTATGATAGAATATAAGTAATGGTGTGTTAACTCTCCATTGCTATAACAAAACTACCTGAAATAATCAACTTAAAAGAGGAAAAGGTTTATTTTGGTTAATAGTTCTGTAAGTTTCTATCCATGACCAATTGGCCAGTTCCTTCAGGCTGTAGTAGGATAGCACATTGTTATGAAGAGCACTTGTTAGAGCAGACTTTACATTTTGCAGCTGGGGAGTAGGTAGAGAGTGACATCCTACAATTCCATTGGGATATTCCTCCAATTACCTGAAACTGTCCAAGGCACCACCTCTTAAAAGTTTCCTTTCAGTAACACAAAGCTTAGGACCAAATTTTTAACAGTTGGGCCTTAGGGGGGCATTCCAAATGCAAATTATAGCAAATCTGTAAAAAGCTTTCTCCATGGCTTTAATTGCTAAATTTTAAGAAGGTGTTTTAATTTTTGTGCTAGTTTGTGAGAAATAATCCTAAAATTGATACAAGGAAATTTTTACATAGTTGTAATTTTATTTTAGGATGTCCCTGGTCAAGAATGTAGAGAAGATATTGACGGAAAAGGGATACGGTTAAAAGGAGACAAACCCTGCAGACCTCTCGGAGGACTGGAGGCTTCTACTTTGTTTAGTCTTACTCTCTGGCCTCTGTGGTCACTTGTTTCCAAGATAGTTGGAAGGCTTTTTTTTTTTTCCTTAAATCTGTATTGCTGTCTTGTAAACTGAAAAAGTTTGCCCAGATTAAGGCTTTTAACATTTTCAATTTTTTCATAGTAAATTTCTTCCTTGACTTGAGGATACTGTTTATAAGCATTAGCTAATTTCTTTTTTTGAGGTATACATTGGACAAAAGGACTGTGACTATTAGCTAATAAAATTAGAAGTTCACCAGAAAAAAATGGCATTCTTTTTTGTTTTCTTAGAAAAATGAAAATGTTACCAGTCAGAATACCTGTTGTTCTCATATTTGGTAAACTGTCCCCTGTGCTATCACTTACCTTTTTCCTCCCAACATTGCTGTGGACTGAACACAGGGCTTTTGCGCTGAGCTACATCTCAACCCTATTTATTTATTTATATTTTCTGTAGATGTATACCACCAGGTCTGACTTGACTTGTTTTACTTTGTAGTTATTTAGTGCATTTAGATAGGTTTTGTGCAAAATATATCTGCTAGAACAGGTTTTAGAAATACTTTTTTGGAAGGAGGCAGAAGATAACTTTTCATACTCATTTTTGAGATTTTACTTATTGATTTTTTGTGATGCTGGGGATCAGCTTGAGGCCTCTCATGCTAGGCAAACACGGTACCACTGAGTTATCCACTATTCTATCCTAATATTTTTAGAAAAATCTTCAAGAGTCTATCAGAATGATTTTCCTCATTCAGTGTTGCTCTATACCCGTTACCCTCCACTTGGCAATGAAATGTGTTGTTCCAACTCTAGCCAGTGCTTTAAAGATTAGCTGTGGATCCCTGTGTTGTTAGAAACTATTTTTGCATTAAATCATAATTATGCTTTTCTTTCCATTCTCTGTGGTATTTGAGAAATAATGAAATAGCCATATAACACGGTCCCAGGAAGTACCCCCAAAGAAGAGATTGGGACCTCAGCTCACCTGGTGGAATAAGTTCATAAATTCTTGTTATAGCAAAGAATTTTCTGACACATCTGGGAGAAGCATAGGGAGAGGTCATCTCATCGCAGAATGTCTGCAAGGTTCTGCTTTTCCTGGAATCTGAAGTGACTATATATCCCCCCCCCCCCCCCCCCAACAGTCTTTGGAGTAAAGAAAGTAGATAGGTAGAGGAGAACTTGATGTCATCTCATTCTAATTTGGGTCTACTTTGTCTGAAACTCCTCAACACATTATCCTTTGTTTTCTCTATAATTATAATGTAAATACTTTATGGAGCTAATCAAAGGCTTTTTGTTGATTTCTTCTTCAGTGGAGTAAAAATTTACCAACCTTTGCAGATGGGTAGATGAATAGTATGATACATTCAAAGGAATGGGAAATTTTGAGGACTACGAAATTTTTCTTTTTTGGTCTTCTGAAGTGAGTGAGGCTATTGCACTGACCCTTCTTTCTCAGCTTAACTGTTTAAAAGGAGTCTTAAATGTGCAGTCAAGATGAGTGGGCAGTAGCTTGGTGTGCTAGAATTTGTCATTTGTACTGTAATCCAAAATGTGAATGTCAGCTTTACAGGTTCTGAAAGTCAGGTTTATCACTTTTCCCATTGCTCAGGACTTAATTCATACCAACCAAATTCTCAAAAGGATTGCCTTTTTTCCCCCAAAGCCAAAGGTTTATTTATTATGTTAGGAGATTTACTAATGTAAAAATACTATGAGTATTGTATATATTGAAGTACCAGAAATAATCCTAAGAAAGTTGGTAAGGATGTTAAGAAAGTGTGCTAACTTAGGCAGATTAAAAAAAAAAAGTTAAGGATTTTATTTAACTCAGTGAGGGATCAAGCAAATATTATAACTGGTTTTAAAAAGAGTTAAGATAACCTGTGAAAATATGAGTTCTCTTTAAAAGGCTTTTGTTTGGGAAGAGGAGCTGGGGAGAGGCTAGGAAGTAAATTGAATCTTGACAGGTTAGAATTTGTGTTTCTGTTACTGGCAGTGTAAGAGTTGTAAAAATAATTCTCTTGGAATGGAATTTGATGAATGGATGACTGTAGAGTGATGTCAGACTTGCTGTCATGTTTCCCTCTCAATGTTTCTATGAATTGCAGTGAATAGGAATTTAAGGTTATTGGAGTACAATTCTTTTGGAATAGTAAAGCCTGGTAATTTGTTATAGTTGTACCATTACCTTGTTAATAAATGTTTTAAAATCATTTAATATATTTTGTTTTTAAAAATAATTTGGTTTTAAATAATATTTTTAAATAATAGATTTCCTTGCTAGTCTTATAGAAACTGATAATTTTCTCTTTGACACTATCTTTTTTTATTTTTTGATAGCTGGTGGAGACTTGAATTCTTTATTCAAGGGACAAAAGGAACATTAACAAATGCAGTCTAGTTTGGTATGCTTCCTCAGGTTCTCTGCCACCCCTTGAGGACCTGTGGGTGAAAAGCCCAGCGTGTTCCTACTGAACTACATCCCTAGTCCTTCTTACTTATTTGTTTTTCTTATTTGTTTAGAGATACAGTCTCACCAATTGCCCAGGATGGTCTTGAACTTGTGATCTTTCTGTCTCAGCCTTCTGGAAGGCTGAGATCACAAGTGTGTGCTGCCATTCCTGGCTTGTTACTTTACTTCTTTAAACATAAAATTACATAAAATGTTGGGAGGCTATGTAGTAGGACTGAAAAGAACCCAGACTTTAATAGTAATCTGCATTACTTATCTGTATACCATATAAATATAGTATTAGAATTTTACGACTTACTGTATCAGAGTCTTCATTTTAATTCCTCCTGAGCATTTTAGTATATGTTAAGTCAAATTTTAATGTACATGTTTTATAGAAGTAGCCACAGTATTTCTCTGTTAGAATAAATGTTGGCTAATTCTTTTCTTTCAGTGGCTATTCCTGATTTCTCCTGATTTATGATGCCCTCTAGTGAATTCTGCCTTTCAGAAAGACTTTTGAGAGGAAGTAATTGGTGAAGTGAAATCTTTAAAAGGATTATTACAGAAATTAGAACTGTTCCAATTGCTTTGTTAAGATGGATTTTTTTTTGTCCCTGGATGTATTAAAGCAGAGTTAATTTCCTATGAATCTTATTGAACAATTAAATGAAACTATTCCAGTTGACTTGAAAAATCTTTTTTGGTTTCAAGGTTCTAGAACCCATATAGATCACTAGTCCTCGGCCTATAAATATTGAGCGTTCTCTGGGTTAGCACTGTCCTGGGGGTTGCAAAGGTGTCAAAGGCAGAATGTCATGGATGCATCTTTGGTTAACTTACATATCAGTAAGGAGGCCATAATTCTAGATAGCCTTTATTGAATACTATATCTGTTCCTGAGCTTGCCAAGTCAGATTGCCTTGTCTTCTCATGGTTATCCTAAACTAGTTATCATTTTTAGTTTTCTTTACTAGTCCGGACAGTGAGACCCAGAGAGGTTTTAGAATGATTTATTCCCCCGTCCCTCCCTCAGCACCAGGTTCAAACAGAGAAGAGGCTGGTTGCTGAAGCATTGAATAAAAACCTTAAAAATCACGAATGGGCAGGAATAGAAGAGTCATCAGACACCCAAGGACATGCCTGAGCCAGGAAAACCTTTTATAGAAATAGTGAGTTGTTGTTTTTAAAAATAAGGTACTAAGTTACTGGCTACCATCTAAAAGCCTTTATCACTAAATGTGTCAGTATCTGCTGTTGGAAGACTGCCCGCATCCCTCCATAGTGGAGGGCCAGCAAGTAATAGGAGGTTCTTACAGCCAGCTTTCCTCTTCCCAAAGGGACAAAGTCGTATCTCAATAACCCAGAACTTGTAGTTCAGCAGGTAGCTTTGGTTAATGTTTACCTTTTTATTATGTAAAAAGGAAAAAAAAAAATAAATGGTTTAAGTAAAGCGTGATCTTTTAAGGCATCTTCAGCAGCATCTATTCTAAATTTTCATGACTATCTTTATTCATTATGTTAGAAGGATATTCATTATAGGGCAGATTTCATAATATAATGTATTGGAAGGACAGAATTCATTATGTCCCTATTTAGTGTAAAATAGTGAGCTTTTAAGTTACGCTGGGCATTTTACCACAGTAAAGGCTATTGTATAGGTTTTTAACCAAATTGACCTATTACACATCGTTCTGATGCTTTCTGCTTAGCAAAGAAATACTTAGCCTTCACTATCTTTATATAAAGCTTTCAACTCTATATAACATTAATGAATTTAATAGCATGCCATTCTGTATTTCATCAGTCAATGATTTTCTTCAAGGTAACAATGCCTTCATTTATGGTCAGAAATTATGTGCCGTAAATCTTCTACTCTAGACCCAAAGTTGGGGCAACTGTATCATTTAATATGCTGTTTTTGACAGTCCGATCGTCTTTGGCATTTGACTGTGAACCTAAGAAATTCTTTGCTTAAAATAAGGCCCAATGTATGCGTGTAGGGCTTTTGGTGAGGGACAATTGCATAGAGTGTTACCGGAGCTCAGGAGGTCAGGGCCATAAGGATCAGGTTTCTCTGAAATAAAATCAATGAAAAAATGTATTTTCATGTATTATTTTATTTCAGAGAACTTGATTTCACAGCAAAGTCTACCATCTTCATATTTATAGTATCCTGTGAAGATATTTCACTGTGAGGCCTAACATGTTTTGTCATTGCTTTTCTTTATAGTATAGGTTTGGGGTAGTAATATTTTAATATTTTGTGTGTAAATACTTCCATTCTTTTTTTGTATTTTTCTTGGTCCATATTTTAAAAAAATTGATGTTGACAAATTTATTAACAAACATTGTGCATTATTGAACACTCACAGGGTAACACTGCTTAGGGTGTTATTAAGCTTTTTCTTAACATTGGTCAGTCTCGATAATTCATATAAGGGACAGTTTTTACTATGTATTAAAACCTGTAAGTCTGTGGAATATTATTTACATACTGTTGTACCAGAATGCCATGACAGAAGGATCATATCTGTTGATCAGAACAGATTTTGTTCCTTTGCCTGTGAATAAAATTGGATAAAACTATTTTATTTCAAAATTCCATTTGGGGCAAAAACTGGGATAAGGTTGACATTGTTACTGGTATTACAAAGACATTACTTCTAAAGTGGTTAATTTTGTCTACAGTTGGTATTTAAGAGAATTCTGCCACCACCTTAAATGGTTAACGTTGATATGCTATTGAAAAAGAATATTAACCTCAATATTCATCTTATAGCAATCACGTAGAAACTTGTGTTGAGATTTGTTGCATTTTGAGCCTACTTTGTATTGATGAGAAACAGAAACACAGGAAATTTTTAGAAAACTGGCATTTTAAGTTTTCATAAAGTTTGAGACTTCAAAGGTGTATTAGTTTGGGTTCTTTCAAAGACAGAATTTACAGATTTTTGTAATAAAAGGTTCTATTTGGAAGGCTTACAAATCCAAAGATAGATATAGTCCAAGATTGCTGCTCAGCAGTGAAGTAGATCTCCTGTCCGGGACTTCATGACAGCCAGTGAGGTGACTGTCTGTTGCAGATATCAGGTGAAGACCGCAGCCTGAAGATCAGTGACCGAAGACCAGCAACAGGCAGACAGGCACAAGTCGAGACTGGAGCGAATCTGTGCTGATGATCTGCGATGTGTAGCAAGTCAGCATCTGCAGACAATTGCAAAGGCGAGAGCTTTCCCAGAGGAAGAAGCTGTAACAATCTTCCCTCTTCCTTCCTTTTGTACCCTTGGAGTTCCAGTTGTCCCTCCCACATCTGGGTGGGTGCTCTTCTCTCATTGGCCAGCCCACAAGTGACTCACACTAGAATGCAGGCTAGTTCTCAGTTCCCACTCTAGGCATGGTTCCCAAATCATAATGGAGGTGAGGTTCCTAATCCCTTCAAGGTGACATAATACCTTCAACGGTCACAAAAGGACACTTAAAATATATTGACTTTTATTTAAAAATTTTCCCCCTGTCACACAATGAGTGGTAGAATCAGGGAAAATTTATGTAAAATAATAGTGGGAATGTTAAGGTCATTTTTAATTGTTTACAAGTTTACAGCTCTCTGACAGTTTATTGTCTCTCAGTAGTTTTATATATTCCATGTTAGGTTTTGTCTGTACCAGGTTAGTTCAGATTACTTGTGGATGAGTTATTACTTTGTTATACTTAAGTTTAGGGTTTCTTGTTTTAGTCATACAAGTGTTAGTTTAATAAATTGTATCTAAATATTGAAGTTTATTTTTATCTTCAGCCTCTAAAGTACTGAAAGACCTAATTGCCAGATAGACACAATCTTACTTTCTTACCATTTTTTTTTTTTTGGAGATTAGAGAAGGAGCTGTTTAATCCTGTGCCTGAGATTTCTTGTGATTTTTATGTTTTTTTCCCCTGTTTTCCTATTTCTCTCTTTTTCCCCAAGTTTTTCTAGCAGAGAAAAATGTCAGAGGGTCACTTATGGGATAGGGATTAAAAAGCAAGTTGTGGTCTGAATTCTGTGCCCCATAACACAAGAAACTAGAGTGTTAGAGAATACTAATAGCTTTATAAACTATAAATTCCAAATTAGGCTTTTGTTCATATGGTTAAACACTGAAATATTAATACTGTCTTCAGAAACATTGAAGTTGGCTTTTGTAGGCTGATCTGAAAACCTGATTACTTTGTATCGTAGTGCACGGCCCTGGGTTCACTTCCTCAGCACCACATAAGTTGGGTATGGTGGTTGGTGCACACCTGTAATCCAGCACCTAGGAGGCTGAGGCAGGAGGATTGCTGTGAGTTTGAGGCCAGCCTGGGCTCAGGACCAAGCTGGACTACAAAGAGAGACCTTCCTTGCCTCAAAAAAAAAAAAAAAAAGAAAGAAAGAAAGAAAGAAAGAAAAGAAAAAAAGAAATTATCTGCTTGTAAAGTAGGAAATTGGCAGAATAGGGATATTGTAAAGTATTTTTACCATAAAAATTATAATTTCATTGAATGTCCCAAAATAGGAAGATTATTTTTAACTTGGTAAGTTTGGTAGCTAAAAACTCCAGTAATACTTATAGTTTATGTAATTTAAGATTTAGTTTTATGTTGTGCAAAAGTGAAAAAAAAGTTAAGATTTAGATGGACTGTTTTATTTTTATCAATAGTAAAGGAGAAATCAGGCCTCTTGATCTAATTGGGTTGACTGCTGAGTTTCTTTGAGTTTCTTTCTTCCTTTCTGGGTCTTTTTTGTTTCTTTAAAAAAATGAATGCTTATAATGGCATTGTTCAGAGAGCTGAAATCCAAAAGATATACCCATATCAAATAGAATAAATAAATATATTTTGGTATAGTTTTATAATAAAATGTCACCTAACAATGAAAAAGAATTAACTTTGCCATATGGTTTGCAGGGCTAAATCTCATAGATATGTGCTGAGTAAAAGAAATCAGATAATACAGAAGAATGCATTCTGATTCCATTTAGATAAAGTTAAAAAACAGGAAAGACTAACTTTGGTCAGAATTGTGATTACCATAGGCTCCAGGAGGGTAGCTGATAATGGAGAAGGTACAGGCTTGAAAGGGCTCCTGGGCTGCAGACAGTATTCTTTCTTGTTCTGAATATACTAGCTTTGTAAAAACTCATCAAGCCGTGTATCTAGGACTTGTACATTTTAGTGTATAATTCAGTTTTTAAAAGGCTGAAAGTGTATATCAAAAGAAAACACATGCAAAATGTAAATATGGAAGGACTGACTGGATTAGGAACCAAACTTGGTTCGAACCCCAGGAATACCATTAAAAACTTGAGGTTTTTAGCAATTTACCCATCCCTCTGACTCTTAGTGATAGAATCTGCGAAGTGGAAATAATACTTGCCCTTTATATTAGGTTTAGTTGCAGCTAAAGAAAGTAATCTCTGAATGTAAGGCAGTGTTAGTTTTCTATTTTACTTTCAAATTTGTTGTTGTATTGTTACTCTCTCACAGAAAGAACACTGTATAAATTCGAAAGTAGTAAAGGAATCAACAATTAAAAGGGAAGGAGGAGAGACTGTATGTGTAGCTGTGATGTATTTCTCAGGATAGGCCTCACTTCAGATGGATACTTTGCTACCCTAGCTTGTACAAGGAGTCTTAGCAACCCATTCAGTAAACATAAGGGTTTAGTGAATGGATTTATTCATAAATGGCTGTTCAAAGTTAGCATTGGCTTTGACTACCAATAATTTTCCTTTGGTTAGTGTTTAATTGTGAATTTAAGAAATTCTGACTTTCTTAGACGACATCCATTTTAAAGTAAAATTGAATGCTCAGTCTTTGTTAACTTCTAGAGTTGGTGTTGTAATAAATACCTTTTTAGGAAAGTAATTATAAGCCTTGGCAATTATGCAAAGACTATTTCATCTTGAAACACTTAGAAATTCATTGTGGTTGTTTTGTAATTACAGTGTTTCAGTGAGACATCTAAATAGGGATTGCACTTGGCAGTTATGTACGTGTTCTTATTCTAAACTAAGCACTGTTTCTATGGTTTAGATTTTTCCTTTATAAATAGAATTTTAATTAGCATAGGTTAGATTCTTTTTCCAAGTACGTTATAATTAGCAATGGCTACAACTTAATCCTAAAATGTGTAGAATTCTAATAATATTTTACCAGCAGTACTCCCATCAAATGAAAGCAAATAGGAATGATTTCAATATATATATATTTTCAAAGTATTTTTCTTATCCATGTGAAAATAATGTTTGATTATTTGAAAGTAATATATAGCTTGTATGGTCCTGTCACTGAAAATGGCCTTATTTATGTTTAGAAATCACAGCATAGAGTCACATGATCGTACATATCATGGCAACTCATTCACATATTCTTCTGAATGCATCAATATTATGTAAAAAGTTACTGGAAGAAAAAGTACTGTCCTAGGATCTGCTGTGTAGGTGTGATGTGTCTGCCAGTTCAGGCTCACTGCGTTGGCCAATAGACCTTTTTGAAATTTAAGGACAAGCAGTTTGGGTTAAGAGAATGATTGAGGATTGTGGTTAAGAAGTATCCTCTCTGGTGTAATACACACCTGCGGTTGAGTTGAAGCTTTTTCTCTAGGTCATCAAAAATAAGGAAAGTGTGAGAAACTGTCGTAGCCTAGAGGGTCCTGGAGGGAGACATGCTGACCACATGTAGTGTGGTATCCTGCTGGGCCCCTGGTATAGAACCAATGAAATGTAAACAAAATATGGGCTCTAGTTAAAAAATACAATATTGCCTCATAATAATTGTTACGAAAAGTATACCAGTGTCAAGATGTTAATAATAGGAGAATCCTGCGTGTGTGGTATATGGTATTTCTGTACTAGCGTACCATTCTAAGGTTATTCTAGAAAAAGTGTGTTAAGAAAACGAACATGTTAGTCAGGAGGTGCTTTTATAGCCATCTTTGGAAAATGTGGCCTGCTATAGTATTTTATGACACTGGTTAGATTATTTCACATTCCAGGATCTCAGTTTATCTTTAAAGAACTGCACTTCAGTAGGTTTGTTGTGAGTGAGGATGGAATGAAGTGCGGTGCAAGCTGGAGTGCCTAGCAAAGTGCCTGGCACAGTGAGTGCTCAGTAACTGCATCTGTGACAGTAGCAGCTTGTGTTACTCACCTTTTTGTCACTAAAATGGTCTTAGTTACTTATTTGTTGATGTGACAAAATACCCAACATCTACAATTTAAGGGCAGATTTATTTGGCTCATGGTTTCGGAAGGTCTCTCACACACCGTCCACAGCTGCAACAGCCAGCCGTGGTGAAGGCCCATGGCAGAGGCTGGAGAGCGGCTCACCGCAGTGCAAACAGTGGAGCAGGAGCAAGCAGATGAGCTTTCCCAGGAAGAAGCTGCAACATCTTTTCGTCTTCCTTCCTTTAAGTTTTTTGTTTTTGTTTTTGCTTTTGTTTTGTTTTGTTTTTTTGAGACAGGGTCTCGCTCTGTAGCCCAGGCTGATCCTGAACTCTCTATGGAGCCCAGGCTGGCCTTCGACTCTTGGCAGTCCTCCTGCCTCAGCCTTCCTAGTGCTGAGGTTACAGATGTGCACCAGCATGCCCAGTTTATGTGGTCCTGGAGAAGAACTCAGGTCTGTGTGCTGGCTAGACAGCTGCTTTAACTGCTGTGCCATGCCTCAAGCCACTCCTTTAAGTACTCTTAAGCTGCCAGTTGCCCCTGCCTCACTGCCTGGCCCACAAGTCAATAACAGTGCCTGAAGTCTCTGCCCTGAGCAATTCCCAGTCTCAACAAATTGCCCCAATCTTTCGAGGTCAAGCCTTAAACACCTGCCCCTTCCAGCCTGGCCCTACCTCCCAGTAACACACAGTTACAGATATATGAGGCTTTTGGGGACACTCAAGATCCAAATCTTAGCAATAATAAAATACTCTGAGGCAGGATACCTCTGAAATAAAGAGAAATTTATTTGGGCTTATGGTTCTGGATGGTCTAGTCCAAGATGGTGTCATTTGTTTGAACCTTGCATGGTGGCAGGAATATATGGTGTGATAAACCTCTTATATCTTGAGCCAGGAAGTGAGTGACCCTGAGATCCTGGGATTCCCTGACCTTGTGGGCTTACACTTTATGACCTAAGTACCTCCTACCAGATCTCACCTCTATAAGCTCCGCAGTATCTCCTGATACTGCTGTTTTGGGGACCAAGCTTTTACTTACGGACCTTTGGGAGACAGTCATCCAAGCTGTAGCATAGCTTATCTGTAACTTAAAAATAATGCTTAAAGAAAAAAAACTCGAACTAAATTAAAACACCCATGTTCGTTCATGTCTACATTTTTGGTTAAGTTGTATATGTGGCTTGTAAGCCAGATCAAGTTTAGGGCCTAATCACTTTGAACTTGAGCTACTATGTCATCCATCCTTTCAGGTTTTTTTTTTTTTCTTCTTCAGTATATTCCACTCTTATCCATATAGCAGTGGCATTGGTATAACCATGTGGGTGTGTTAAAATAAAACTGCATGTTCTTGCATAACTTTGGAGATTATTAGCTTCCCAAGTTTGAATTTAAGACTGAGATCCTTAGTGTATTTTCACGGTAATGTTACTCCTTCATCCTTTTCAAGCTGTAAAGTCCATAGGCAGTGTAGTATATGGGAAAGAGTCTTGAGCTAGAAATTAGGAGACCTGAATTTAACTCCCACTAAATAGGTCAGCAGTTCGAGGCAGTTTCTTTCAACATTTTACTTACTGATAAAATAGTTGTTGGACTGGGTATTTAGTCTTAGGATTGTCCAAATGAGAAACAGCAGTTGCTTTGGAAGGCTGTATTTCTCCAAGAGTGACCCCTATGAAAAATCAGTCTCATTGCCTTGTTTTTAAACCTCATTTTTGACCAAATATAGATCACCCTGTTTGATGATTCATCATATTTTTCATAGCAAACCTCTTGTGATTTTTTAAGTGGTTCAGAAATTCAAATGTCCTTTCCAGGTTTGGAGATTTGTTACCATTTTTTGAAGATAATCAATAGAAATGTGCTAGAGGTTCTACAGGGATTTCTCAAAAAAGACTTCTAAAAATATTTTAAGTATAGACAGCGTTATTGTAGTATTGTAGCCTTCCCAGCTTAGCCACATTGAAAAGTTTGGGTCTTACTTGGAAATAATTCTGGTTTGGGAATTTTGAAGTCTCTTTGCCCATTGTACTCTGTGATTCCAGTTTGGAGATCCTTAAAGTTTTTAATGTTTTCTCAGTGTCATATAATTCTTAGTTTTGGCATTAACTAGTATCACTTTATTGTAACTTAAAGATAAGACCATTAGATTATTGCAAAAACTGTGTTGTCCAGAATTAAATCCCTAATGCAGTTCTAGTTTCTGCTTTGTCCAGAGATTGGAGGAAAGCTAAAGTTTGGCGTTCTGTTCTAAAAAGCTTAGCCATCAAATTTTAACCTAAAACAGGAATCATCAGACTGTGTGAATCTATGTATGAAAATAATGTTTAGTAACATTTATCAGACATTCCTTTTAAAAATAATTTGATATTAAGATAATTAATTGAATTATGTATCAAATATTCTATTTTTAAAGTGTGATTAAGTTTCAGTGACCTGAAATTCTATTTAATAACTTTTCAAATCTTTTATGATGGTGATAACACGTATGTTAAAATTTCAAAAAATACCCCCCAGTAACTATCACTTAAGCAGAAAGTTTTTTAGACCCTAATTAAATTATCCAAACATTAACAGACTGCTATGTGGTAGTAGTGGTTTTTGGTAATAATTCCACTTAATGCTCAGATCTTTCACCAGTGAATTCTTGAACATTTTCCATGGAGAGCATTATGATAAGAGATACATATATCATTGGAAACCATTAGCTGTAGAAATTATCAGCAGATGTTTTTCATGCATGGTTGGCTTTATTTGGTTTGGTCCTCCCATAGCTGAATAGTTCTAAACTGACTGGAAAGATGTATGGCTAACATTTACATGAATGTTTGGAACTTACTGAAGCAATACACTAGGTTTTTCCAGTAAATGGAATTTGCTGTTTTAATTTTTCTGACATCTTTTTTTTCAGGTTTGTAGTGTCATCTTTTTCACTGCTTCCCATTAATGGTATGTAGGGGGATGGATAGAATAATTGATTTTTTAAAATAGAGCTATGGTTTTATTAGTGACTAGGATTTAGTGTTCTGTCTTTAATAAGCTCATATTTCCCTTAGTCATAAATGCTTCCTGAAAGTTCACTTTCTACAGTGTTCCAAATAAAGTTCTTATTTTTCTCATTGTAAATGGTATTTGAATTATTCTAGAAAAAGAGCGTTTCACTTTCTTTATTCCTACTTTTTAAATGATAACCAAGTATTTTCTATTCCAACCATAGAAAATAATTAGAATAGCATATTATGCCATTTTTAAATTATGGTAGTTAATTTTAGAAAAACAACTTTTGGATTTAATGCTATATCAGATTGTGTTTTAGCTTGTTAATTAACTTCTTTCATAAACTCCGTGGATTCTATATTTGTTTTATATATATATAATATATATATAATATATATTATATATATGTTTAATATATATAATATATATTATATATATACTTAATATATATATATATAATATATATATTATATATATATATATTTTTGGAGACGGGCTCTTGTTTTGTAGTCCCAGCTGGCCTTGAACACATGGCTGGTGTTCCTGCCTCAGCTTTCCAAGTGCTGGGATTTCAGGCATGTGCCTTTAAGCCCAGTTTATGTGGTGCTGGGAAATCTTACCCAGGGCCTTGTGCTTGCTAGCAAGTGCTCTAACCTCTGAGCGGTGTCCCCAGATCTGTGTATGTTTTATAGTGATGGAAGAGCTTGAGGGCTTGGGGGCTTGAGGAATCCTGCAGTAGCACGCTAACCATGGTGGAATTCCTCCAGCCTAGAAGTGAATTATCTTTAAAAAATAATTGATGGCCTTAATTGACATGTTTAAAATATTTTAATATAAAACATTTTGTGTTTTATGGTATCACATTGAATGTAATAATCAAATTGAGTTGTAATGCCTAGTAATAATATTAATTTAGTATTATTAAGCCATGAACTTACCACTGATCTTTTCAGCCTCACCTTCTCTTTTCTCCCCAGAATAGAGCCAGACCTGATTGTTACTCTTGGAATATTACTGCTTGGCTTAGACGTGCTTGTTTGCTTGTTTGCTTGTTTTTATTCATATGGTACCCTCCTTTCCAGTTACTTTCTACCCATCCTTCATGGTTCATTTTGAATTCTTTTTTGGTGACGTCTACTAGATGTCCACCAGAATTTTTTTTTCTTGAGCGAGGAGCTGACTGTTTTCCTGTGTCACTGAGTTATATTCAGAAGAATATAAGTAGAAGTATTCTGTTTCTCCATAGTCTTTTGCTTTTTGCTAGATGGATGTGAACTAGGGGAACTTGAAGCTCTAATACAAGCAGCCCAAGTCCTTGAATGACTCTGGAAGAAAGTTGGTCTTTGAACCTGAGTCATTCTCCTCAACCTCTGACTATTACATATATAAGAAATAAACTTCTGTTAGTCATTACATGGGTGTGCTTTTCAGTACCTTAGTAGTTTGGTAACATTTCTAAAAGATAGCCTTGATTATCCTTATTTATCCTTTTGTCCCAAAATTCTATGGTAGGCATTTACTGTTCACCTTTTGTAAAACCAGATAACAAAAGTAGAAAAAAAAGAGACAAATGCATGTAATTTGTCTTCCTCCAACAGACGGTAGGCTTTTAAAGGAAAGTGCCTTTGATTATTTTGTACCTGTGGGATACAGCTAAGGTACTTTCTCAAAGAATTAAAGGAATGGAAAGTTGGAAACAAGCCACTGAAGACTTGCTATTGGGGCTGTGCAATTGTTTACTTATTTTAGTTTCTTTCAAATTAAACTTTTTTCATATAGACAAGAAGTTATAGGAAATCCTTAATAATTTAGAGAAAATGTAAGAAGTGGCATTTGTGGCAGTGAAGCCAGCCACTTCTGACTCCTTTCCCTCCCATCTTCCTTCTACAAATATTAACCTTTTACAAGTATCACATGCCAGGCCTAGGAGCCCAGAAGTAAATAAAACACAAAATTTTGTTTTTAGAGTTTACAGAAAACAAAGCATTTGGGATGCCAAATGTGATCCGTTATCACAGTATCAGAAGAAACTAGGTAGGAGTGAGGGGTGGTGGGGGCAGAGGGCAACATGGATCGTGCTGAAAACACGTTGGATGAGGTTGCTGTTGCCATTTTACATTACATGATCAGGGAAGGCCTCTTGGAGAAGATGACTTAGCTACGACATCCTGAAGCAGGTGAATAGAAACCGTGTGGCTGCCTGGAGCAAGTGCCCCAAAGTAGAGAGGACCGTAGTGTCTCTCTCCCTGAGCTCAGAGGGTTGCAAGTTTTCTAGAATGGCTGCGGGGTGGTCACACCACCGTGTATATACTCAGCTGTAGACCGGTCATTTAGACACTTTATGTAAATAGGTTGTTCAATGTTTGAACTGTATCTCAGTAGAAGTGTTAAGGGATAAGGGTGTATAGCCCAGTGTTTGCTGAGCAAGCGCAAGGCCTTCAGTTCCATAGCCTAATACCACATAAGTTGGATGTGGTGTAACCATGCCATCCCAGCACTCAAAAGGCCGAGACATAAGGATTGCAGTGAGTTCGAGAACAACCTCCATAGTAAGTTCAGGATCAGCTTAGACTGCAGAGCGAGACCCTGTTTCAAAAAAAAAAAAAAAAAAGTGAAAAAACCGTCAAAGCCTTTGGAAGTCTTGAGCATCGGTATAGGAACACCAGTCTCATCTTTACTGCTGTTTGTAGAAATGTGACTGTATAAACAGTGGTTACTACAGAAAATCACATCAGTTCTGTCTCAGTTAGACATAGAGGCAGTGAAACATAGCAATCATTCCAAATATTAATAAATTTGTATTTATGTACTAATACAAAATACTCTGTAACTTCTTGCAACTTCCAATATTAAAATCTGATCAAAATGTGTTGTCTTCATAGTTTGCAACTCCAGTAACTATAGGTTATAATCCACTTACAATTTTGGGGGAGAAGGTAATTTTGGCTTCATGCTCAGTAGTGAATAATTTGGGACGGAGCCTGTGCTGACTTTGCAGCCTCATCCCTCCCCAACGCGACAGATGCCTGGTAGCTTTGATCTTGGAATCGCGCTTGTTTTCTTTTTTCCCACTATTTTTATTAATATACAACTGTAATACATAGTATTTACAATGAATTTGGGTGTTTCGTACACCTATGCATCACATCGACTTTACAATCCCTTCCCATTTTCTACCCTCACACCCCCTCCGTATCCCTTCCCCCGGCTCCGGCTGTCACTTCATATGGTTCCAAAGAAAGTCTGTGTTCTGGGTTTTCCAAGTCAGAGAAACCATACAGTGTTTTCTATTTGAATAAATGGTTCTTATTCAGAGTAGCTTGGCTGTTTAGGTATCCCCCATAGCATGCCTTTTTAGATTCTGACTCTTAGATATTCTTTCTTTTCCTCCTGTAAATTATTTTTGAAAGTACCCGTTAACTGTTTACTTTGTGTATCTCAGTCCGACCCACCTAGGCTTTGTGGATTAGGTTTCTTTTGTCTAGCTACTCAGAATTTTAGAGCTAGAAAGCCCTTAAAGTTAATAGTTATATAATAGTGCAAGGATAGTGTTAGGTTCTCAATAATTCTGGCTTCTGTCCTTGATGTATATTTCTAGTAGTGTTGTTATATATCCTTATAGAATTAACAGATGATGTCATGGAAGGAAGCTTTCCTTTAATACTAAGACCATTCTTTAGATTCTAATACAGTTTTAAATAAACCATCAAATATTTTTTTCTCTGTGATCACTCTGCCACCAGACCAGTCTTTGTACTGACACGTTATCAATGACCTTATTCTGCTTTGGAGTTGGGAACTCTTAGACATAGATCTAAGTCTGACTGCCACTAACTTCACTGTGTGTTACCTCTGCAAGTATCTTAATCTGATTAGAGACAGATTTTGTATTTCAGAGGTGGTTCTGGCAGCAGACTTTTTTTTTTCCTCCTCCTGCAGAGAATACAATTCCCAATTATTGGAGTAAAATAAAAAGAAATTTAATATTCTCTTCCTTACATTTCTAGGTCCACAGGGGAAGAAAAGGAGGGATTTCCATCCCAAGAAGCAGCAGAACTGCTTCATAGCTTCTTGATTAGTAGGCAGGAGGCAGTGGGGAATAACTTGCTGTCTCATCTTGTCAAGAAAGGAAAGGGTAATCCTGTTCACAGGCCTGTGTAAGGCAGGTCAGGGTGTGCACCAGGGCCTCAACCTGACCTGAAGAGACCCAGCCAAGAGCTCTGGCTGCTTGATGCAAATAACCCACGTTATGTTTGAAACACACTGCAAAAAACTGGTCCTATGCCCTCTACTACATTTCCAGCCCATTTAAAAAAAATTACTGATTTTGCTAAGTTGCCAGGTGGGGCTTGAACTTGTGATCCTCCTTCATCAGCCTTCCAGAGTGCTGGATAACAGGCCTGCACCTTCAGGCCCAGCTTCACTCATATTTATAAAGCTGAGAAAATTAACAGGTTGGAAATTTCCCAGGTATCAACTCTTCACCAAGTATGGGAGCTATAATATTGTACTTATTATTCTTGTTAGTTCTTTTGAACAAATATATTTTAACACAAAATGGGCATTTCATGGGGTTAATCCTGTTGTCATTACTGCACACTGTGCACAACTGTGTGCAGAAGTATATTAAGCCACTAGTTATGTGGTATTAAGTGTTTGTGATGTGGCTGATGTGAGCTAAGATGTCCTGTAAACGTAAAATGCACATCAGATTTCAAAAACCTGGTGTGAAAAAGTGAATGTAATCTTTATTTTATAATGGTTACATGTTACAATGGTGACATTTTAGGCATATTAAGTGTATATATACTATTATTTCACTTTTGGCTAGTAAATTTAAAACCACATTTTATTTGCTTTGGCTAATACTGTTGTGGAGAGTTATAAAACCACATTTTATTTCCTTTGGATGGTACTATTGCAGAGAGAAAGAAAGTGTGATGCTCATGAGCAGGAAACTAATCTAGTGAAATAGATGGAAAAATGGTACATGTCCAATAAACCACGTATATATATAAATATATTGCCTCCTGTTTGGCTGTAGTGAAGTATATGTTTGATTAAAATAAACTAATTGAAACAACAGGTACATTTAGGTCATAGGTAGTTGTATTAAGCACTTACCATTTACCAGGCACTCTTCTAAGCACTTTCATGTTAATTTACTTAATATTAATAACAACATGTAAGTTAGGTGGTTTTTATCACTGTTGAAGGCGCAGTGAGGTTGAGTTACTTGCTTTTAAGGCTACATAGTGTATTGCGTAATGGAGTTAGTTCAAGTCTCTATTTTGGCGTCAGAGCCTGTGCAATGAAACATTGCATTGTCTTGCCTTGTTAAACTGAGTGGTCTTCTGATTTACTCTATTTTTTGAATCTTAGTGATTTGATATGGTAACACATGTGTGAATAATCTACTGTAATATTTTTTAGCTTGGCATATGGCCTTAGTGCCATCTTACATTTTTCTTGTAGGTTTATTTTTAATTTCCTAAGTGTGCATACATTTTGTTTACAGTTGCTGTTTTTTTTGAGTAGGTTGTTTATACCTTAATTTTAGCCTGCTAATTGCATTTGTGATAGAACACCACAAATTCTGAATGTTACAGATCTCTTGGATGTTCAGGGAGAGATGTTGCCAAGTAATCAGTGAAGGTTTTATCATTTAAAAGAATGGCATCAAAAGGAAATTGAAGAATTGCCTTTAAAGTTTTTTCTGCCTAGAAGGTAAAATCTATGCTTTATTTGCAAAAAAGACAAGTATGAATTTTATACTTTATTTTCCCTGAAAGGGAAAGTGTAGTGCTTGCTGTGTCTAGCGTAGATTAGATATTACATCATTATGTAGCACATCCTATATTTAAATACCATCTTAAGTTGCAACCTAAAACTTAAAAAACATATATTTTTTTTTTTGCCACTCAAAGAGTGTGAGATCCTGAATAGATGTCATAGGTCCTTGTCCTGTAGAAATAAAACACATGAAAAACAGATAAGTGTCAGTTCATTATAGTAACATTATGTATATGAATTGACAAGTAAGACTTTTAGGAGTTCCAGGGAAAGAATGAAATTAGTTTGAACTTGTGTGGGGAGGATTACAGCGGGAGAAAGAATCAAGCTGTTTTTATATTTGGAGCACAGGGAGCATACGAGCAAATGCTTACATAGACGAGGAGGGATCAGCTAAGCCTGGGCAATAGGAAGAAGTTGGCTGTGGCTAGAATGCAGTATTAGGAAGCCCAGTAGTTAGGGGAAATTTCAGAACTTAATTTGAGACCAGATTGTGGAAGGTATTAAGTTCTAGGAAAAGGAACTTGGATTCTTAGGTTTAGAGTTGGGAAAAAAAAGAACTTGTGTGTATAAGTCTGTGTGTCAGAAAAACAGACTCTTGTTTTTCATTCTGCTCTCTATACCACTGCAGTGGACCCAGAAGCCCTCTGTGAACCCACATGGTGTGGAGATTTCTCCCTGCCAGCTGATCAGCAGTCAGTTCTGTAGCAGATGAGAGCTCAGTGTCCGGTGTTCTGCTTCAGCCCTGACACTTTACACCTGGAGATAGTTGAGGCATTCAGCCTTTAAGACTGTATGTAGCCCCTACTGTACTCCAGATACCAGTTGCAAGCTCCAGGTTATGTTACCTGTGCTTATGATTGAGCAGCTACAAATGGAGGTTCCTACAGCGAACCCCCTCCTCAGGTTCAGTTAATTATTTTGCTCTAAAGAATATTACAGAAGATACAGATGCAGAGTTGCGGATGGTGAGGTGGTGGGAAGGGTTGTGGTGCTTTTATGCCCTCTCCGATGGTCTGTCCTCCAGGAACCTCTTGAGTGTTCAGCTGTGGAGTCAACCACTCCCTCCCTTGCACGTGGATATTGGGTATAGGGCAGGACCCCCCTAGGGATGAGGAGTCTTATGACTTGTTATCTGACAGAGTAGGTCAGAGAATTTCTTTATGACCAGCTCAAAGGTAGAAAGGTAGAGTTTCTGTGACTCCCTTTGGGAAGAGAAATTCTGGTTTCTGTGCCCTGCTTTGGGGAGGAAGCTATAAGCAAGAAGCTCTGAAACCATATATGTATGTCCGTGTGTACATATGCATACATATATATATAAAATCATAATGTCACAGGTGTTTTATCTTGAGTTACTGGTGACATGATGGATATCAGTAATAAGTAACATTCTTAACTTTAAATTCTAGACATTTTCAATTCTTGGTAATAGGAAATACTGAAAAGTGTGCTTTCTTTGTTACTAGTTAAATCTAGTACATGAACTTGCCTTGTTAGTAGCATCATCTTGATCTCAAATCTCCTGATTTGTCATATAGCAAATACTTGACAGTTGTCTATTTTTAGAGATGACAGAGCAGTATTTTGCACTCTGTTAATCTCATCTATGAATTTCCACACCTTGTGAATTTATACCCTTATTTGCAAGTCTCACTAAAATTTGCTATTTTAAAGCCCTGATTTATCTTGGCTCCAGTACCTTATTAGCACAACACCTGTGGGCTACTTGTTTAGCTTGCTGAACACCCACCCTCTCTCCCTTACTGTTTTTATTAAGCGGAAAAATTCCTATAAGGGTGGTAAGATTGCCTAGTGAAGTAAGAAATGTAGAAGTCAATAATTTTGGTAACGTCCAACTTTGTTAAAATAACTTGAATTTTTTTAAGTGTTAATATACCAACAGAAATTACTGATTTTTTTTCAGAAGATAAATTTAGATCTGTTCCATTGGGCTATCAGAGCATAAAGGTGTACTCGCAAGGGCTTGTTTCGTGAGTTGAGTGCATACTCTGACTGTGGTACTGAATGAAAATGAAGTCCAGGAGGACATTCTGTACCAAGCATGTTGAAATCCGGCTGCAGAGGATGCAGCAAGCTTTTCCAAACAGATGCATTTGTTGCTTGGTGGGTGTGCGCTGTGCAGTCTCCGCCACAGTAAGGATACCGAGGAGTCCCATGGCACTGGACACTCTTGTGGTAGTTACCCTGCGCAGTCATATCGTCTTCTACCCGTGGGCAACTGCTAGCCTGTTTTCCATTTCTACCTTCAGGGACTGAATAATAGAGCCACCAAATCAGATAAATATCTTAAACATGATGTCAAATAAGACAAAATAGGGGAAATGTCAATAAGATAACATGAAATAAAAGTTTCCTCATGAGTGGACAGTATCTACCCTGAGGGGTTGTTTTGACAGTTAAATGTGATGACAATTAAATGAGTACACACGCACATTATATAGATATAGCTATATTTAGGCATGGGCTTATAGTAAGTATTTTACTAATTTTTTTTAAATGTGTTTTATAAATAGTGAAGTGTAGGATTGCTTTCACAATGGTTTGAATACATGCACTGGATGTCTGGGCCCTCCCCTCCAGCCCATGAAATAGTTGTTTCTCAGAGCGTCACCTTCCTGTTTTAATAATTTTTTTATAATTTCTCTTGGAAATGTATCATCAGTTTCTCTGTTTTGAGTTGGAAGGGGGTATATTAAATCTAGTTTGTTTTATCCTAGTGATATTCTAGTTTATCTCACATTATGACCATTTTCATAAAATATGATGTTTGAAATTGATGACTGGGATATGTAAATTGACTGCCAACTCTGAGACTTCCTTTTGAACTTGCAGATATAGGTTTACATTATGTGTTTGATTTTTCTCTGACATTTTTATCCTTTTCTTAAAAGGAAAGCACATGGTGCTTTGATATATAACATCTTAGGCAGTAGGATATAATTGCTTTTCTACAGATTTAATTGCTTAATCAAGTGGAGAAACAGATTTTGATTTTTTTTGTTGCGCACAAGTTATTATGCATCCTCTTTATCATTATTCTTTGTGTCAGTATTAGTGTTCAAGATACTCATAGAATTGGCTAATAGAATTGTAAAGAACCTTTGAGATCAGCTAGTCTATTAATTTTTAATGCTATGTAACCCAAAGCCTCCCTTTATAATAAATATTTCTCATACCTTCTTTAAGTGTGTGTTCTAAAATGAAATTTAGTTAATGAAATTTTGTATCTCAAAATTAAAATGAATCAGTATAATTCTTTGTGATATGAAGGAGGAAGAAGAAAAGGAAAATAAGCTACAAGATTGATTATGTTAAAAGACACAAAGAAAGGAAAAAGCCCCAACAGATTTTCAAAATGATCCTGGGGGTAGTGTTATCCCAGTTAAAACCACTAATTTAGACCAGATCTTCTCATTTCATAGGTAAAGAAAGTGAGCGGTGATGGAGGCAGAAGAGGGGGTGGGATGGGATTGGTGTTGTGTTCTCAGAGTTACTCAGGTGTGGATACTGGCAGAGCTTGAATACTGGAATGTGACTTGGAGTAAGTGGGTACAAAAGTGGCGTCATGGTTTCCCTAAAAATTTATATGAAAATATTTTTGTTTTTAAACATTGTAGATGGCTGTGTGTTCTTGACTTATTGCTTGCTGTAGAGGTACAGATAATGGTAGGGTCACTCTTGCTAAATAGATGGCTGAGGGAAGCCTGCAGCACAGTGCCAGAAGCTGTCCTTCACCAGGACTCAGACTCCTCAGCAGAGTAGCTGCTGCTGCTCAGTTAGTGGAGTTCCCTGGGGTCTGTCTTGGGGTGGTGAAGACAAGTGTGTGGTCACTCTGGAAGGCTTCCTGTGGATTCAGCCTGATAGAGAAGGAAATTATCAAAAGTAAATGTGGATCTCTGTTGTCTTACCTGGGATGTGAAGGGCTTGTCATTTTGAGTGATGTTTCTGTACAGCTTCGAGGGAGAAGAGAGGACCAGTGGTGAGGGACAACTGAATTAGAGCTACTGTTTTTTACATGTGTGTTGTCTTGGGATGTTTCTGAATGGAAGATTCCAGGGCCAAAAAGTTTGCAAGCCATTATCTCTAATGTCTCTTTGAATTACGAGTTTCCATGCCAGGTGATTTTATAGGCTCTTTGTGGTTTTCAGGTTTACTGAATTTTCAGAGATATCCTATAATATTTTAATAACTGCATTGCGTGACTGCATTATACAATTATACAATTCTGAAGACTTCCTTTTATCAAATAGCATAGTTACATTTGTAGGTCTCATAAATAATGTAAAAAGCTCTGAATATTAGTTGTCTTTCTTAGGTCCTTTGAACTTGTTACCAAGTGAAATTTTTTATTAGAGTTCATATTTCATATTTCTCTATGTTTGTGTTTGTCAATGACAGGAACATGCTACATGAAACATTTTAAAATACATGGAGAGAATTCTAAGGTCAATGCCCATCTGTTACTTATTTTGAGTTTTGCTAGTCTAGGGAAAAATGGGTCACAGAAATAATGTTTTAATAGCAAAAGTAGATGTTCCAGATATTAACCCTGTTATTATTTATACAAATTATACTTTCGTACATGAACCAAAACCCAATCATGGTCTTGCAGAATAAGCCAGAAAAAGTGTTCTGTACCATTTGCAGGAAATTCGATAGTTTATAGAACTTAATCTAAAATACTTTGAATAAAAAAAATTGATTCCATTTGTTCTAGTGCTATAAAGGAGGTAAATATGGAGTTGTTATTATTTAGTATTAAATAATAATTAGAAAATCTCAAAACATTTTAAGAAGACCTATTACAAATAAATATGAGCAATATAATATTATTATATGTGTATAAGTGGTAATTTTTTTATCTTTTCTTCAGTATTTTGTGCTTTTTAGACTTTTCAACTTAAAGTTATTTTTCTAAAAGGGTGACTGCATATGATTTATCCAAACCTTATTACCTTGATGCTTGAAAATTTGTTTAGTGAATGAAAATTATACAGTATAGCATTTAAGCAGCTCCAGGACTTGTTTCCAACAGAAGACCATTTTAGGCAGCTGTTGAATTGTTTTTCTCAAAATAGTAGTTTCTTAACTCTTGAATTACAGCCCCCTCTGATAAAAGGTAGGTACCCTCTCTGCAGGAAAGTACACATACATAATTTAGCATACAATTTTAGGGGATCAAACTTATGAACTTCTGTGGATACACTATCCTGTGAAGAACAGGTTTTTAAGAGAGAAACTGACTGAACTGTTTTCTTCATTTTGCTGTATTTGTCCCTATTTAAAGATCTACAGCCCTGCCCTATCATTTTTTGTTTTGAGACAAGATCTCCATTGTTGCTAAGATGCCTGGGTAGCAGTCAAACTTATAATCCTCCTGCTTTAGACTCCTGAGTGCCGAGTGCCAGGATTACTGGTGTGTACCACCATGTCCGGTCCCGTGCCTGAATGGACTGTGCCACTTTGAGATTATTATTAATAGTGCTGTTATAAACCTTCCTGTACATACGTTTGTGTGGATATGTCTTGGAGCTGTGGTTCATACTGTAACTGTATTTAGCGTTTTGAAGATGATAAATACTTTGAAAAGGAGTTAGTCTTAAATAATAGCTAGGAGGTATCTGATAGTTATCTAATCATCCTTTCTGAAATGATTTTATATAGTACCTTTCCACTTAGTGTGGGTGTATGTGGTTTTTCTTTTATGTCTTAGAGGGAAATGTCATATTAACACAGGAAATTGTACTTGCCATTTGCACAGAAAAATATTGGTGATATTTCATTTTAAAAAGTGTCACTGCTGTTGATAGTTCATGTTGTTTGAAATAATTCAGAGGCAGCAGAACCAACAGACATCCTGAGATTTTGGAAAAACTTCTTTATGATTAAATAGTCACTGCTCAGTGTGTACCATAAAGAATAATGTCATGAGATTGACCTGTGCCTTTGATCTGGAACTATCCAGGACCAGGCTTTGTGTCTTTTTAATTCCTTCTCAGTGGCTGGGCCCTCTGGATTTTTCCAAGTGGTCACAGAAGAGAAGAGGTTGCAGCCTGGCTTTCTGTCCTGGCTCTGCTGTGTCAAGTGCACATCGGATCCCTCAACGTTTCCTCACTTCACTTTTTTTGTAGGTGTGCTAAGATAATTATGTGAGACCAGGTGATGTTTAAAGCTCGTGGATTTAGTTCTACCTCTAGACTTCTAACATTCCACAAACTGTCACTTTCAGAGTTTTTATAAATCCGGAATCAAATATTTGCCTACTTGACTTCTTTCCTCCCTGCCTCCCTCCTTCCTTCTGTCCCCTGTTCTTCCCTTCCCCCAGGTGATATGCCCTAGGAAGTTAGTGAGTCCATGTTACTATTATTGGTAGTACCTTGACTGAAATTGGCTCATATTTGATAGTACAAGTGTTATGTGAGTCTTTAGTGATTGTAGAATGACTGATTTTGCTTATTGTCTATTTAAATAAAACAATTGAAATAACTTAGTAAATTTTAGGTAGATTATTTTAACTTTTTCCTTTTTCTCTCTTTTATGAGTATGCCTTTAACTAAATAGGGATATAATAGGAAATGGTGATTCTTTCTTTTTCACGACCCTTTAAACAATTGCTTTCTGTTAAACTTTATCCTTAAATTACTTTCAGTATACAGGGTTTCCCAAAAGTCCAATTTTTCCTATATATGTTGACTTTTGGGATACTCTATACATGGAGTTAGTGTTTGCATAATTTTTCACATAGCATTAGTTTACTTTTGTAATATGACAAATTAATCCTTAGAATCAAATTTTATATTTTTTATATTTAATATTTTTACATGTGTGGTAACATTGAGACACACTGTATATGCATGGGCTTATGTTTTTTTGTATATGGGTTTGTTCTAGTAAACTTTCTTGCTTTGACAGCCTTTAATGCCTCCATCAATTACTTACTGTTTGGTACTGCATTTAACTGGTTAACTCCAAATCTTGTGGAGGGAAAAACAAAACATGAGGTTAAACTTCAAGAGAATGGAGATAAATGCTGTGAAGTAAATTGAGTAATGGTTTTGAGTGACGTTTGTTAGACCCAGGAGTTTTAGTCTGGGGAGGGGACTTTTATCATGCCTTCCTCTGGTTATATTTTCAGTGGTTTTTAATTTGCTTTAAACTTTCTGATTTACTTTGCTGTAGAAATGTCTACCTCAACATTTAATCATTTTTTCCTTTTGTTACGGAATGAAGAAAACAGGAATTACTGCAAAGAGACTTCTATGCTGCTCCACCTTATCTCTCCTTTTAAATTCCTTTTTTTTTTGCTATAAAAGTAACAAACTTTTTAAAATGGAAAGGTTCAATTCCCTTTGACCGCTATCTGCTGTTACAGCCTGTCGTATCCTGTAGAGATGATCATATGTATTGTTGGCAGTCATCTTTGTAGAAAGATGCCAGTTGGTTTACATTTGCTTTGTTTCAGAGACTAAGCCTGTCTGTATTGCCCAAGGTTGCCTTGAACTGGGCTCAAAGGACCCTCTTGCCTCAGACTCTGTAAGGCTACGTCCCTAGGTGTGTGCCACTCTGCTCACCTACTGTGTTGATTTGTATCAATTATACAGCATAGAGAGTTTTTAAGGATATGGATCCCGCCCCCTTCAAAAAAATGCTAACATGTTCCTTTTAATCAGTTTAGAAAACCCTCACTGAGCTCATTCTTTCCAACGGCTACATAATGTTTTATTGTGTTCAGTGTACCGCAGTTTATTTTGCTTTTCCCCATCAGCGGACATTCGTGTTTCTCATTTTTGCGTTAGACAATGCCAGGTGGAATGTCTTTGTACGTGCAGTTGAGTATTTCTCTGGGCCAGATACTAAGAAGGAATTCATGCTGGTAAACACTCAAAATTGTGATACCTGCTTACCAGTTTGTCTTCTGAAGTGGCTACACCTTGGTGTATACACTTTAGATCTGGAATTTTTGTAATATGAAAGGTAAAAGAGTCATTTTTTCCCAGTCTGCTGGGGCAAAGAGTTATTTTGTCATTTTAATTGTCATTTTCTTGAAAATAATTATGTTGAACATTTCTTTTTATGTTAACTGACTTTGTCTTTTCTTTCAACAAGTTGCAGATACCTAATTGGGTTATTTATAAAGTATCCAGTTTAAATTGTACATAGCTGTTTTAATAAATATTGTTGAAATAGAACGTATACAATAAATATGTTCTAAGTAGACAATTCAGTTTTCATTAAATGGATACACTGGAGTAGCCAGCACCAAATGAGAAAACAGAGCATTTCCACCTCTCAGAGGTCCCTGGTTCCTTTCCCAGTTACCGTACCAGCACAGTCCACTCCTCCCCAGGACAACTGTCCATCATACTTCCACTGTTATGAAATTGTGCATAGGTTTTGGAAGCCTTGTCAGTAGAATTTTGCAGTATATACTTTATCCTTGGGTATACTAACTTTTGAATTTATTTTAATCAAAAATACATCAAGGTTTAGCGACTAGATACAGTGCTTGTAATATTTATATAGGTACATATTACATAGACATGTGATTTCTTCAATAGACAAGTGAGAAGAGATACAGAAAATATAGATAGATAATAAAAGATTTTAAAAAGTCATGCTTTTTATTTGTCTTGTCATGTTTTGCTGGAATTGGTATAAACTGTGTCCTGATTGTCTTCTAAGATCTTTTTAACTAAAATGCTTGCTCACCTGGTACCTTCATTTGGTGACTGTGAGAGCTGTATTTTCCTGTTCTGCTTTAGGAAGGAGGAAATTGTAGTGCTTTTGCTGTTGTTTGTCTTTTTCCAAGCAGGTAAAGGCTCCAGGATGAACCCTTTATTATCTCCTCAGCTTCTTCTGCCTTCCTTATGTAGCCTTCCGTATGTATGCTTAATGTTCTGAGTTCCTTTCAACCCGTTTGATGTTTCTTCTGATGGTTTGTTTATATAAAAGGTTGTACTTTTTGTAGTTTTAATATAAATTTTTAAGAAAAATTTCTAGTGGCTTCTTGACACCATGCTTTAATGCTCAGTTTTTTAAATTAATAAAATAAAGATGAATAAGATCACTGATGTGACAGTCTGTTTATTTTAAATTAATAGTCTGTTTCCTAAAAGAATTTAAAGTGGTTTATAATAAAAGACATATGATTATGGTGTTGAGTAAAAAAAGATTGTAAAAGATGAAAGAGATAATAACCATAATCTCTGTTTCTAGAATTGAATGTTAAATTTAGCTATGAGCTTTCTGTCCTTAGAGACTTGAAAGGAAAACAAATGCTGTTCTCATTGGGGGAATAAAGAAACATACCATTTCATCGGGAAAGACAGATGTGTTTATGTTACCAAGCTCAGAAAAATACCGTGTGGGGTTCAGGGAAAGGCTTGTATAAACTCTTAAACAGTACAGAGAAAATGCAGGCATCTCCATCAGAGTGCATATTAGCATGCATATGTGGATTTAAAATAAATTAATCAGTTCATAAACATTTTACTTTTATTTGTAAAAAATGGATTCAGTGTGATTTGTCTGAGTGTGAACTTTATAAAAAGAACAGTGCATGAGGAACATCTGTCTCCAACTATTTAAATAACATAGTTAAGTGCCCTTAGATTGTGAAATAATCTCAGTAATCAGGGAATAAGGGTTTTAACTGTTAGAACATTTTTATTTTTATTGCTATGTGATCATTTTGCAGTATTATTACATATGCACATACTTGCAGTAATTGACAGCATTTTTATTTTATGTACTTGATTTTCCCATTTGAACCAAGTTTGACATGTTGCTTTTTTATTTTGGAGTAATCTTAGAAAGCTTATAAGCTTGTCTGATATATTTATCTCAGTTTACTACCAAGGATTTTTTTTCCCTAGGAGAGTCTTTGATTAGAGATTATAACAAATAACCCTGTCATGTGTTAATTTGTTCTTAAGTTTTTGCTATAAAGTATTTTAAATTATAAAAATACATGCTTATTCTTTTAAAAAATGGAGTGTGAAAGTACAGAAATTAAAAAATGAAAAGTTTATTCCCTTTCTGTTTTAGCCAGAGGTAGTGACCACTGAGAACATGTGATGATGTTACTACTGCAACCTAGTTAGGGAATATTACAGATGGTAAGTATGTAGATTGGCCATTAAAATCATTGTTGAATCCAAAAAATCATTGTTAATATAGCTATAGCTACTATTCTTAAAAATATAATATTTGTGAACCAAATTATACCTCTGCTGTGCATGCACGTGGTGTGTGTGTGCATATGGTGTCGGGATTGAACCCAGGGATTTTGCACCAAGCTAGGTCCTCAGTTCTTTCAGATTTTTGTTTTGAGACAGGATTTTGCTAAGTCACCAAGTTGTCCAGGCTGGGTTTAAATTTGAAATCTTTCCCCTCATCCTCACAGAATACTGAAACTAGAGGTATGTGCCACCACACCTGCCTCTGTCCTCCTCTTTTTCTTTGGAAATGTAACATTACCAGTATAAGATCCTTCCCTGAGAGCTCCACCACACTGTTATCCTTGTATGCGCGTCATTTTTCTGTTTTTTTTTTAAAACATTACCACTTACATATGTATTTCTAAACATGGTACTTACAAAGGCTATTTAAATTTTAAAAATTGTTACAATGTAAAGCACATTTCCGGGACTGGGGGTATTGCTGACTGGTTATAGAGCTTGTCCAATATGCACAAGGTCCTGGGTTACATTCCCCAGTACCACATAAAAATTAGCCTGGTGCATACCTGTGATCCCAGCATTTGGGAGGCTGAGGCAAGAGGATTGCCATGCATTTGAGGATAGCCTAGACTATGTAGTGAATTCAGGACCAGCTTAGAATACAGAATGAGACCCTGCATCAAAAATTTAAAGATATATATATATATATAATTAAAAAGCACAGTGGTGTTACTCCCCCTCAGTATACTTCTCCTCACTTTTGAGCATAGCAAGAACACGCTATTCTTATTTCCCGGATACAGTATTTCTAAGCTTCCTAGAAATGTTGAAGATAGTGTTCCTTGAATTTTTTCTCCCGAGTCATTTCTTTGAAGTATATTCTTTTCTGTTTACATTAGTCTCTAATACGTATTCAAGTGTCTCCTTAGATGCCTCTTTATCTGCTCTATTAACGAATGACCAAACAAGCAGATTAAAAGCTTACGTGTAGAGGAGGCTTGTGAACTTTGGGTTTCAGGGCAGAGGTGGTGGTAACTGAGGTTTATTCTTTTATTAGGGAATGCTCCTTCTCCTGTTGTATATTTTCATCCTTCCTTGTGGCCTAGTCACAGTCCCAGGGAAGCAGATCTAATTTTCTGTCTAGAGTTGTACTATTCAGTATAGTAGCTACTAGCTATTTCTGGCTATTTAAATTTAAATAAATTTAAAACATCATTTCCTCAATGGCACTAGCCTGTGTGTGTGTGTGTGTGTGTGTGTGTGCGCGCGCGTGTGTGTGTGTGTGTGTTTGTGTGTGTGTGTGTGTCTGTCTCTGTCTCTGTCTCTCTCTCTCTCTCTTTCTTCCTTTTCTTTTCTTTCTTTCTTTCTTTCTTTCTTTCTTTCTTTCTTTCTTTCTTTCTTTCGAGAGGGACTCGCTTTGTAGTCCAGGTTGGTCCTGAATTCACTGTGTAGCTCAGCCTGGCCTTGACTTACAGAAATCCTATGTCATCTTCCTGAATGCTGAGATTATAAGCATGCACCACCACACCGTTTACTAGCCATTTCAAGTTCTCAACAGCTACTGTAGCTAGTGGCTACCATGTTGGACAACACAACTATTGAACATTTTATCATTGTAGACAATTCTGTTGGGCAGCACTAGCCTATGACTCAAGGTCTTCTTGTCACCTATCTGTGATTCTATCCAGGGAAGACAGTATGAGGTGTCAGCATTAAGGATTCCACTGTTTTATCTGTTTTATTGTACTAGGAATTGAATCCAGAGCCATCATCCTAAGCTATATCCTCTAGCCTTTTTAGTTACTTTGTATTCTTGCCTCAGCTTCTCAGAGTGCTGGAGTTCCTGGCATGTGCTCCTACTTCTTGCTGACAAATTCTTTATCATTTATGTAAAAGCTGGTACTAATGTACAGTCTTAGTGACAGAATAGAGACGTACCTTTGTACTTACTGTGGAAACAGAAAGAATATGCTGTCCAGAAAGAAACAGTGTTTAAACAGCCTGAACTGATGGTGGCCAGGAGGACTCTGTAGTTCCTAGCTGCCTTCTTTGGACTTCTTTCCCAGCTGCTGTCAAAGCTCATCTGGTTAATAGCCTTGCTGTGCAGTTCAGCATGAAAATTCCTGCCCACTACCTAGTGTGGTTTTTCCTAGTTATCTAATGTACTGATGTAATGTATGATACCACTGTTAATGATTGAATGACATTAGGCCACTACTGTATAAAACTTTCTAATAGCTGCACTGACAAAATAATGGTGCAGACGGAGGAGATAGAAACAGAGATATGAAATAATGCAGAAGCAGACACAGAGGCAGAAATGAAGAATGACTTCACTTTCCTGCTCTGTAGTTTGCTGGAACTGAATAAAGTATGACTGGACTTCTGTAGTGCCTCACTTTTCTCTCCAGACTGGTTGGATTCGAACTTGCATCCTTGAACTGTGTGGCACATGGGCCCGACACCTGATGTAGTCTGTTAGGATCCAGCACTGGACTTAGCTCTGACCCTATAATCTTGCTAATGTTAAATATTATGAGTATTTTTTAGTTTTTCTAAGGAAATATAAAATGGTATCACGATTTAATTTTTATTTCACTGTTCACTAGTGAGCCTGTCTTACAAAGAATGATTCAGAAATTTTCACTGGAAAAGTTGCTGAGTCTAAATTGAGTTTAGATTTATATTAATATTTAATCATTATAACTATTGGATGCACAAGAATCTAACTATACTTATGTATTTTATATGAATATATAAGTATGAATATATGCATATATAAGTATACTTATATGCATGTATATACGTCTGAATATATGCATATAATATATTCAGAAGGCTAATTTTCATTTTCCCACTTTCTTGAAAAAACGTGGAGTTTCCACAGTTTTCTGTTTTGTCTGGGTTTGTGGGCACTTTATTAATGCCTCATCATAGAAATGAATGTGCAGTCACTTAAGTAGTCTTTGCATACTTTTATTACTCATTTAATTTTTGGCCTTTAAACCTCTGTCCCCAGTTCTGAGTCCTCTTCACTGTTTTCTAGGAATACTTTTTGGCTGTGGGTTCTTTGTCTTACCCACTTCAATATAAATAGTATTGGGGACTTGTAGTTAACAGAACCATATCCCTCCTGTCTACACTCACGAACATCACTAATTTAGTAAATATCTTACCTTGAGACTTTTGGTTGGATGAAACTAGAGAGTAAAGTGCCCACTGTAGTAGACCGTTAATATTATCAAGAGATGTGGCAAGGTTCTATTGAAGCCTCAGATTTACAAACGCTCTGCAGCTTAGCACTTCATCCAGGAAGTGTATACGAAGTAAGTAGAATGGAGTAGAGGCTTTCTGAGAATTAGGATCCTGGAAAGTTATAACTAAAACCTAAGTTGTATTTTAATACTGGCATTGCAGTGTTCACAGTTGTCCCAGACCCTTAGATTGTTCATAAGTAGTTGTATCTGCAGGTGTTGACTATGGAATACCAGGAGCATTCTGTAAAGTGCCTGGCAAATACGCTGGAAAAGGTAGCTGATATCCAGAATGTCTGTGGTAAGAGCAGCCTTAAAGAGATAGTATTTTTTTTTCCAGATTTTATTTCCCAGGCCTCCTGACTGTATAGAAAAGGTGCCCAGGTTAGTAGTGTGGTCTTGATCTTCTGGCTGTTGAGTGTTGGAGCTCTTATTGAGATGTGTGCCCATCTTGCCTCACAAACCTCTCTGATCTCACCGTCTTTCAGTTCAGGGATTTTTGCCTGCAAGTCTCAAGCTCTGTCTGTTTTACCAAGTCTAGAGAAGGCTTTAACAAAACCAGTGTGTGCAGTCTGTGCTTGTGTGTACCATATCACTTTGACCTTTGATCCCAAAACATGTCATATGCCATAGTTTTCCCCTACCTCTGCTTAGTGACATTCTGAAGGTGATATTCTTGGCCCTCTTAGATTGGATATGCTAACTTTCCCCCTAGGCCTACACCCTTGGGATTTTCTTGCAAGTCACTAATATGAACCTTGAAGCACCTCAGGAATATCTTATGAGTGGTTCTCTAATGGAGCCTTGGTGTTTCAGGTTCTGTAATCCTTCAGTTTTTACTGTTTATGGTGTTCTCTGTGTCCCTGCCAACCACATGTCCTCCAGAATTCTAATACTTTCCTAAATCCCTCTTAGCAGGGTGCGTCTTTCCTTCCCCCAGCACCAGTTGTGTATCTGTTGTACCCTGTTACAGCACAGATCACAGTGAGTTGCTTTTGTTTGTGCACTTAGTTCCTGTAAGAGTAATATTGTTAATATGAGTGAAGTAATTGTAAAGTCTGTGAAGTAACATAGGGTTTCTTCCTGAGCAAGGACATGTGGGTGTCTCTAAGGAATTCTGTTAACCCTTGTCAGGGATATACTGCCACAGTGTCATACTCTAGAAATAATGGGTACAACTGAACAAGAAGCCTAAGCGGGCCCTGTCTTGGTTCATGCACTCTGTTTCGCCTTTTGCTTGGTATCACAGTCATTTGAACCATAGGTGGTTACCATGGACACGTGTCAGAAAAAGTGGCCCACAGTTTGCATGTGTGTCGGTATTTGGTAGTAAATTGTTATGCCATTTTAAAACTTGTTTCCTTTCCAGTGACTTTATTAAAAAATGCATTAGTATTATACAAGGCATACATAGAAGTAATACTGAAAAGCAGAATTTGCAATGATGTGGCCTTTATTTTATAGATTATATATTTAACGTAGAAGGTATTTAAATAAACTTTTTTTCCCATAGAACCTGGTGACCCCATTACTACTCCTCTCGTAAGTTTGTGTGTGCTATCTCTGTTAGGTACTATAGGATATTTAAAAGCATTGGGCTTTCATACTAAGTTTCTGTGAGCTTCTAAAAATTCAGAATTTTAGAAGATATTCAAATTTTTGCACAAGATATTAAAATTTTAGTTTAGCATTGTTGCCTCTTTACAGCGTTATACTTTCATGGTATCAATCACACTATAACGTACTCTTTAAATAACAACGTAGCAGACCGAGTGTGGATTCTAAAGCCCATGTATTTGTTTCAAGTCTCACCTTTTCCTTTTACTAGCTGTGTAACTTAGAACAAATTACTTAACTTCTTGGTGCTTCAGTATTCCTATGTGTAAAATTGTAAAATTGGGGTTAATGAGAATACCTACATGACGGAATGCTGTGACTGTTAAATAATCCGTGTATGTAATACACGGATGTATGTAATATATATGTGTGCGTTCATTCAGAACAAGAAATAGAACGGTTAATAATGTGAACAGAACAGGTTCCTCAATCCCCAGAAATTCCCTGTGCAGTCACACTGTCTTCCTACCCTAGGCTTTCCCAACTGCTGACCAGTTTTCATCTCTTTCCTGTTTGCCTTGTCCAGATCGTCATATAAATGACCAGTGTGTGTCTGGGGGAGGATCTTTTAAGGCTACTTTTATTCAGCGCAGTGCTTGTGAGAATAAAAACACTGGGTGTTTTGGTCGTTTCGTTCTTACTGCTGAGTAATATCCCACTGTATGGATTTACTTTAGTATATCTGCCCACCCCAAGCTGACAATTAGGTTACTTCCAAGTTTGGGTAGTTATGGATATTCTTGCTATAAATAGAGCATTTTGTGTAAGCTTAATTTTCAATTGTCCTGAATACTCAGTAGTGGAATTTCTAACATTTTAAGAAACCGCTGAACTGTTTTTCAGAATTGCCATATTATTTTTTACTCTCCAGAAGTGCTCGGGAGTTCTAGTTGTTCCACATCCTTGCCAGCATTCACAGTGTCAATTGTTTGTTTGTGTTTTTAATTTTAGCTATTCCAAATAAATGTGCAGCTAATTCTTAACCCAATTTGTCCACCCAGCCCTGAAGACCTGGTAGAAGATACAGGGAAAAAAATGTAGTCAGGGAGGAGCTTGTAAGAGATCGCTAGTTAGACTTCTAAGAGCTTTGCAAGGCCAGCCATATTGACCGTTGTGTTGTCTAATGACTAGCACAGTATTTGGCACATAGTAGAGACCCTTCCTTATGTGCATTGAATCATTGAAAATGAGCAAATGATTGGAAGGTTGCAAAATACGTAGGAGAAGGATGGAAAAGTAATTTCTTCTTGGATTGGGTCTGACTAATCCTAGTATACCTATGTGACATAACCCTTTATATCTACTTACATCCATTTTAAAGTGTCATGCTTAAAGATTAGCTTGGTTCTCAGCTCTGTAGCACGATGCAGTGGGAGAGGCTGTCGGTGGAAAGGAGTAGATGGTGCTGGTTCTGTGTGGACTTGAAAACACCATCTTGACTTTGCTGGGCCTTAGCGTCATCTTCATACATTGAGAAGCTTTCCGCTAGATAATAGCAGGCTGCTTCCTTTTGTGATTCTTTTTAAACATTTCAGAAATCTTGACCTACCGTATTCTTTTTTAATATGTAAATTTAAGACCATTATTGTTTTCATGGTTTTAAATTTTTTTTAACAATTTTATTATCCTGAAGCAAAATATATTTTTGCTGTAATGTCTAGATTATAAAATCAGGTGTTTGATTTTATTTTAAATAATTTTTCCAACCATTTCTTTTCAGATATTCACATTACATTTGGTTTTTAGGAAGGAATAATTAGTAGTCCAGTAAAGCCAGTGAGTAATCTGGCTCATCCCTTCAGCTAGTAAAGAGTCAGTTTATGGCCAAGTGGCCGGGACACTATTTAAATAATCTAATATAAGAAATAAACGTTTCTAAATGTTAGACATTTGTTTTTGCTTCAGTGCATTCTCTTAAACCATTGTTACTTTCAGGTGTCCTTGCCCCGAGGAAGCTGTTCTGCAGTTCTTTGTCCTTTATTTCTACTTCTGGGTAAAAAAATTTGTGAAACAGTTTCAGATTTTGTGTTACAAAACACCTTTATAAGAAAATATGTAGTTAAGCTAAATACTAATAATCTGGTATAAAAGACTTCTTATACTAGGCAATATTTTCCCTAGAGATAAGTTATTTACTCTGTTAAAATATTTCTAATGTGCTGGCAACTTATTAGACCTGTGGAACATGTTTTTAAAGGCACCTTCGTGAAATTCAGGCTCCTGTATCCTTTATCCGACATGCCTTTTTCTCTGTTTTAGACTTGTAACTAAAGATTATTGTATGCATCATTCTGATGTGAAATTTGAGCAGTTAAATATAAAGTAACAATCTGTTTCCTTTTTGTATCTTTTAGAATCATGGTGTCATGGAAAGGGATTTACTTTATACTCATTCTGTTTTGTGGAAGCTTTTTTGGAAGCATTTTTATGCTGGGTCCTGTTTTACCTTTGATGCTCATAAGCCCATCCTGGTACCGCTGGATCAACAACCGCCTTGTCGCCTCCTGGCTCACATTACCTGTGGTAAGTCATGCAGGAGGCATGGAGGCAACCTGCCTGTACCCGGGTACTGATGGATTGTCAAAAAAACACAAGTCCTTCATGTTATATAAGAGGTATATTATCCTGGACTACAAAGTGAGACTCTGTCTCAAAAAAAAAAAAAAAAAAAAAAAAAAAGAAAAGAGGAACATTAGACTTTATGGGGAAAATATAAAAACTAAAGAGATATAAAAATAATTCACATCTTTAAAATAAAATACCTAATTAAGAACCATATCGAAAGTTGGAAGCTCTTTTCCATATTCTTCATTAGCTTTCTTTTTTGTTTTCCATCATGGAAGTATACTTACGTATAGTAATATACACAAATCTTCGAGGTATAGATTGAGAAATTTTTATGTTGCTAATTTTATTCTGTATTTTTGTTTTGGTTTTTGCAAATAATGACAAACTTTAAAATTCATATAATAAACTTTTGTTAAATTTCTGATGTCATTGTGTTTGATTCAGTTCTTCCTAGAAGACATCAAATTTAGGACGACACAAAATTTAGGACCAATGTGGTTTCTTATCTGTCATATTAGGTTAATAAGATCTGTAAGGTCAGAGTGCAAGCTAAGTGTTCTGTAGAGCCCTGGAGCGGGCGCTCTGTGAAGTCCTGCACTTCCTCTGAGCACACCTGCCTCTGTTCTGGCCTGAGGACACGCTGTGGGACTGCAGTCTGCCCTCTCCTCTTGGCCCTCCAGCCTGCACTTCATGTTGGAGCTGCTAATCCTTGTGCTCCCTCCCTTGTTAGTGAGGTGCACCCTAGGTTTTCCCGTGAATATCAGGTAAATAGTTCCTTCACATGTTCTGTTCCATCTTTTTTCCTGACCAACAGCTGGAACATAATCTCATTGGACTTACTAATCTATCAGAGAATAGAGGAAATAAATATAATACCTGAAAAAGAAAACAAAGAAAATAAATATTCTTTGTTAACTTAGTAAAATATTTTTTTACCTGTTTATTTTGTATTGAATTATGGATTTCCCTTCAAGATTCAGACAGAATGCCTTCCCTTGTGACGTTTATGAGAGGAAAGTATCAGGAAAATGCTTTAGACTCTTTAGGTGGGAACTGATTGGGAAATTTTCCAGAAACAGTGGTCGGTGTGGGTTTCCTGCCGTGGTGGAATATCTGTTACCTGTAAGTTGAATGTTAAGTCATTTACAGCGCACTCTTTCTGCATTTTAGAGATGAACCCTGTGGTAAATTTATAAAATGCCTTGATCTCTGATACAAGTTATTTATGCCTTTTTTATTTTTGTTCAGTTGCGTCTGTCTGTTTTACGAAATGTGAATACTGCTAAACCAAAAATGACTCTTCCCTCCTTCCTTTTCTTTCCTTTCTGCCTTTTCTGTACTTGGACTTGAAATTGTCTCTTCAACTTCCCAAAAAAAGGATGTAGTGCACTGGTAGATAATAAACAGCCATGGGAGTGTCACATATTTAACTAAAATATGAAGAGAACTAGAATGTTTGTTAAAAGGGAAAAAAGGGTAAAAATCTAGGAGTAATGACGATACTGGCTACTGAGTATGTAAGTGGGAGATAGCAAAGAACTTAAGAAGGATGGCTGTGGCAGGAGATGAGACAGTGAGCTCCGTCTGGGGAGCTGGCAACTTGGCGAGAACTGTCTCAAATAAAAAGTAAAGGTAGTCTGGGGATGTAGCTTAGTGTGAGCTACCTGGGCTTGATCCCTAGTATGGACAGAGAGGGATGGGGGCGCGGGGGGCGGGGGGAGAGAAGGGAGAGAGAGGGAGAAATGAGTTCCTGTGTGGTGCCACCATTATACATACTTTGAGGAATCAAACTGATAACTAGTCTCATAAAATTAGTGTTAGTAGTGGGATGATACCTTCACTGTGGAAGAGAAACATTTGCAAGAAATAGTCACAGAAAACTGTAGGTTTTTTTTTTTTTCTCCTAGAGACTCTGAGGGTAGTTGGTTAAATTACCAGAACAAAGTACATATTGATCTTTGTTTGGTGAGAGCATAAACTTTTAAAGAAGTTTCAAGGTCAGATGGAGGAATAGCTCAGTTCAGTTCCCTACCACCACAGAAATGGAGCATGGTGGTACACACCTGTAATCCCAGCACTTGGGGGCTGAGGCAGGAGGAGCTGAGGCAAGAGGACTGCTGTGAGTTCTAGGTCAACCTGGGTTCCATATTGAGTTCAGGACCAGCCTGGCTACAGTGAAACCCTGCCTCAAAAAAAAAAAAGGTTCAAGGTCTAACCTTTATCAAAATTGCTTGACTTCATAAAGCAAGTTGTGCTCTTTTTTTAAAGCATTTCTATAAAATTGATTTTTTTCTTATGTTTACTGGTTTCCTTTATAGGTGGAATCTTATTAATGAATTTATTTTTCTAAATAGATATTGTCCTAATCAAATTGTCTAGTGTATTTTATATATTGTCAGTTCTGTTTCAATTTAGTTGTCAGATTTTTGTTGTTTCATTATCTTTTCAGGATCTGTAGTAATACCTTCTTATCTAGTATCAATAATTCCCTCTTTTTTATCTTTATCTGTCTTGGTCAGTTTTATTAACTTTTTTCAAAGAATCAATTTTGCTGTATTGATTTTTTTCTGTAATGCTATTTTATTGACTGATATTATTTTCGTATTTTGGGTTTAGTTTACTCTTTCTAAAGTTTAAATTAGAAACAAGATATTTTTAATGTTTCATTTTTTCTAGTATCAACTTTAAAGATACACATTTCTGTGTAGGAATGGATGCATTATCTGCATCACACAAATTTTGTTGTTGTGCTTTCCTTATTATTTAGGTTTTTTTGTGGTTTTGGTGCTAGGGAATTGAACCCAGGGCCTCATGAGAACTAAGCAAGCACTCTTAACAATGTATTACATCTCCAGACCTTTATATATAATCTAATTACATTAATGATATTTTTCTTTGATTTGTGGATTATTTAGAATTACACTTTGATTTTTGAATGTCTAATAAGGCTTTTCTAGATTATTTTGTTGATTGGCCTTTAATTACTTTTTGGTTGGAGAACCTGCTCTATATTTCAGGCTTGCAGTTTGTAGAGATTTGTTTTATAGCAAAGCATCTGATGAATTTTTTTTCTTTTCTTTTCTTTTTCTTTACTTGACAGGGTCTTGCTCAGTAGTGCAAGCTGATCTTGAGTTCACTGTGAGGCCAAGGCTGGCCTGAACTCAAGGCAGTCCTCTTGCCTTTGCCTCCTGAGGTCTGGGATTTCAGGTGTGGGCCACTACACCCAGCTAATCTTTATGTGGTGCTGGGGAGTCAACCCAGGGCCTTGTACAGGATAGGCAAGTGTGTTAGCACTGAATTACAAGCCCAGCCACTTAACGTGAATTCTTAAATGTAACTTGTATCTTGTACTTTGTTACAGTGCTCAGTAATGGGCAAGTTCAGAATGTTGCTAATGGTGTTCAGGTCTTCTGTAATCGTGTTTTGCCCTGTATAATCTGCCATATCCCTTCATTTCAGTATGGTTATACCACCAATAGGTTGAACTCTTAAGCTGTGATTATGCTTTATCTCTTAATTCTCTTTTAGGCTAATATGCATTTATGATTGTTAGATATTTTGGTAAATTGACCCACTTCATTGTGAAATATATCTCTTTATTCTCTGATGATATTCCTTCCAAACTTAGCTGCCTGATGTTAGTATAGCTTTCTTACATTTACTGTTTGGATGATGTAACTTGTTTTGTCTTTAGCTTTCAATCTCTCTGTCTTGAAAGTACCCTTGCAGACAGCGTGCAAAGTTGGCTTTTGCTTTCTGTTTGCTTTATTGTGTAGTTTAACAGACTGTTCATCAGGTTAGTTCATATACTTCTAATATAATTATTTCATGTATTTTGTGATTTGTTTTTTTCTCTCCCCTTTTTCTGCTTCTTGGTTAATTGAATAATTATTAGTATTTTTTGTTTGTTTTTTTTTGTTTCATTTTTTGTTTTTTGAGACAGGGTCTTGTTCTGTTGCCCAGGAAGGTCTCCTGAACTCACTGTGTAGCTCAGGCTGACCTTGGACTTGGCAGTCCTCCTCCCTCAGCCTTCTGACTGCTAGGATTACAGGTGTGTGCCACCATGCCCAGCTCTATATGGGGCTGGGGAATCGAAGCAGGGCCTTGAGCTTGCTAGGCAAATGCTTTAACTGCTGTGCCAGTCCTTCAGACCCTAGTTTCTTGTTTTAATTTCTCTTTTGGCTTTTTAACAATACTATTTTTATGTCTGAGCATGCATGCATGTGTGTTTTAGTTACCGCTTGGGTTTTACATAATATATCTTCAGTGACTGTCACAGCCCACTTAGAGTTACTGTTCTCCATATTTTATAAGATATAATACTTGGACCTGGAGGAATAGTGCAGAGATTAAAGCACTTGACTAGCAAGCTTAAGACCCTGAGTTCAACTCCCCAGCACCACATAAAGCCGGGCGTGGTGGCACATGCCTGTAATTCCAGCACTCAGGAGCCTGAGACAGGAGGATTTCTGGGAGTTCAAGGCCAGCCTGAGCTCCATAGTAAGTTCAGGACCAGTCTGGACTACAGAGTGAGACCCTGTCTCAAAAAAATAAAGGAAAAGAGAAAAGGTATAAGACTTAAGACAAGACTTGTAACAATGTAATGATGAAGCAATGAAGTTCATGTATTTTCTCATTCTTTGTGTTCCTCTTGCCATATATATTACATCTATTTGTATAATAAATTACATAATATTATGTTAACAATTTTTGTTGCTTTAGTCACGTATTCCAAAGAAATTAAGAAAAATACAGTCTTACATTTGCGTATTTTCCATTTCTAATGAGCTTCTTATATATTGAATTTTCAGAATGTCCCTTGCCCTCCAGCCTGAAGAACTCCTTTAGCTTTTCTTGTTCTATAAGTGAAATTTGTTTTCATTGCATTCAAAATTCCTGTATTTTGTCTTTATTTTTTATTGTTAGGGAATGTTAGTTACACAGATGAATGGATTTCATTTTGGCAGATTCACCCCCGCTTGTAACATGTTTGGATCTTGTCCACTCCCATTTGCTTCGCTCTCCCTTCCCTCATGCTCTTTTTGTCTTCTTTAATAGTCTCTGATTTGCCTTTAAGTTGTCTGTCTCGCTCATGAGTCTCTCTCCCCATGTATATAATAGGAAACATGCAATATTTGTCTTCCGAATCTGGCTTATTTCACTTAATGTGATGATCTCCACTTCTGTCCATTTTCCTGCAAATGAAAATGACATAATACAATTCCTTTTCTTTTTCTTTCTTTTGGAGGGTACTAGAGAATCAAACCCAGGGCTTTGTACTGAGCTATATCCCAGCCCTTTATTATTTTCATTTTGAGACAGGATCTCCCTAAGTTGCTGTTGCCTGTGGCCTGATTCAGCTTCCAAGAATGCTGCTGGGATTACTGGTGTGTACCACCATGCTTGGCTGTGATTGTATTCTTCATGGCCATAATATATTCCGTTGAGTGTATATGTCATATTGTTTTTCCTTGCCTTTCTTCTTTTCTTTCTATTTTGAGAAGAGAAGTTTATTAGGCTCACAGTTCAGAGATCTCAGTCTGTTCATAAATGGTTGGCCCACTCCAGTGGTGGCAGGCCATGGGGAATAGTGTTGCAGAGGAAACTGCTCAGAGATGGCAACAGGAAAGAGAGAGACTGGGGAAGAAGCTAGGGGCGAGACCACATCCTTTTGTGCCATACCTCCAGTGTGCCACACACCCTTCACCCTGGCCTCACTTCTTAAAAGCAAGAAGTCAGTAGATTAATCTGCTGATCGAGGTATCTTCAGTGCTCCAATCTGTATCATGTCTTCTTCATCCATTCATTTGGGATTTGCTGTTTGTGTGTTGTTTTGTTTTTGTGGTTCTGGAGATCAAGCCCAGTGTTTGCATACTGAGCTATGTCCCCAGCTCCCTTTTTATTGGTCTTGAGACAAGGTGTCACTAAGTCACTGTGTTTTCTCCCAGGGTGTTCGGATTACAGGCCTGTGCCATAGAGGCAAACTCCCTTCATCTTTTGACAGGTACCGGGGTTGATTCCATATATTAGCTGTTGTTACAAGCTATTTACTGTGAGAATGGATTTTTTTGTGTACTTTTTTTGAAACAGGGTCTCTCTGTAGTCCAGGCTGATCTCAAGCTCACCATGTAGTTCGGGCTGGCCTAGAACTCACAGAAATCTTTCTGCCTCAGCCTCCTGAGTGCTGAAGTTACAGGCAAGGGCCACTGTGCCCAGCTATGATGAGGTAGGTGTTGGAGGATCACCTGGAGCCTTGCGCTTCCTAGGCACTCTCATAGTACCTGATACATATGTTAGATTGATGATATTGTCACCAAGATTATTTTGCCTTCTGTTTTTCTTATTTTGTTTTTGTTTATCTATTTTAAGTTCATTGATTCTTCTGTCATCTCTCATCTGTTGTTTTGTTTACATAGTGTTTATTTAAATACTGTGAAATGTGTATATTGGGCTCTTTATTGGTTCTGTTACTTTTTTGAGATGCTTTATCTTTTTTCATTATGATCATATTTTCCGTTAAGCCAGCTAGATGATAATATAGTGCCTTTTATTCTGTCAGTGCTAAAGTGGAAGTCACCCTCCTTCCTCCTTATTCTCGTAGACAGCTTTTTTTTGCCCACAAAATCCAAGCATATCTTTTATTTTTTCCCATTTTATTGATATGTATAAGTGCAAAATTTAAGGTTTACTGTGAAGTTGAGCATTTTGTGCGCATACGCATCTTGTCTAGGTGACAGGGACTTTCCCACTCTCCATTTGTCCCTCCCTCTACCCACCCCTCCACCCCTTCCCACCCTACTCCCCTAGTTCACTTTGTTTTTCACTTTAAGTTCCAGGAGATAGTTGTGATCTGGGTTTCTCATATCAGAGAGACCATTTGATGTTTCACCTTCTGCTTCTGACTCACTTCAGTAAGCATGATGTTCTCAAGTTTCTTCCATTTGCCTGCAAAAGCCTCCAAGCTGTTGGACTTTATAGATGCATAGTATTCCATTGTGTATAAATACCACAGCTTGTGTATCCATTGGTCTGTTCATGGGTATTTTGGTGACTTCCATATTTTAGCTATTGTTAGTTGTACTGCTATGAACATGGGTACACATGTACCTCTGTTATGTGTTGTTTTGACCTCTTTTGGAAATATTCCCAGGGGGGTGTTGCTGGATCTTAGGGAATTTATTTCCAGTCTTTTGAGAAATCTCCATACTGCTTTCCAGAGTGGTTATACAAATTTACATTCCCACCAGCAGTGCAGGAGGGTTCCTTTCTCACCTCAGCTTTGCCAGAACTGATTACTATTTGACTTGTTGATATAAGCTATTCTCTCTGGGGTGAGATGGTGTTTTAGTGCTGTTTTGATTTGCATTTCTCTTATGGCTAGAGATGTTGAACATCTTTTCATGTATCTATTGGCCATTTGTACTTCTTCGTGAGTGAACTGCCTCTTCATTTCATTTGCCCACTTTTCAATTGGATCCTTTATTTTGGTCGGCTTATTTTTCTTCAGCTCCCTGTATATTCTAGTTATGAGCTTCCTATCTGAGATGTTGGTGGTGAATATTTTTTTCCAGTCTGTTGGTTCTCTTTTTACAATGTTGATAGTTTCCTTTGCTGTGCAGAAACTTTTTAATTTGACAAGATCCCATTTGTCAATAAGGGGGATAATTTCTTTTGCTTTTGGTGTCTTGTCAAGGAAGTCTTTGCCTACCCCTCTGTCTTTTAGATATTTGTCTATTAGATATTTGTCTCGCTTTTAATGTCTATCTTTGATCCACTTTGATTTGATTTTGGTGCATGGTGATTGGTGTGTGGCTAGTTTCAGTCTTCTTCACGTGGATGTCCAGTTTTCCCAGCACCATTTGTTGAACAGGCTGTCCTTTTTCCATTGTATGCATTTGTCTCCTTTGTTGAAGATTAAGTAATTGAGGGTATTTGGGTGTGTCTCTGCATCTTCAGTTCTGTTCCACTGGTCTGTCTGTCTTTTTTTGTGCCAGTACCAAATTTTTTTTACAACTATTGCTTTATAGTACAGTCTGATGTCTGGTATTGTAATGCCTCCTGCCTTGGTCTTGTTGCTCAGGGTTGCTTTGGCTATTCTTGGTCTCTTTTGGTTCCATATAAATTTAAGAATTGTTGTTTCAAGTTCTTCGAAGAAATTTGTAGGTATTTTGATAGGAATTGCGTTGAATCTGTATATCTCAAAATTAACACTAAAAATCAATAGCTTTTTCTCTAACAGTGAACTTATTGAGCAAGAACTCAGAAAAATAATTCCATTCTGTATAGCTCAGCAAAAAAATTAAATACCTAGGAGTATACCTAACCAAGGAAGTGAAGGATCTGTATAAAGAAAACTACATTATATTGAAGAAAGAAGTTATAGGAAACATTAGAAAATGGAAATGCATCTCCTGGTCTGGGATAGGCAAAATAAATAAAAGTCAAAATGACTATACTACTGAAACTGACACATAGATTGTAGACAGCTTTTATCCCTCCTCTTTTTAATAGAAGGATGTGTTCTTTTCTTATTTATGAATTGCCTGGGTAGTCAACAGGTTGTATTTAGTATCTACTGTGTGCTTTGCTAAGACGTAATGATGAACAGGACAAAAGTAATAGTTCTCTTTTCTCAGTTGTATATTTGTACAACTTGACTAATTTACATTCTGGCTTTCATTTAACTGAAAGACTTCTTTCTTTGTTAGAAAACAGAAGTTGACTTTTCAGGCCATGGATTTTTAGAGATACGCTTTTAAGTAAGCTTTCATCTAAAGATAAAAGCATTTCTTTGCAGCCCTCAAATGAGTCATTTAATACAAAGTACTCATTTTGTGTTGCTTAACCATCATTTTCTTACTTACAAGGTATTTTTTCCATGTCACATTTACATTAAGTAAAAGAAACATGCTATTTAATTTATATAAAATAACTTCTCAAGTAGTTATTTCCTCTCTTTTAGATTTTTTTACCATTTTATTAATTTTTATGCAATACCTAATGTTTACAATAAAATTAAATATTTTGTGTCCATATATATCATATCAGCTTTACAATTCTGCCCCATTTTTGGCCCTCCCACACCCTCTCCTCCCCCCTAATTCCCACTCTCACACCCATTTAGTTCTGTAGAATGCCTATGTTCTGGGTTATTTGATCTGCGTCTGCCCCACTTCACCATTCAAATCACCACTCTTTAGCTCAGTTTCCCACCCCTAAAATGTGGCCAAATCTTGATGCCTCTTCACTGAATCCAGCAGAGCCCTATAGTGGGATAGTTGCCAAAAGTTTTTTTTCTATATCTTACTATATCTTTGTTGAGATTCTTTAACATGGCCTCACTCACCAGTCTACATGAGAAAAGAAAAATGACAGTGTAATTCATAAGGCTAGAAAATACGAGAAAGAGAAGTTAAATTTCAAATGCCTTAGCTGAGTACTGAAAGGTAATTGTATGTTCAAAAGATGTTCAGGTTATCATTACATCATTCAGTTTTCTTAGGATAAACTTATGCCAAAGACAGAATAAGTGAATTGCTTATAGAACACCAAATAATCTCAACCAGCAATGAGACTCATCACGACATATCAAAATCAAAACCTCAGAAATACAACATAAAGAGAAAAATACTAAAAGCAGCAAGAGAGAAGCAGACATTATTCTACTAGGGCAAACTCATTCAAATTACTGCAGATTTCTCAGTGCAAACTTTAAAGACCAGGAAATCCTAGAGCAAAATCTTCCAAGCTTTAAAAGATAACAAGTGTCAACATGGATTGTTGTATTCAGCAAAATTATTCCTGAAAATTGAAGGACAAGTAAAAATGTTTCGTGATCAGGAATCCTTAAGTCCAGCGACACCCCTCCTGGGAATAGACCCAAAAGAGGCCAAAACAACACACAACAGAGATATATGTATACCCATGTACATAGCAGCACAACTAATAATAGCTAGAACATGAAAGTCACCAAAATACCCATCAACAGACCAGTGGATACACAAACTGTGGTACTTATACAAAATGGAATAATTATGCATCTGTAAAGTCCAACAGCGTGGAGGTTTTTACAAGTAAATGGAAGAAACTTGAGAACATCATGCTTAGTGAAGAGAGTCAGAAGCAGAAGGTGAAACTTCGAATGGTCTCTCTGATATGAGAGACCCAGAGCACAACTCTTACGGAACTTAAGACGAAAAACAAAGTGAAAGAGGGGGGCAGGGTAGGGGTGGAGGGAGGGACAGGTGGGTAGGGGGAGGGACAAAAGGAGAATGGGAACACCCTTGTCACCTTGACAAGATATGTATGTGCACAGAATGCTCACTCCATTGTAAACCTTAAATTTTGCACTTATACATATCAATAAAATGGGGGAAAAAAAAGAAATTTGCAACCACTAGCCCAGCATTGCAGAAAATACTTGAAGGAATCTTGAGAGAGAAAGAGAGACAAGCAGCATCAAAAAACATGGAGGAGGGGGTGGTGGGCTGGAGGAATCGTTCAGCTGTTAAAGTGCTTGCCTAGCAAGCACTAAGTACCCTAGTTCAATTCCCCAGCACCACATAAGCTGGGTGTGGTGGTGCACGCCTGTAATCTCAGCACTGGAAGGCTGAGACAGGATTGCCGTGAGTCCAAGGCCAGCCTGGGCTACATAGTGAATTCAGGACCAGCCTGGACCACAGAAGGAGATCCTGTCTCAAACAAAAACCAAAACAAACAAACAAAAAACATGGAGGAAAGGAAATATGTAAAGAGAAAGTATAACAAAAAAATAGATTGGTATTTGAATCATTCGGTTGGTATACTTCTAAAACAGTACCAGCTGTTTTATAAGATCTGTGAAATTTCCCCCACATAATTATTATTTGTAATAGTATATTAGTTTGTGAGACATAATTATATTCAACATGGGGAGTTGGTGTAAACTTTTTAAAAAATACGTGTGCATGAATTTATGGATGGATAGGTAGATAAAATGATAAACCAAATTTGGCAAAATGTTAGTAATCAGTGAAATGTGAATAGATAATTTATGAAAGCTAAAATTTTTAAAATAACTAAGTATACTATATCTGTTTCTTTAAGTGTAATATACTTATGTGATACAGATTTAAGTTCACTTAATGTAGCAATTCGATATAGACTTACATTCGCTTATTGTAGCAATTCAAATAGTTATTTCTAACAGGTAATCTACAACCTGTGTGCAGAATAATTAACTCTACTTACAGTTATTATGAAACCATAGCTATTTCATATTGAAAAGATTTGATTCTTTGTGTTATTTAACTTTTTTGTTTTATAATGTGTAAAATAAGAAATTGGAATAGGTGATCTCAAGATCCATTTCAGATTCATGATTGTATATCTGATTATAAAGCATTTAGAGGTAAATATTTTTGTTAACAGTCATATATGGCTACCATATTTTATTTTTTAATGTCATCAATTTCCTTAGGATATAATCTTTGGAATCATATTTTTCTGAATCTTTGAAAAAAATCTTATCAGTTTTGAGAAATTTCTTGTATAAAAAGCTTGACAGCTTTGAGAATTTTCAGGTCTTTTGAACTTGGCCAAGCTATTCATATTTAGCCTCTATAATTTTTTTCATGTCTATAAAAGAGTTTATGACTTGCCTCCATCAGAGAGTTATTATAGTGGTTGAAACAGTAAATATATTGCATTTTTAATGTATTGACTGGCATTTGATAAGTATCCAGTAAATATTTGTCATTTTCTTTTATTTTTAAGCACATTTTTTGTTCAGAAGAAATTTAATCTAAAATTCAGCCTTTCTTTCTTGTAGATGTACTTTATTTTAAGCCATGTCAAACAGTTAAAAATAAATTTTCACTATAAATAAATGAGGCTAAATGCACTTAAACTCATTATTACCTTACAGATGTAATCAAAAAGATCTCTTTGTAAACTTCTCTTTTGCATTAAAGTGATTTTGTTGGCAAGGTTTTTCATATCTTGCTATTTTTAAAGGAATATAGTTTCAATGTCAACTAAGGTATAGAACTCAGAAAAAATAGGTAAATTATGAGTCCTAGAATTAGATGAGATTAGAGATCCCCTAATGTAACCTTGTTTGTGCAAGAATTCCTTCCAAATCAGTCTGCAGAGTAACCATTCAGTGCTTCTGTGAACATTTCTATAACAGAGACGTTCATTTCATGATTGGACCATTGTATTAAATACAAATGCTGTCAGGGGCAGATTCTGCATGTGCCTAGAACAGTTTTTGCTCCTCAAAATTCTGAGTCTTACAGTGTAACTGTTAGCTTGTTATGAAAATTATTCGGAATACACGAAAGGAATGTAGAGGTCATGCCTCTTTGTCTAGGGCAGCCTAATCTTCACAGCCTGTTGATACCATTTCAGTCCTGGAACAAAACAGTTATTCACTTAACACAGATTACTGAATGTGATTTCCATCCACACTTGCGCAGTTAATATAAGTGGCTGCTTTGTGTTTGCACAGTGGTTGGGATTGTAAAGCTTTAAAAGGAAGAGCTGTGGGGAACTCACCCAAGCTGAGCCCGAAGAGCCAAAGTAGCCTGGGAGATGAGCAATGTGACTCTTACATCACACTGAAGATCTATTTGAATGAGTGAGAACAAGGGGCATGACGACAACATCAGTTTTGTTTACTAGGAAGGGAGCCTGTACCTTTATGTTTCATATGGAATATTTAGAGGTAGTACTAGTGGTGGGTGGAGCAGCTGGTAGTGGTAATAGTGGTATACAAATAGATCCTCAGAAGTTGCTTCTGTATCTGTTAAGTCCAAGAAAAATCTGGCCAATTAGGTAAAAGATGTAAGAATTTTTACTCTGTTTTCAATAAGAGAAGTGAAGCGTTAACTACATTGTGAAAGACAAATACTGGTTTCTTACCAATGAAATTATCTTCTATACTAGAAATAGCAAATATGGGGAATAAAGATGAAAATAGTGCCTTTTTCTAGATTTTAAGAACTAGAATTATTTGAATTCTGGAGCTCTTTGTAGACTTTGCAGATTTATTTTTGGGTAGTCTATTTGTTTCTCTCTGTTTGCAGGAACAGTAAATAATGTTGACTAGATACATTTCTCTGGTATTACAATGATTAACATTAGTTTAAGATCCAGGCGGCCTAAAAGGTAGTCATATTCTGACAGTGTGCTAGATGTCAGGAAAGAGAATGCTATTAGATGCTCCTGGACTAATAACTTCAGAGTTTTAATTTTGACACCTTCAGTAAGGAGGAGCAAAAGATTGTTTGGGATCCTTGGGAATCATATGTTACACAATTATACATAGGGATTAGAGTTGACTTTAAATAGTGTGCTACACAATAATTCTTTGTACCAATTAAATGAAGAGTTCTGCATTTCAGTTCTTTGTGTAAGGATATACATACATATTTGGAAGGTAGTTCAATTAAATTAATCTTGTGTAGTGGCTTTACACGAAGCCTTTGGGAGAAGGCTTGATGGTCCTTTATACTTAGAAGTAGAAAAAGATTATTTCTTGCTGTGGTTCCAAGCCTAGCGAACTCTTGCTATGTTTCTTTTCATCATGCAGTTTTTCATACAGAGACTTAATGATTCCAGAGACTTTTTGGAGTAGAAATTGTAATTATCACTTATGGTCCTTTTGAAAACCTGATGAAAATGGCACCATATATAATCACTTAACTTTCTGTATATTCTATATAATTTCAGTGGGGTTGATGTGTATTGGCTTGTTGGAAGCTTTCCTTCTACGTGACTGGATATCTAAGGTATGATAGATGCCAGCTCTAATACATGAAGAGTAGTGAATTTCAGCCCTGAGTAGAAACTTAACAGGCACCTGTGAGCTATTTGTAGCTACGTTAGTCCAGATGGTCTTATTTTTCTTGGTCAAGTTATTAACACACTGACTAAATAACAGCTTGAACATACAGTGTCCTAACTTATTTTATTTTTCTAGTATATTTTGTTAGCCCTAAAACATTTTTAACTTTTTTTTTTAATGGATAAGGTCTAGCTTGGTAGCCCAGCTGATCTTGAAGTCACTGTATAGACCAGCCTGGCCTTGAGCTCTTGATCCTCTTTCCTCAGCCTCCCAGGTGCTGGCATTACATGTGTGCACTACCACACCCAGCTTTTGTACTCTTTTTTCTTGATTTTGTTAATTTTAATATTTTGAAGTCTTATTCTGTCACATTACAAAAATCCTTGTTACTGTGAAATACAGCGAACCTACTAAAAAGTTAATAAATATAAATGTACATGTTAATAAATAATTTCATGTGTGACTATTAACCAGGTCAAGAAATAGGAACTTAGCCCCCTAGCAAGCCACTAAGCCACATAGTCTCCCAGTCAATATGTCATGCCTTTTTCGGGGAAGGGCAGACATAACTACTATAATATTTACAATAGTTGTTTCCAGGCATGGTGGCACATGCCTGTAATACTAGCATTATAGGAGGCTGAGGCAAGAGGATTGCAAGTTTGAGACTGGGTACAGTAAAAACCTGTCTCAAAATAAAGATACAAAAGGGATTGGGGATGTAGCACAGGGTCAATGCCCTGGGTTCATTTTCAGGTAACTACCAAAAATAAAAGAAGGGATGGTGGTGCTGCTAGGGATATAGCTTAGTATGAAATCCTTGTGTTCAGTCCCTAGTACTTAAAAAAAAAAGTTTTGTTTTTATTGTCTATAATATTTCCATCTCTATATGTGCCTGTACTCCACACATGCCTATACTGTGTATCTATCTACGCATCCCACTTTTAGGAGGTCTTATATTGACACATGGGTACTTACTGTATATGATCTTTCTTGCTGGCTTTGCTTCTGCCTTTCACCGTGTTGTCCCTAGACACCTGTAGGGTCTTTTTGCTGTTGAATTCTTCTTTACTGCATGTACCTACCACAGTTGACTTTGGGAAGCTAATCGTGATCATTTTTCTAAGACAACTTCTGGTTTTCTTATCTTTCATCTGCCTTGGACCATCTCTTTACTAATAGTAATATCAGATATTAACCAGCATACTTGTCACTGTAAATAACTAGAAAGTTAAATAAGAGATTGAGCCAAGATGTGGTAGCATGCACCAGTAGTCCCAGCTACGAGGGAGGCTGAACTGCGAGAGTGTGTCGAGCTAAAGAGTTCGAGGTAAGCCCGAGCAATGTAGTGAGACCCAATCTAAAAAATTAATGAAAAATTGAAGTCAGTAATCAGAATGTCTTGTTTTACTTTTTAATACTACATTTTGTTATATACTTTAAAAATTATATGTGTTATATTCATGATTATTAGAAAGTTACTTGAACAAATTCAACAAATATTTGGTTATTACTGTGTCCAGGAAGTTGTGGGTGCTAGGGCTGTAGCATTTTACTAGATATATAGTTATTTTATTCTCTGTGTATTATTAAAATTGAAAAAGCCTGTTTTGGGTTAACAAAATAATCATCATACAAAAAAGTAGAACATTAAAAATTTAATTTTATGTTTAGCCCTTTATCCAGTGTTACACTGTTGGGCTATCTTTTATAGAAAAATATGGTAATTTTATATATCCATATCCTAAGACATATGTAGAATCTTACTGTGTACCTTTTGCACTTTGTAATTTAAATGATCGATCTTTAAGATTTAAAGGACAGTTAGCATTTTTGTATGAAGGAACTGTCAGAAATTTAAGTTAGTAGAACTTAAAAATAGAAATAATACTTCTGTTTTCATTCTTCTGGCTTCACCCTCACTCAGATTTATCATAGAAGCAAGAATCACGGTAAATGTGATACTTTTAAATATTAGAAATTATCTGTGGAAAATAATAATCTTAAATTATTGTTTCTATATTGTTGTTTTCTTAGGCATTGCTGGAGAACATGTTTGGTGTAAAAGTGATTATAACAGGCGATGCATTTGTACCTGGAGAAAGAAGTGTCATTATCATGAACCACCGGACGAGAATGGACTGGATGTTCTTGTGGAATTGTCTGTTGAGATGTAGCTACCTGAGGCTGGAGAAAATTTGCCTCAAAGCCAGTCTCAAAAGTGTTCCTGGATTTGGTAGGTTATTTACACATTATTTTAAATAGGTCACTCAGTTTATATATAATGTACCTACAAGATAATATAGCTTGGTCAGGTATAAAAGCCATTTGCATTTTATCCTCACAAGACTAAAAGCAGTCCTAGTTAACTTTAGCATTAACTTTAGTGACTCTGTTTCAATAGATGCTTTATTTTAATCTCTTTGTTTGAAATGTCCTAACTCTGAAAAAGAAAATGAATTATTCTTAAGGAAGTGGATATAGTTTCTGAGAACCACCACTTTGAAAAATAAGAATTAATAGTTCTGTAATTCTCGTGTGTGTGTGTGTGTGTGTGTGTGTGTTATAGGGAGATACTGGGGATTGAACCTAGGGCCTTAATTTAATTTTGAGACTGCTCTCACTAAGTTGTCTAGGGTGGGTTTCAGCTTGCAGTCAGGGTACTCAGATTTTTTTATATGGCAGTTGGTTTCACTTAGAATAACAGTTCCCAGAAAATCAACAGGAACTGCAAGTTATTTAATGACCTAGCCCCAAATCCATGCAGAGTTGCATCTGCTGGAGATTATTACTCGATTCCGTGACTCTCCTCACAGATTTTACAAGAGGGAGCACAGACCTCACCTTTCGATGGGAGAGTTATCAAAAATCTCTGCATTTCAAAAACTGCCACATTGCTACAAAAGGACTGATGAATAACAGACAAGGCACCTATTACCAGCAGAAGGAATAATAGTGTCTTATTTATCATTTCTAATTCCCTGTAAAATCTAATAACAGGATATTAAGAATAAATGATGCCAGTGAGTGTTAAAGTATATTTGAAATTAAATCATACTAAAATACAACTGACAAAATCTGACAGCTTTCACAAGAAACTGAAAAGAAAATGAAAAAGTCACAGTTGCATGTCTAATAAAGAGACTTAATCTATAATTAAAAACCATTTTACAAAAGGTTTTTGGAGGAATGTGACAGCTGTCTGATTTTTGTAAGTCTTTCAAAATCATTATCAAATCAGTAAGCTAAAGAAATAAATCACATATCACCCATCTTGTTAGCGTGCTGAGAGGCAGCCCGCCACAGAGAATCCCCAAAGAGTTCCTTCTGCACGCCCAGCCTTGCACACATGTGAGTATGTTGAATCAGGAAGAAGGCTTCAGAGGAGAGAAGCATAAGCAACTCAGAAGCGCAAATCCATCCCAGAAAGGAAAGCCTGATGGCAGAGACCAAGATACTGAGCGTAGATCCAGACAAAGTGGTTCATAGCACAAGTTGTGGTGAAATGATTTAAAGGACAGTGGGGCCCAGATGGTGGCCTGCAGGAGCACTGCTTCTGAGGGACAGTCAGGTACTGTGAGGAACGGGCAGCCTTGCCTTAGCAGTGAGGCAATGAAGCAAAACAAAGAAGTTTTAAGAATTAAGGGCACGAGGGTACTGTAAAAATAAAAAGAGCTGAAGAACAACTTTCCTTCACCCCTTTGCCCAGAAAAATAAGCTCATAAAAAATCCAATAACTTTTTAAAAACCTGTAAGTAGAGAGCAGAACTGGAAAAAATAAAATACTGTAATGTAACACTCTAGGCTGAATTAAATATCATCAGGCAGACATTTGGGGGATCTACTGTTCAGGGTTCCCTAGAGGAACAGTCGGTAGAATGAACATAAAATTATAAAGGGGGATGTGTTGGTTTGGCTGATAGGGTCAGAAGCTAAACAGTCCAACCATGGCCATCCTGCTTGGGGGAATACCAACGAAACTGAAGCTGCTGAGACCTAGGGGCTGGAACCCTTGGAACAGGAGGGACCAATGATCCTGTCCCGGTCTGAGGCTGATGTCCTGCAAGCTCCCTAGAGAGTCTCTGTCGCTCCCTGGAGAGTTCACGTGAGAGGCTGAAGAAGCTGGAGTCTGACATGCACAGCAGCCAGAGCAGCAGGAAGAATCAGGCTTGCCTGTCCTCTCAGGCACCCTGCCTCCCTCCACTTTTGTTCATCTGGCACCTTGCCTGTTGGATAGACTTGTCCACATTCAGGGCAAGTCTTTCCCCTCGGTTTGTGGACCCACATGCCTGCCAACCTTGGAAACACCCAGGCACACCGAGAAGTGGGCTTTATTCTCTAGACATCTCTCCCTACAATCAAGTTGACAGTCTCAAGATGTGGGGAAGATCTTGTGATTAACCATCAAGATTAATCATCACAGCAGATATGAAAAACAGCAAAAACACAGCACTTGGAGAAATACAAAGAATCGTAGTGGACAAAAAACCAAGATGAAATATAATGAGAATCAATTGTTGAAAATATTGTCAGAAATAAATTATGAGGCATGTAAGAGCTAGTAGGATGAGATGAAAATTTAGCATTACAGAAAAATAACATAAAAGGAAAAAAGGAGAAAAAATTTTTCAGAAGACAAGTTTTTGAAACAAAAGACAAAGGAGATCTCATATGTCAGGTTTTTGTATCCCTAATCTGAAATTTAAAATGTTCCAGCATGCAAATTTTCTGAGCACTGGCATGATGGTGAAAAATTCTACTTTCAACCTTAGAGGTGGTCACTGTCAAAGTGCAGAAAGTTATTTAAAATACTGTTTAAAATTACTTTTAAGCAATGTATATAAGATATATATATATAAGATATATATATATCATATATATAAGATATATAAGATATATATATCATATATATATGATATATATATATGATATATATATATATATATATATATATGATATATATATATGATATATATATATATATATATATATATATGAAATGTAAGTGACTTTTGTGTTAAAACTGGAGGTCTATCCCTAATAACGTAAATGCAGATACTCCAAAATTCTTAAAACGCCAGAAGTTAAGTACCTCTCATGGCAAGCATTTTGAGTAAGGAATACTCATCTTGTACTGGAGATCCTAAAGAAAGTAAAACAATGTAACTTCAATATTATAGAGGAATTACTTAACATATAACCCAAGCAGGGTTTTTTCAGGCATAACATTAGACCTGGGCGGGGGGGGGGGGGGGATTCCCAGAATTATAATGTGATGGGTGCCCGTAGACTTCACCCTATCCCCCAAGTAAACATGGTGAGAATTCTAAAATAAAGGTCACTTAAAAGTCTTTGGAAATGTTCCCACACACATACAGCAAGCGCAGAATAATTTCTTAGGGAAATCTGTTACGTTTTTGAGAACAGTGAGAATCTGTGGTCTTAGAGATAGGATCCAGCCCTTTCCCCTACTTCCAGCTCTGGCAGACCGAGATGCCACTCCGGACTTGGGAGCTAAGACACAGGGCATCCTTTTGTCCAGGTGTCCAGCTGGTACAGTCTTTCATAGGTCCTCGTGGTTTTCATTTGAAAGCTTTATGTTATACGGTAATTGAGCTGTATGGTTCTGAGAAAACAAATGACGGTAGAAATTGGTAAAGTGAAATTCTAAATCTGCATATGATGGATCATTGAATTTTAAATACAAGTGAAGAAGTTGCATTGCCACATAATGACAAAGGTTCAAAAGTTCTGCCAACAGTTTAATATAGCAGTATATTTAAAGCTTACGTTCTCCTGATAAGTATCATTTGGACTCAGATTTAAATATAGAATATTTACCTCCTATTCTAAAACTAACTTTAGAGCCAAGAATGCTTAGGCAAGATCCAGGAACTATTAAATGTTCTTTCCTATTTTAACAGGCTTAGTTGGTTCACATTTAATTTATTTAGGAGCATATGTTATAAAACTGTATAAACAGAATCATATAGATTTACACATGTGGGTCATGCTGAGGTAAAATTAGCTTTGTATGAAAGAATGGTTTATGTCTCTTTATCTTGGACCAGTTTTAAATCAGAGTTCACAAACCAAGCCCATGAGTCATTTAATTCAATCTGAATATCAGTTCAGAGAAAGGAAGGAGCAAAAGAGTCTCTAATACTTAGTCACATGTCACTCTGGGACTGTGGGCTACATGCCATGTAAAGGACTTTGTGTATATTATTTAAACATTACAAATGCACATCATAACAATCCCACAGTTAAAGAAAATGCAGCTCAAGCATATTGAGTAACTTTACATGTTGCACATTGATCTTAAATGGTAGAGAAAATTTTGAAATTGGGTCTTTGTGGCTCCAGAGTCCAGATACAAGAAAGTTTTAATTTAAAATGAAATATTGAGTTTTTTAGTTTATATGTATTATACACAGCAGGTACATGGTATAAAATCAAAAACTACAGAGAGTTAGAAAGTAGTGATTATTTGAAAATAAATTTTGGGGTCATCTTTGCCCCTTAGTCACTCAGTTTCTCTCCCCAAATTAGTTGTTACCAGTTGTTTCCTGAAGTATTCCATGTATGTGTAAAAACAGCTTAGTTTGCTAAAGCCAGGTTTTGTAAAAATAAAAATGAATGAAACAAAATACACATGCTGTTCCTTTTTATCTTTTCAGTATTTACCAGCATACTAAAGATTTCCCTGTGTCAGTCTGTCTATATCTACCAGTTCTAAATGGCTGCCTAATATTCCTTTGTGTAGATATATAGTGGGTCTTTGTGTGTATGTGATTAGGGACTGAATGGTTGACTGATACTGCTTTGTAGAGGTATATTGTAGGGAGAGAGGGAGAGAGGGAGAGAGAGAGAGAGAGAGAGAGAGAGAGACAGAGAGAGAGAGAGAGAGAATTATTGGGGTTTAAACCTCTGAGCTATGTTCTCATTTTCATTTATTTTTATTTTCAGAGTCTTGGTAAGTTGTACAAGCTAGCCCTGAGCTCCTCCTGCATAGCTGAAACTACATATGCCACCATGCTCAACTAGATACATAGTGATATTAAATCTTAATTTTACAGAATCTGTTTTCACTAGTTAACATTTTTATACTTGTATATAATGTTTTGATAATACCCATTCTCACTGTAACCTCACCAGTCTCCCTCATCCCCTTCTTTTTGTCTATAATAGTCTCCCTTCTTTTTTCTTTTCTTTTTTTATTATTATTGTTGCTTTGCTTTGCTTTGTTTTTGAGAGAGGGTCTCACTCTATAGTCCAGGCTGGTCAGGGTCTCACTCTATAGTCCAGGCTGGCATTGAGCTCAGCAGTTTTCCTATGTCAGCCTCTCGAGTGCTGGGATTATAGATGTATGCCACCATGCCCAGCTAATTTTTATGTTATGCTGGAGAGTTGAACCCAGGGTCTTGCTTATACAAGGCAAGCACTATGACTACTGGGCAATGCCCTGAGCCCTGGATGTAGAGTCTTTGTATTAGAGATACTGTGTTGTATTTGACATTCTGAGTGTGACTTATCTCCTTCAATATGATTTTTCCAGTTCCATCCGTTGTCATGCAAATGTTATATTTCATTCTTTGTGTCTGAAAAATATATACCACATACTCTTCATCCGTTCACCCATCAGTATGCACTTCAGCTGACTCCATATCTTGGCTGTTGCAAATGATGCCGGTGTTTACTGGGTGGATAGGCAGTTATCCTTATGGTGTGCTGACTTCGTAAATTCTTTTGACTGTACACCAAGGAGTGATGTACACAGTGTCTTATTCACTTTGTAATTTCTGGGCGAAAACACCTGATGCTGATAGCTTGGAGAAGAAGTTTCTTTTGGCTCATGGTCTTTAGAAAATTTAGTCTATAATGAGTTGGCTCCAGAGCAAAAGAGTATAGTGCTCTTTGTTCTGAGGATTCCTTTGGTTCTTCTGGGTCTTTGATTTTCCATCTAAATTTTAGGATTGCTTTTTTCTAGTTCTATGAAGAATCCATCAGAATTTTTGATGGTGATTTCATTGAATCTGTAGATTGCTTTGGTAATATGGCCATTTCAAATATTCTGCCAATCCATGAACATGGGAGGACCTTTGTATAAATAAAATTGTCTGGTCTATAGTTTACTTAAAAATGACTAAGTCACCTACAGTGAATGAAGAAGCGTATGTCTGTGGGACCATTTTGGAGGACTGGTGAGAGCTGTCTTGTTAAAGCATAAAAGTAAAAGATTGACATACTAGGCTAGAGAAGAGATCATTGAGTAGTTTCCAGGTTAAGCTATAGTGAGTTTTGATAAATTACCTCAAGAATTTTCTAAGATACTACACAATTATATTTTTGAGAAAAAAAGTCATATAGATTTTAGCTGCCTATAATGGTACACACATAGATTTTTACTTTTAGCCAGCATTACAACCATGCAGTAATAACTAGTGAAATAAATATTAAGAGTTTCATTTAAAAGTCCATTTGCCTGATGATTTTGTACCAGAAAAAAGCTTGTGTCATTTGTGCCTATCCAACTTATGGCTTCTTGGTTTATCTGAACTATGAATCACATGTGAGTGACAAAAACAGCCTGGGGCTTTTAGAAGGCATAAAAATAGTAAATATATGGAGATACTGACTTAAAAGCTGGCCAAATCATCTATTAAGCTAAAATTTTTCTGACATGACTCCATGATTTCAAACTAAATTTTTATATAATTCTGGAATTCTATAACAAGGCAGTGATAAAAACCAGGAAAATTACAATTTGTGATATGTCTAGGAAGTTGAGAATAAGATTAGAGAGAAGTCAGCAGGAACATCTTGGCCTTTGGTGAATGCTTTTTTTTTTTTTTTTTATCCATTCTCAGCTTTTAAGTTGTGCAGAGACTGCGAGCAGGTTCACATGCTCCTGTGGCGGTCTGCTGGCTCGGGATAATTGAACTGGTGGGTGGCTTTTCAGAGATTTAGCCTCCTAGCATATGAACTGGCTGGCAAAATTTTAAAGAATTTTTTGATCAAAGTTGACTTGTAGAAATGATTAGAATTTTATTTTAAATAAATGCCTTTGTTCTTTTTATACACGTTTTTCTTTAAGATCACGAATGAGAACAACTCAGTTAATGGGAAGCACAGCTTGTCTGTACCTTGGAGGAGGATTATAATGCACACGGCTATGACAAACATGAAAGTTCTCAATGAGAACACAAGCATCATATGTGAATTGGAAAGAATCTATTTTATGTGTACAGATTTTCTTTCAGTTGTATCTAATTTCACGAACACATTTAGTAAATGTTAGTACAGTCATGCATTGCTTAACAGTGGGAATATTCTGTAAATGTGTCTTCAGCTGGTTTCTTTGTGGATGAGCATCTTAGAGTGCTCACATAACTTCAGATGGCTGTGAAGCAGTGTACTCCGACAGGACCACTGTGTGTGCTCCGCGTGACATCGTTACAAGGCACAACTGTATAAGGTGTACAGAGATGTGGTTGCTCACGTAGTTTTTGGAATAGCTAAACTTATAGAAGTCACCTTAATTTTATTTACTATTACATAGTAAGCACAAAGAATGGATTTTTGAGAAATTTATAATTTATGATACCAAATTATCTCCTTTAAGAAGGGAAAATTTCCTTTGCCTACTCAGCTTCTTCTACATGTAATGGACACTTAATAAAGCTAGAATAAAGCCATGGATTTTTTTGAGTATCTAGTTTGGTGCCCTCCCCCTTCCTTTAGGTGGTTCGGGGATCAAGCCCAAGGCTTTCATGCTGTGCTTGTTTCTAGTCTGTATTTTTAGTTTAGATTTTGAGACAGCTTAAGTCACTCAGCTGTCCAGACTGAGCTTGAATTTATGATTCTCCTGCCTCAGCCTTCCAGAGCGCTGAGATTACATGTTGATGCCACCAGATGTGGCTCTTATTTTTAATTTAACAAAACTTCATACTGTTCTACTGTCTCACAACTTAGAAGAATAAGACAAATATATTCCTGAATTAGAAAAGACTGCCACAAGGCTCAGTACCAGGAACACTCCACTGCTATCATTTTTGAAGGTGTCCGTTTTGTTAGCCACATTTGATAAAGATCTTACCCCCAGAGTAGCCACTGCTTGACGCTTCTGGAAGGGTTCTGCATCCAGTGCTACTTGGAGTTCCATCTGTGACCCCTTACTGAAGGGGACTTCTCATTGAGGATTCTTGGCTGTTCATCAGCTGTGCTGCAGCCGTTGCTGTCACTGCAGGCTTTGTGGTGGCCTACCTGTCTTCAGTGAACTGATGAATTTATGGCTTCCTGATGTCTCTAAATAATGGGAGGTTTCGCAGCAGCCTGCTTCCTGCTGTTGCACTACTTACTGCTGTACGTACAGCCCAAGACCAGAGATCGTGCTTAGCTCCTTTGCACTGTGAACCCTTCAGATGCACATATCTCATCATAGAGAGCGAAGTCCCATAGCTCCATCTGCCTCCTGTCTGTGGGGACAGCTCTTGGAGCCAGTCTCACCAAATGGCCAGAGGAAGAGTCTACCCAGAGGCTCGGGGAAAGATTTTCCTCATCACAAAGTGAAAACAGGTTGTTAAAGAATCTGTGCTTTTGGACTTTATCGTGAGAGGATGTGCTACTTAGAGCTCTGTAACCTTGTGGGTCTGAAGTCATAAAGAGGATGACAGGTAGAATGTGGGGTCCTCTTCTGAGCCAGTGTGCGGCCAGATGTCGTTTTATGTGAGAAATGTAAACCCAGTTTGCTTACACATAGACTTTGAGATTGTTGTTCTGCTTTTTTGTTGTTTTATTATTAATGCTCTCAGGCATCCTGATGTGACTCACTTTCTGCATTTGTCCAAGATACAGAGCAAAGTATCCTGATTGATACATTCATTTCAGTGAATTATATTAAATGCTTACCATGAGTTAAAATTTTTATGAAAACTATCAAATGAAATATAGTAGACAGGGCATGTTAAACACTTAGTTCTATTAAAAATGCATAAACAAACATCTCTGTAACAGATAATTTCATCTTAGTTCTACTGGTAATAGAAAATAAGTTTTAGTGATTGTTGATTTTGAAGTTTTTAATTGTCAGGATTGCATAAATGAGATGAACTTGGTTGGATTTTTTGAGGAATGTGGCGAGCAGTATGGCGGGACTGTTGGGAAGAAAGATTCAGTTCAGTGAAAGGATAGGCTGAACAGTTTATACCATGATCACATTTCCTTAGGGATTACATTGAAAAACTAAGTGATTTTTTTAGGATGGCATTGAGATCTGAGTGACTGGATTGAAGCTTTAGTTTTGAATGGGTTAACTGACCTTTGAAGAAAGGTCTGCACGAAGAAAGAGCTGCATGGAAGTTGACTGTTGTCTTGGCTGGGAGGAATGGCTCTGAGCTTTAAGGTGGGCCAATCAATCACGTATTGAAGTTAATAAAATTGATTATACAGATTGGGTATCCTGTTGATGTGTGCCACTGCTAATACCTTAGTGAGATTTGTGTTGCTTCGGGATGGGAAGCATCCCAGAGGTGAACTTTGTAACGTTTTGCCACTAGTGTTTTCTGTACCCTTAGATCTGGTGAAAATTAAGGAATTCCTTGACATAAGTTAGTAATTACATTCTAAAATTATCAAAGTGTGCTTTTGTAATGGTCATTTTAGGAGAAAACAGTAAGAATTTGAGCTGAGCTTGAGAGGTTTTAGTTTGCCTTGTGTTTAATGGTAAAACAAATCCTATATCATTTTTTTGAGGCAGCTTTGAGATGGCAGTAATTGTAAAGAAAAGAACGACATAGGAGTTCCCAGAGAACTTATAGTTGCTTATCTTTAATTTCAATAGACATTTTGATTCCAGTGTCTTTCCTTGTCCTTTTTTTTGGCTAAATAAAGTATCTAAATTGTGATATTATTTTTAAAGAGGGAGACATCATAATAACAATCCTGAAGATGGTAAGGGAGATGAATTAGCTGTATTTTTTAAACTATGTATGACACTATTTAAAAAAAAAACTATGTGGCTTTTTTCCCACCCTCTTTATTTATCATCATAATAAATCTTACGGAAAATATTTTCCTTATGCTTAAAGTCACATGTTTCTGAGTGTTACACCATTGTGTACCATTGTGTAATGAATACCAGACAAGGACATAATTTTGTAGCCAAGAATTAAAATGTTCTTCCACAATGAAAATAGTGTCAAAACTGTAGCTGAGAAATACTGCCAACAATCTTGAATTTTCTTTTTCTCTTTTTCTCTTTCTTTCTTCCTTTCTTTCTTTTTTTAATTCTGGTGTTTTGAGACAGGGTCTCACCAAGTTGTCTAGGCTGGCCCTGAACTCACTATGTGGCTCAGGCTGGTTTTGACTTTCAGATTCTTCTGCCTCAGCTTCCCCAGTTCTGGGATTGCACACATGCAACACCATGGTATATAATCTTCATTAATTAAAATGTATCATAGTAAGTGAACTGAGTAAGAATATTTGATTTTAGAATGGAAAGTAATCATTATTTATGCAACTGCCATTATTAACTGCCATTTTCAGCAGCAAATAGATATTCTGAAATAAACCTTTTATATGGAATAATTTTAGATTTATTCAGAACTTAAAAAATAGTAAAGAAAATATCCCTGTTTTCTTCACTCGATTTTATAATATTACTGAGTAAACAATAGACTATTCAGATTTTATCAAGTTTTTTTGTAGTATCTGTTTTCCATTTTAGTTTCCCTTTGATCTGTTTTAGGATTCCACATTACTTTTAGTCATTTTATCTTTTTCTTCTTCCATTTTTGACACTCTGTCCTTATTTTTTTCATAGCTCTTTTACACAGTTTTGGGTGGATATTTTGTACAATATTCCTCGGTGAGAATTTGCTATTTTTTCATTAGATGGGCTATAAGTTTTGAAGAAAAATACTTCAGATGTGAAATGCTCTTCTCAGAGAGGTTCATGACATCAGTGTGACTCATCATTGGTGATAATAATCTTGATCACTTGAGATGGTGGTGTTTACCAGGTTTCTCCAGAAGTTACCCTTTTCTCCTTTATATACTGTATTCACTGAACTCCCCATGATCAAGAGCTAGGTGAAGTTAAGCTCCACCTCTTGGGGTAGGGTATTATTTGTAATTTGGTATAGAAGATTTGTCCTCCTTGTTCACTTATTCAGTCATTGAATTATGCCATTGTGAACTTACCAATATTTATTTTGGTCTTTAGTTTATAACCTACTACTGTCAATTTTTGTCACTGAAAATTGTCTCTTGTGTCCTTTATTCATATCTTAGCCTCATTGTTTTCTCTTGCCCGTTTATTTTCTGGCACTACACATTCTCACATATTCTCTTGTTTCAGATTCTCCCTGCCCCAGCCATCGATTCAGCATATTTTCAAGGAGTCTTAGTCCCTTTTCTTTCTGTTTTTTGATCATTAATTTTTTTTCCTGCCATATATATTATATATATGAGTCATAATATTTACAATGAACTTGAGTATTTTATGCACACACACACACAGACACACACACACACACACACATATATATATATCACATCAAAATTACAATCCCTTCCTCCCCCCCCATTTTTGGCCCTCCCACAGCCTCGCCAACCCCTCGTAACTTCACAATCACACCCATTGGGCTGTTCTATAGCATGCCTGTATTCTAAGTTTCTCAAATCAGAGAAACCATTAGAATTGTCATATTTAACATATTTAATCTTCTGCATCCAACTCACTTCACCACTCAAATTACCACTCTTTAGCTCAGCTTCCCATCCCAAGAATAGGCTACGGTGGCCGTAACTTGATGCCTCTTCTCTGGGTCCAGCACAGTCCTTCACTGGGGTGGTTTGCCAAAAGTTCTTTTTTCTGTATCTTACTGTATCTTCATTGGGATTCTTTAACACGGCCTCATCCACCAGTCTATGTAAGGAAAGAACTATAACAGTGAAATTCATAAGGCCAGAAAATGTGAGAAAGAAAAAGAGAAAACTTATATTTCAAATTCTTTAGTTGAGTACTGAAAGGTAAATGTTAGTACATTCAAAAGACATTCAGGTTGTCATTACATTAATTTTCTTTGGATAAACTTACATCAGAGACTGATTAAGTGAATTGCTACATTAAATGAACCTAAGTCTATTGCTATATTAAGTCAAATTGCTATATTAAATGAACTTAAATCTGTATCACATAAGTATATTACACAGATATCAACAGACATAGTAGCATACTTATTTTAGAAATCCTTTTTAACTTTCATAAATTATTTACTCACATTTCACTAATTACTACCATTTTGCCAGATTAAATTTATCATTTTATCTACCATCAATTTTATCTGTAAATTCATGCATACATATTTTTAAAGATTTTATACCAATTCCCAAGGTTGAGTATAATGTTTTGCAAACTAATATGCTATTAAAAATAACAAAGTGGAAGTTTTACAGATTTAATGAGATAGCTGGTACTGTTTTAGAAGGATACCAATCAAATGATTCAATACCAATCTAGATTTTGTTAACACTTTCCCTTTAGATGTTTTATTTCCTCCATTCCCCGTGTGTCTTCGGGGTGTCTGACCTTCTCATGGCCTCCTTTCAGTTGCTGGGGCTCTCCTTCCTCTCGTGACTCAGTCAGAGGTTCTGGACTCCAGGTGGACTTTCCTTCTGCCGATGCCAAGGTTGGAGGCTCACCGCTGTTAGCAGTCAGCCTTGGGCGGCTTCCTGGGCTGCTGCCCCTTCCCCCCAATCTTCTGATGTTCCTTTGGGTTTTCTGACCTTCCATGTCCTCTCAGTTGATGAGACACTCCTCTCTGCCCTAGCTACATTGAACAAGCAGTTTTTGATTATATTTTCAACTTTTTAAGTGGGTCTACCAGGAGACATAAGGCAGCTCTGTTACTCAGGCACCATCTTGACCAGAGGTCCCGTAGTCCCTTTTCTTGAAGAATGGCGTTAGAAACTAAAATGTGCACCCATTGCAGTCTGTGTTAGTTTTTTCTACTGCAAATAACCTGGCTTATATGACATAAATTTTATGTATTGTAGTTCTGGAGGTCAGAAGATTGATGTGGGTCTCACTGGGCCAAAACCCAGTCATTAGCAGGACTTCCTTCTTTGCCTAGCTTCTACCTAAGAGCTCTTTTCTTGTCTGTCTTGACACCCACTTTCTTTGGCTTGTGAATCCTTCTTTTTCCAAAAGCAGCATGGGTTTGTTGGGTCCTTTTCACATATCCTGTCACTCAGAAACTGGGTTGCATTCTGCTTCCCTTTTGAATTTTTAAAATACATGTGATTATTTGGGTCTCACTGTGATAATCTAGGATAATCTCTGTCTCTCAAATTCAGTTCATTAGTAGCATCAGTTGCTTGTTGCTCTGTAATTTAACATCTCATAGTTCAAGGTAAAGGCATCTTGAGGGATAGTTAATTTGCCTATTAAATGCCAGTCACTACTATTATGTTTTTGTTTAGAAATTGGTTTTGCAACAGGAGATGTCTTATATGGCAGATTATCTAGCTCAACTAAATTAATCAACTAATTAATTAGCTGTAAAATCTTATAAAGTATGAAAGTAACCATTGGTCTGCATTACTATGAAGCCCCAAATTATAATCACATCCCAACTCATCTTCATATGAGATCATCAGTAAATATGTATATTCTCCATGTCAAACACATGTTTCTACAGTTTACAGGTAGACATGATAATCTGTCTTTATAAGACTGTAGTGAAATATGCAGCAAGTGTGCCTTTATCCATGTTTGTGTTTTGTGTTTCTCAAGTTTGATAATATTTTTAGCATTAACTTTGCTTCAGAATGGTGTTCGTTTGCTCAGACCTTGATAACCAGTATTTTCAGCATAAGCCTATTTGAAACCTAACAATGCAGGCATACTACACCAGGATTATTGCAGGATAAAGGTTATCAAATTATCTGCTCCGTTCAGTGTTTTTAAAAGCCTTAGCCTGGTTTAATCATCTCAGAAGAATTGATTATTGCCTAATTTGTAATGGTTTCAGGAAAGAGAGCTTTTCCTAGTTTTATCTGTACAGCATTTAGCACTCTGATAGAAGTTGAATTTTTTAGAACTGTAACTACTTGTTAATTAGTTTTTAGATTTATTCATGTAAGTACTGTTGTTACACACAGGTACACACTCAAGTATTTTCTCATGATCTTTGTGATTAATGTTTTTACATAAAATTTGCACTTGTTATTACTGCTATTCATTTTCATTTAGTAGAGGCCTCTGGATAACATTTAATGGTTGCATTTACCTCCTCTACACAGCATTGAAAGTATGTTGAAGGAAACAGCTGTCTATCTTTTCCATATTACTTTTATGTTTCCATTGCCATAGTCATAGTACAAATCACATATACTAAATTTTAAAATATGCATACCTTGTTGAATTAATAGGTGGACAGCAGCAGTAAATTTAACTTGTCTCTAAGGTTCAGTTTTTAGAACACTTGGAAGTAGTGAAAATGCTTTTATAATTACTTAGCTATACTGCATCTACACTGAAGTAAAGAAGAAAAATACACTTTTTAAATGAAGAATGTACACGATATTAAAATTGTATTCAAATAAATATTCTTTGGTAGCCAAATCTAAAACCTGATTAAAGGGAATGTAGGTCAAACTGAGTTCTGAAGTTATTATGTTTTGGACAATGGAGAATGCTCAGGGTTTACCCACATCTGTGTTGAAAAGGCGATCCTGACAGCATAATGGTTTAGAAAGACGATAGATGTGCAGCGCTATGCCAGTGTCTACAGATTGTATCTTTATATACCTGCTGGACACCCCCCTCAGCCTGAGAAATTCAGGCTAAAGATGAATATCCTACAGTAGAAAAGCATGTAAAAGGGAAGTTATGTAGACTAAATTTTATAGGCTTTACTGTCTTTAACTGGCTCAGAACAGGATGGAATAAGATCATAAATTGTGCTTTGAGGATCCAACAAAGTTAAAAATCTGAATATTGCTTTAAACATGGATACTACAATAAGCACAGTGGTAATGAAATGGGAAGGAAAAAAAGCCTTGCAAGGTGTTCTTTTAATTTTCATGAGAGGGGAAAAAAAGGACAAACATGTAAGCTAGAAGAATTTTAAAAAGATTTTTAAAACATTGGTCACGTAGAGGGATGAATCATTTATCTTCAGAGAAGAGACCCAAGAGGCTGGTGATTTAGCCGTCATATCTCCCATTCTTAAATTTCTCAAAGATACAGAGAAATTTAGAAAACTGTTACAGTAGTTCCCCATGAATATCACTACCATTTCTTTTTCCTAAGGGAAAGTTGCTCCCAATGAGTGAAGTCGTGCTTGCTGTCAGGAGTGGTCAGTATGGAGCATCTTTTGCAGGCACAGAGACAAGGCAAAAAGATCTTGAAACAGTGGGGTTCCAAAAGAGGGAAAGTGTAGCCTCTGAGTAATCATTCTCTAAAGAGAATAAATACATATAATTAATATCCTGAGAACAGTTCAAGTGTATATTGCAGAAAGGCTGTGTAGTGTATAAAATGATTTAAAACACTAGCTTTCAGATCAGGTTGCCAGTGTTGGGTCTCAGTGTGACTCAGTTTCCTTGTCCATAAAATAGGATTAACAATTTCATGTTATCTCTAAAGTTGTCTTTAAAATTAATGAATAGTGCTTAGAATAGTAAGCATTCAATAAACAGTTTTATTGTAATTGTACTATTTATAATCGGCTATTTTGGAAATTAGCTGTTTAGAGAAAGAATAAATTGCAAATCTTAACAATAAAAAAAGGATTGTTGATGTAAATGCAATAGGATGGACACAGCTGCAGATCGTGTTAGTAAGGTGGATGATCAGGCAGTGGGATTTTCCTTAAGTACATGTCAAAGGAGAAGGAAAGAAGACACGTACAACTTTTTAAAAAAATCTGGTAGAACTTCCAGACAGAAAGTATGAGAGAATGAAGAGGAAGAAAGTATGTTTTATTAAATAATGGAAGGAATTTTCACAATATTAAAGACTCAAAATATTATAAGGCCTCAATAACTAGCAGTAAGCAAAGTAGCCAGCAAATCTTAGAGCCATTGAAATAATTGAAATCCTTTGTAAATTGTAAAGAATGTGTTTTATTAAAATGATGATAGTGATAACAGCAGTTTTTGGAACTAATGGATAATTTTTACACATTTTATAAGAAGCATGCAGAATGAGAACATGCTTTATTAGTCTTATTACTATCTTAATATTTAAAAATTTAAAGTTCTGTTCAATGGTAGAATTAAAAGCGTACTTTTTGTTCAGGGAAAAATGATGTTTAGCTCAGCGTTGACAAAATTATATAAGTATGCTTTCCAAAAGTGGAGGGTGAAAACATCTTAAGAGTGACTTCTAAAGGAATAAAATTGGAAATATAGTTTTTAAGCCAATAGAGTAGTGATCAACAAGTTGTTTTTTGTAAAGGAATAGGTAATAAATACCTCCGACTTTGAGCCGTACTCTGACTGGCACCCGTCACACTCTGCCCTGTAACATGGTAGCAGCCACGAGCGGTATACAAAGCAAATAGCTGTAACTGAATTCCAGTAAAGCTCTGTTTGTAAATTCTGAAATCTTGAATACATAAAATTTAGCATATCACAGAATACTATTGTTCTTAATTTGTGGACTACATGAAATCGCACAGGGGCCAAATGCAGTTGGTAGCCCACAGTTTGCTGGCCTCTGTTAGAGAAAAAGGGAAAGGACAAAGGAAACTTAATTTGGGTGCAGGATAAGGAAAGACAAATACAGCAGTGGGGGGCAGGGGGCAGGAAACCACAAAGACGTTAACGAGGAAACATGAAGATGTCAGGAAAAGTTACTCAGTAGATGTGGATAAAGTAAGCTTTCCTAGTCGAGACGAGATTCTCATGGTGGTTATACCCCAAGTAATATTAGGATATTCGATAAGAAAATCTTGGCATATCTGCAGTGTAGAACAATGCTGCTTGCTTGTGCAGAACCACCTCTCATCCCTTCTAGCTGATACAATAAGTGTATTGTAAAGATAATGCGTGGCAGTGGGAGAGGTGGTTCCATAGACTGTCAGGACATGAGGCTCAAACTGTCTTTTGTCATGAATCAAAGTCAACTTCAGGTAGTTCAATGAGGCTGAGGATGTAGCTCAGTGGTGAGAGTGCTTGCCTAACGTGTAAGAGCTTGGGTTCAATTCCCCAGCACCACATAAGAATTAGCAGGACGTGGTGGCACGTGCCTGTAACCCCAAGTCTCAGGAGGCTGGGGAAGGAGGATTGTTAAGAGTGTCAAGGCCACCCTGGGCTACTTAATGAGGTTAGGATCAGCCTGGACTTCAGAACAAGACCCTATCTCAAAATAAAGCAGAAACAAAACACAAAATCAGCTTCAGGTAGTCCAGTTTAGCAGCAAGTTTTTGACTTTCAGGTGTGTTTGTGGTTTCTATCTTGTTCATTTATGCTTTGTATGCAGAAGCATGCTTTCTGTATTGCTTCTCTTCCCTGGTGGTCCTGGGCAGTGAATATTTGCTGACCTAGATAGTTACTGTGTTTTCTCCTGACTTTTCGCGCTTCTTGGGCTGTTGCACAGACTGTCAATTGGCTGTCTTGAGTCAGGCCTGCCCCAGTCTTTCTAGGCATTATGGCCCAAAAAAACTGGGCAGTCATCTGAGACAAGGCTAATTTAGGGCCACATTTTCAGGATCAAAGTAGATTTGACCTAGAGTAAGGTAGTATGTCCAGTGTACACTCTGACAAATGTGTTTAGTAGTTATACAGTTTCCTTTTGTTTTTAAGTAAAATCTAAAGTGACTGACATTGAAAATAGCAGTTGCATTGAGGGATTGAGTCGTACAGAAAAGGAAATATTCAGTTGAGTGTGTACGTAACCTAACAGTTGCTTTGTAAACCTTACAACGCAGCCTTTTTTCTCTTGAAGGTCATGTTTAGTTAGGGTCGTTACAATCTTGGGTAAGTTAGTGCCCAGTATCATGGAGCTTTATAGTTTGGATTTTTAATAGTTAATTGTAGCTTGAAAAGGGTCACCAAACCCTTTTAAAAACATTCCCTTGTATATGTATTATTTATTTAGAGCCAAAGATTAGTGCTGAATTTATGGTACAAGATGAGATACATATTTTGATAGTAAATAATTTATAGTAAAATGAAAAAAAATGTGAAAAATTATAGTTAGTGGTGCATGGATATTGGCACTGAAAGTGTATTCAAATGCTTGTTGGATTCATTCTAGGTTGGGCCATGCAGGCTGCTGCCTATATCTTCATCCAAAGGAAGTGGAAAGATGACAAAAGCCATTTTGAGGGCATGATTGACTATTTTTGTGATATCCATGAACCAGTTCAACTCCTCATATTTCCAGAAGGGACTGATCTCACAGGTAAGTTAGCCTGGGTCTGGACGACAGAATTTTAAAACATAAAAGAACTTAAGAAATCATCTGGTCAAACCTTATTTCTCAGATGAAGCATCTGAACACCAATAGGATTAATGCGCCACCTTTAAAGTCATGTGGTTAATCAATAGCACCTCAAGACCCAGGACCCAGCACTGATTTTATTTTATACAGCCATGATAGGTCACTATTTTTCACACATGGTACCCTAAAGCTTTATATTTTAAACCTCAGAATATACTTTTAAAGAATCAGCCCTTTAAACAGGCAGAGTTTTAAAACTCATGTTTTAAGTAGGTTTTTACGTTCCGTGTGTCCTTTTATCCTCTTCAAGGATGTTTACCCTTTAGACTCTTTTCTCCTCCACTTCTTCCTCATAAAAAAAAAAAATCTGAGAGTAACTTATTTCACTTCTGTTGATTTAAATGGTGTTACCTTTCTCCTAATATTTAAACCCTATCTCTAGTATAGATAGGAAAGGTTTTGTCCCTTCCTCAAGAGAAATCAACCACCGGTGAGCTTGGGAGGAAGCACAGGAGCACATGTTTGAACTTTTCTAACTTTTCAGTTATTCTGTAGTCTGTCATACTTACTCAGTCAGTGGCTTTCACAGTTCCTAAAACCATAGGTCGTGTTTATTCCGATCCTGGATATAAGAAGGATAAAAGTAGATCTGCCCAGTTGAATAGTGGGAAGCAAGAGTGTAGGGGACGTAAGCCTGGTTAGGAAATAGTTTTGTTGAATTCACAGACTCAAAAGAGCAAACATGAACTTCAGTATTCTAGTAACTTCAAGAAAGATACAGCAGACTGTGAGAAACATCCAGGGATGAAGGGCTGCTATACAGTGGGAAAGAGAGTGAAGCAGAGAGAATGAAAGTCTAAAAATATGGAGAGGAGAAACACACATGTGTGCATGACTTCCACATGTTTGAATCAAGAAGGGGCAACCTTAAGAACTGAACTGAACTGAACAAGTAAATGAACATACTTAAATGATGTGGTAAACATAGTAATTTATGGAAGTCATTACCCGAAAGAGAGTTCAAGATAAAACATGCAAACTTTACAAGTAAGTCAGTGAATACTCATTGTATCAGTGTACTAGAGTTTTCAGAGAAATAGAACCAGTTGGGTATGTGAAGGGAGAGAGAGTTGGGGTTTGTTTTAGGGAAGTGGCTCTTGTGATGATGGTAGAGAAAATAGATTGATTCAAAATCTTCAGGGTGCAGCTCCAAAGAAGAGCTGGAGTTTGAGTATAGAGGCGATCTGGCGGCAGAAAACCTTCTTCCTTTATGGAAAAGTAGGAAACCCCATCTTATTTTCTGTTTTTGTTTTTGTGGTTGCAAGGGTGAACCCTGGGTTTTTGCTGTGAGCTGTATCCTAGGCATTCATTCATTTATTTAGTTTTAAATTAGGATCTTGCTCAGTTGTCAAGATTGGGCTCAAACTTGTAGTTCTTCTGCCCCAGCTTCCAATATCTACAATTATAGGCCTACAACACCACAGCTGGCTGCCTTTTTCTTCCTGTTGAGCTCTTCATTTTATTTGATGAGGCCCACCTGCCTTACAAAGAGTAATCTGCTTTACTCAATCTAATATAGAAAAACCTTCACAGAAACATCTAGAATAATATTTGATCACATCTATGGATACTGTGACCTAATCATATTGTTACTGTTAAATTGGCCATCACAATTTGTTTGTTGTACTTTTAAGTTCTGTTCCTTTGATTTAGAAAGGAAAGCTGTTTCCAAGTTCTATTATGATATGTATATAAAACTTCTTTCTTTAGTAAGTAGGAATGTCTGAGGCTGTATATATAAAGTAAGTTCCCTTTCTTGTTTGTTAGTTTTGTGGGTTGTTTTGTTTTGTTTTGGTTTTATTATGAGACAGGGTCTCATTCTTTAGTCCAGGCTGGTCCAGAGCTTTCTATGTAGCCCAGGCTGGCTTCAGACTTAGAACAGTCCTCCTGCCACAGCCTCTGGAGTCCCGGAATTACAGGCATGTGCTACCACACCTGGCTTATGTAGTGCTGGAGAATCAAACCCAAGGTCTTGTGTATGCGAGGCAAGTGCTTTAGCAACACTGAACTACACCTGCAGCCCCATCTTAGTCCCCTCTTTCATGAAACCTATATTTTATGAGGAAAGAGACAATAATGTTGAATAACATGGCTGTCATGCGTACTATGAGGAAAATAAGGCAGTCTATAGGGAGATGGAGCTAATAGAAACAGGGCACAGTTTGGTGTCAGGTAGTGAGGGTGAGCTGCTATGTTTTCTCTAAGGACTAAATGAACAAAGCAGAAATTGTGAGAGGCCTGTGGGTAAAGGGAAGAGCATGCACACATGTGAGGCAGGGACTGGCCTGGCTGGTCTGAGAAGGGGAGAGTGGGTGGGATGCAGAAGGGGTAGAATGCAGCGATTGCATCCACAGACTTAAAGCTGTGGCAACAAAGTAGAATGCTAATGCAGTTTGTAAGAACAATAGAGTCTCGTGATGGGTAGAGGAAATAGTGGTTGGGGGAAATCTGTAGTTACTATTTCTACCTTCTTACTTCATGACTCCACTTTAAAGAACAGAAGAATTCACTTTCAGGATCCCTTAGAATTTCTGATGAACTGAAAGGACAAGTGAGCAGTTAGTTACTTTCATATGTGTGGTATCTCTGGGTGTACCTTATTCCATTTAAGATCTGTCAGTTGCCTGTAATAGAAATACTTTTGTGGTCCCATGCCCAGGATACTCTCACATGAATATGAGAGCAGCTTATTTACTTTCCATGTTTATGGCCTTTCCTTTTTATTTGCTTGGGATCTGAGAGTATTTAACTCAGTTTCTCCATTATAAGAGTGTTCTTTGAATATTTTAGTGATGTGGAATGCGAATGGATCTGTGGCATTTGGGGGTTGAGGGACTCCATGATCTAGGAAAGTTGTGTTTATTTAGATATTTTTCCTTGCTTGAAGTAAGTCTGTACATTTCAGAGTGCAGCTGAGATTGCAAGTTCTAACATTTGCTGTCATCAGAAGGCATTGCATGGTCTCTCCCAGCAGCTAAGACCCATTTCTGAACACTTTACTTTTTCCAAATGTATTTGCTGAATAATGGGTTTGGTTCTTCTTGGAACTTGTAAAGTTACCTCATGGAATGGAAAAAGAAGTTTTTGCCAAGAATTGGAACATATACTTGACTCTGTAACTATATTCAGCCAAACCATGTTCAGATGTTTGTCCATGATGTGCTAATCATGTGCCCGTTCTGTTGTGGAATGGTTTTGGTTAGTAATATTAGCTTGCTTTGGGCCTGGGCAAGGCAAATACTTTACTTTGCACTGAAGGCCTCGATTATTGAGTTGCAAAAAAAATGTTAATCTGATATATTTGAGTGTTAGTATTTCTTCTGGATGTCTAGGTCTTTATATTTTGCTGGTTTTTCCATCTTATTAGCATTTTATATTTTAGTACTTTAATTTTGTTAATAGGATTATTATGAAAATTATAGTTTATTAGTACTTTAGCTTTCATCATATATTGGTAGGAAATCTAAATAATTTTAAATATTTAAATACAAGTTTCAGGGAAATTTCATTAAAATCTTTTGATAGCTTGTTATAAAATTTTTAAGTTCATTTGATTGTTCTTGGATCTTTTTAAAGGGCTATATAAAATATTATTTCAGTGTATTGTATCAGTAATTACACAACATTTAACTACCATTTTTATCAAAAACAATCTGCATGTCTGCCCTCACATCCCTGTCTTCTTTATTTTATGGTTTTTTAATGGTCTGTTATTTTGTTTAGAATATAGCAAGGCTAAAAGTAACGATTTTGCTGAAAAGAATGGACTTCAGAAGTATGAGTATGTCTTACACCCAAGAACTACAGGCTTTACTTTTGTGGTGGACCGTCTAAGAGAAGGTAAGCACCCATCTCAAAATATTTCTTTATGAAAATGGAAAAATTGTCAAATTTTGTACATGATCTTTAATTTCTAGGAAGCCATTTTGTAGAACGGTAACCCTTGTAACAAATAGTTCTCTTTGCCTGATAATTGCTACACTGTTATGAAATTCTCTGTGCCTAACATGAAAGATCTTCTTTCCCTAAATGGCACTTTAGGATTCAGTGGTGTGCTGCCACAATGCAGCTTCTTTACAACTAATTTACCCATGATTTTAAAGCAATGCATAATGTCACATCATAAAGTCACATCGATATGGAAAACCAAGCCTGATGTCCTGCTAGTGTGGCTTGTTTTTGAAGCTTTGTGATTGAAACTAATGTGGCATGTGGACTTGGGGACTTCCCTAGGAGCTCACAGAGTAGGCTGGCGAGGCACCATGATGTAAGGTGATGATGTTACTCTCTCCTTGGCTTTCTTAAAATGTGGTACTGTTTATGGTGGCACCTAACTCACCCTTCTCAATCAACAATATGGTTTGTATTTTATGGTATTTAATGATTTTTTTAAAGATATTTTTGACAGTGTGGAACACATTCATGTCCTAAATTTTTGTGTAAACAAAGTTAAACTTTGGACCACATCCGTTGTTAATAAAGATCCTTCTCAGTGTAGGCAGGATAATTAGGAATTGTAGGAGATAGATTATGTCTGTAAAGCTCTGTTTTGGAGTCCAGAAAATATTTTAATAGCAAGCTGATTTATAGTTTTACTATGCATTTGAGGACTGTGTGGCTTAGTCATCACTCAAAGCACTAATTAGCATCCACAGTAATTTTTTTCTGCCACAGTTGGCAATTGGTCCCTCTACTTCATACCAGTATTTAAAAAAAAAAAATTAGATGTCCCATTTGCTTCAATTAGAAAATTTAGATGATTCCCTTTACCTTATTTAGTTAGAAATGTGTATAGGGCCTACACACTGTGATAATAAAAGTGAAGCATATGTTGAAGGCTATTCAAATAGTAGTGATAGCTAACATTAATAAAGCATAAATTATGTTTTATGGCTGAATTCACTTAATCCTCATAGGAATCCTAGATGGTAGCCGTAGTTAGCACTGTCGTACAAAACCAAAGCCCAGGTTTAGGTGAAGAACTTCATCAGAGTCACTGGAATACAGTTGGTCTAACTGAACAGCACATGCACTTTCTACTGGAGTTTGCTGCTGCTTGTATTCAGAGTATGATGGTATTTAGCATTGTCTGTAAATCATAAAGGACCAACGTAGAAATAGAAAGCAGGATGTTTTTCAGGAGTTTAAAAGGAAGAAGGGGAAAAGGAGGCTAAATAGACAGACCGTGGAGGGATGGTTGTTCCAAAGTAGGTGGCCCCTGCTGAGGAAGCATCATCGGGGAGTTGAGAGCAGCTCTCTTTTGGGGGGAGGGGAGAGGGCAGAATGAACAGAGAATGAATTTCATCCAGGCTCAGAGGTAAAGAGGATCTAAGAGGTCACTAGTCCAAAGTATTCCTTGCTAGCTCTCTGATACTTAGGCCCGACTTCGGCTTTTGACAATAAGTTGTGTGAAAAGGACTGTTGCCACTGAAGCAGGTGATCATTATCACTCATATGCTAGTTTAATTCTGGAGACCAGTCATTCAAACAGACCACTGTAAGGTTATATCGTTACTCTTCACACTTGTTGTCACCTTCTGTTAGGCAATTAGTAGAAATGGGAAGATGAGACGTTTAGATCATCAAGAAGGTAAAGTTGTAGCAGGAAGTACTTGAGTAAGAGAAAAAGTAAAACAAAGTTTTTGTTTCTGTTTAGGGTACATTTCACCAATATTGAGAAGAACATCCGGAAAATGCACATCTTTAAAAAAATTCAACACCGATTATATGACATTTTACAAATATCTTATTTTATTATCTTATTTCTGTAATAGTAATTGCACAAAGTGTATCCGAGCACTTTGATTTTTACTATTTTGTGCATTTGTTTTGTGTTCCATAACTTCATGTTGTGGGATGTCCTGCACATAGAGGAAACTGAATCAGTATTAATTAAGTTGAATATTTTCAAACGTTTTGTTGGAAAAGATATTAGTGTCCTACCGTGTTCTTCTCAGAGTATTATATATTACACTAATAGCTGTTGTTGGTGAATGATTCCTTGTGTACTTTTACAGACCATGTGGCCATGTAATTTTTTTTTAATGCTAGAATAATCCAAACTCTTAAGTTGCTAACTTTCTGGCTTGACATAAGGAAGATTTATTCTTTGTTAATTATACAGCAATAATATATAACATAGCTTGTAAATCTTTACTCATTGGACAAAAGAGTTATTTATATTCATCATAACCCCTTGCACTCCATTGTGTTTAATAATAATAGTTTAATTCTCTTTGATTTCAAATACTGACTTAGTCCACCCATTTGATTTTTTTCCCATTTTATTGATATGTATACAAGTGCAGAATTTAAGGTTTACAATGGAGTTGACCATTTTGTGCACATACGTATCTTGTCAAGGTGACAAGGGCTTTCCTGCTCTCCTTTTGTCCTTCCCCCTACCTTCCCTTCCCTCCCTCCACCCCCACGCTGTCCCCCTCTTTCGCTTTTGTAAGCCAGTTACTGAGTAGCCAATCACTGAGTTACAATAATTACTTTCACCAGTAGGTGGCACAAATGTGCACAGTTGCAATAACCTGAAAGCAGGTTTAAAGCGGCTTTGGGAGGGAAAAAGAACATTGATTCAGTCTATACTGCCTTCAAGGAGTTTACATTCCTCTTGAATAGTTAAAGATGGTACATATTGACCTGGGTGTACCACAAAAAGAAAAAAAGTGTATGTATTGGAAAGTCCCAAGAGTCATATAAAACAATGTGGTTTGTTAGATTTTATGTAGATACACTGAATAATTCTAGAGTATTCAGTAAAGAGAGACCAGATAGTACAGAAATATATCACTAAAGCTTCTGGAAGAAGCTGAGTACTTCTCGGGTATTAGAGACTGTATATGATTTGACTATGCAAGGAAAACCCCTATCAAAAATGGCCTCAGAAGGTAAGGAAGAACTTAGCCCCTGAATGGGCCTGGGAAGTCCTTAGAGCTGAAGCCCTGGACTGCAGACGAGCAGACAGCATTTGTGAACGTTGTTTGGAGCCGTTCATTTGAAAAACTCAACATCCCACAGTCGTGACTCCTACTTGCCAATTTGTAGGTCATGTCACTCAAGCACACCCGCTCATTTCTTAGGACTGTTAGTCATATATTTTTACTTAATTATTAATTTTGAAATAAATACCGTTGTTTTTTAAAGTTAAGGCCATCTATATTTTCATTCATATTTCGCTTATAAGAATAAGTTATGCATGTAAAGAAATGAAATGATAAGGTCTTTCTCCTGGCCTAGGGGGTGCAGAGTTAGCTGCTAAAGAAAAAATAAATTCTTGCTGGATTAGCCCACTTGAACAGAATTCTTTAGTCTCTGTCAGGCAGAGAGAACTGCTGGTTTAACATCTTTTAAGTACATGCTGCCTGATTGGCCTGTTAATATGTTTGGCTCTTTCATTTTGATCTACAGCAGATCTCATTTGCTCAGAGGAAAAGAAATTTACCAGTCATCACTCTTAGTCTTCCGTGGCATGTTAGACCTTTTTAACTTCTAGGTCTTTATCCTTAGCTCAAAACTATCTGCTGAGAGTCTAGACTGTTTGTTGCCTGTAGTGGCTATGCGTTGTAGGGGACTAAAGATGGCCAGTGGAGGCCACCGCTGTGTGTTCCCCACACTCCATTTGTTTTAGCCAGTGAGTCTCCCAGGAATGCATTCCAGTTACCCCTCCTTATATCCAGCATGATATGGGGGCAAGGAGGAAAGTCAGGACAAACCATTGAAATACCATGAAATATTGGCTGTATTATATACCATGCACTCTGACCTTTTCATGTGGCCTTTTATTGTGGGAAACCATCTCTGAAAAACAGTAAGGCCTTTCCCTTATGCTAAAAATGTGATTGTACAATGAACCTTTGACATTCCTGGAATAACTTCAGAGACTTTTTCATTTCCCCAAATTTGCATATGAGCTGTTGCCCTTTTTTTTTTTTAAGTCATTTTACTGGGAACAAATCTTCTGTGTGCTGATGGTGATAACGTAAAACAGAACGAGATGAGATTTAGATACTGATCATTACGTGAGCATGTGGATCACCTAAGTGATTTGGTGATTTACATATCATGAAGCAAAAATTACTCAAATTTGACTCAGCAGAATTATATGTGACCACATGCCAGAGATCATAGGAGTCTGTTCATACTGAATCTTCAACTGCCATGCCTCATTTCTTTGTTAGTTTTAGCCTCCTACCTCCTGTCACATGAAAAAATTCCAGGCTAACTTATGTAGTACTCATTTAGGGCAGATCTTAACCCTATGTTTAGTGAAAAAAAGTCACAACAGACTTAATTAAAATCATTGAAGTCCTAGGTTTGCACATAGAAGCACCATCTAACACTTACCAACTACCTGCCATATGCCAGGCATTGAGTGGTGTAGGTTTCCTTATCCTGCCCATGCAGTAAAATATCTATTTTTTATTTGTAAAGAGCATAATTTATTTCTCACAGTTTTAGGGTCTGAAAATCCAAGGTCAAGGTGCCACAGGTTCAGAGTCTAATTTGGACCCCATCTTTGCTTCCAAGATGGTGCCTTCTTCCTGTGTCCTCTGAAGGAGATGAATGCTCCATGTGCACATAGTGGAAGACAAGGGGAAAGGGCTTAGCTTTAATAAGACTTCCAGCCCCCTCTGTGAGAGCTAAGCCCTCATGACATAGTCACCTCTGTAAGGCCCCGCCCCTTAACACTAACACCTTGGAGTTCAAGTTACAACATATTTGAGAAGAACATTGTGACACTTAAGCTGGATTGTCAAATTGATTGGTTTACAGCCACCTAGGTGATCAGTAAAGCACAGTTCTGAATGTGTGAGGGCAGGTGTGGAGGAGTGACCGTGGGTGCTCTGTCTACCCCATCCCTTCTTTCCTACTACTCCCTTGCTGTGCTTCCCACCCACCATGAACTCAGCAGCTTTGCTCAGCTGTTTCCTGTGCCATGGCTTTTCCCGTACAGTAAAATGTCTGTGGAGCTTCACTTTATATGGTACATATTCATTTACGTATCAATTACAGATATGTTAGGGAATTGGTATATATATTGAAATTTGCTTTTTTTTTTGAGGCAGGGTCTCACTCTGTAGCCCAGGCTGGCCTTGGACTCACAGCAGACCTGCCTCTGCCTCCTGAGTGCTGGGATTACAGGCGTGTGCCACCACGCCTGACTTAGAAATTTTGATTTTTTTTAACATTATCTTCTCCTACCTTGTTCTCAGGTCTCATTCCCATCTTGGTGAAGTCTGTCTGCCTGTTTCCCATCTTCTCTCTTTCTATTTTGCTCATTTGGTAATTAATGCCTTGAGTTTCTCATGTAAGTGACACCTTACAATACTTAACCTTATGTGTTTGATTTACTGTGCTGAACATTATGGCCTCAGGATACTTATATTTTCCTACAGATGATTCAAATTCATCTTTTCTTACGGCAGAGTGATACTGCAGTTTGTAAATATACCCCATTTTTTCTTCATCTGTTACGCATATGTAGGCTGCTTCCAGAATTAGTGATAGGAGTTGTGCTGCTATAAACACGGGCCTGCACGTGTCTGTAATAGGATGTCTTTACCTCTTTCAGGATACCTGGAGACGAGTTAGCTGGGCCAGAGAGGAATTCTGTTATTTCAGTTTTCAGATGAATCTCCATACTGATTTCCTTGGTGGTTGTACTGGTTTACAGTCTCACCAACAGTGTAGAAGAGCTCCTTTTTCTCACATCCTCACCAGTATTTGTTGTCTTTAAGTTCTTGGTGATAGCCATTTTTACTGGAGTAAAATGCAATTGCAATATTGTTTTGATTTGCATTTCTCTAATGACCAAAGATGTTGAACTTTTTTTTCATGTACTTACTGGTCATTTGTACTTCTTTTGAGAGGTATCTATTTATCTCATTGGCCTATTTAACTTTTTTAAATAGTCTAGATAATAGTCCTCTGTCCCAGGGGTAGCTGGCAAGTATTTTTTCTCATCCTGTAGGTTGTCTCTTTACTCTACTGTTTCCTTTGTTGTCCGAAAACTTTTTAGTTTGATGTAATCCCAATTGATTCTTGGTGTTATTTCTTACGCTATAGGTGTTCTGTTCACGAAGTCTATGGCAATGCCTGTGTTTTCTAGGGTCTTACCTATTTTATCTTATAGTAAATTCAGTATTATGGGCATATGGATAATCAGTTTTCCCAGCACCTTTTGTTAAAGAGGTTGTCCTTTCTCCAGTGTATGGTTTTAGCCCCTCTGTCGAGGATAATGGCTAAAGGTGCTTGGAATTGTTTCTGGATCCTCAGTTCTGTTCCATTGATTCTCATGTATGTTTTTTTTGCAAGTGCCATGTAGTTATAATCATTGTTACTTTGTAACATAATTTGAAGTCTGGGATTGTGGTGACTCTCCATGGAACTTCTTAAAACACCAGTACTCATCCAGGCCCAGTAGCATTGACTTGTAATCCCACCACCCTAGAAGGTTGAGGCAAGAGGACCTTAAGTTTGAACCCAGGCTGGACAACTTTGCAAGACCCTGTCTCAAAAATAATTAATTAATGTTTTGAAATGGGCCAGGGAGTAGTTCAGTGTGAGGGTCCTGGGCTCAATCCCTAATACCATGCCACCCACACATGTGTATCCCTCACCAAACCCCTCCCCCACCAATGCCCATGTCCAGCCTAGATCTGGTTACCCTAAGCACCTTAATTTTCACTATCTGTGTGCTTATTTTACATTTCTACTAGAGTATAAACAAAGTGCCAGGCCTTTAAGATAATAGTTGCATCACTGTTAGCTTACCTTACTATTAGCTTGACTTTAAGTCTCAAAAGAATAGCTTCACGACTCAACAGTGGCAAAAGGGGGGCGGGAGGTTGCAGTATTTTATTATAGAAAAACCACTTATTATTTAAAAGTACAAAATTTAATACTAAAGAAGAAGACACCCAGTTAAAATATCTTACCCCTCTTTTGACAGCCTCTTTTACTCCGCATGTACACAAAGATATCAAAGAGAATGAGAGTCAAATCATACATCTTGTTTATAATGATTTTTAAGTTATTAAGGTGTAAATATTTTCTTCTCACCGTTACGTAAATTTTTCAACATGTTAACATATGCTTTTATCAGACCACTATTTAGTCTGTTGTTCAAAATTAAATGTATTTTCAATTTTAATGCTATAGTATATATAAATCTGTGGTTACTTCCTTAGGGTAAGTTTCCCAGTGTAATCACTTAGTCAAGGAGTAAATTTTCTTAAGGTTTTTGAAAAAAATCTTGTTTTTATGGACTTCATTCAACCACCAAATTCTGCTCATACCCCTTTGCAACCGTCTCTCATACATCCCATTTCCTGTGTTTCCTTTGTGGCCCCACTGGTTTGAGTTACTATTACTTCTCATTTTCATTGTTGACACTTTATAACTAGTGGCCCCTGGTTTCTCCTAGTAATCCAGTTTAGACATTGCTATCAGCCAGTCTTCATGAAATACCACTAATGCAATCTCGTATTGTTTATTTGGTTAGAAAATATTCTTGGACACCTATTCTCTTGAGAATGTTTGTTAGGTTTAGAAAATAAAATTATGCAATGTCATAAGAAATGAAAATACTAAGTCTCTTGAGGACATAATGGAGTGCCTATCTTTAGTTAAAGTGACACCGAAAAGGTTGTGTATGAGGTGAGAATTAAAGAGGGAGCAGGCATTATACAGGAAGGAAAGGCATTCAGATATTTGTGTGGCTTCTGTTTCCCTTGATTGATCATGACTTTATAATATGATTCCAGTCTTTTTAAAAATTCTGTTCTGTGGAGTATCCCTTCATGCAGCATGAGTCAAACTAATTGAATTAATTAACTCTTTCTGACTATACCATTTGAGTTCTTAATTGTTCCTCTGGTTATATTTATTTAGGCTACAGTCTGCAATGTTTCAGTCTCTTCTTTAACCTTGAGATACTATTCTTCCTGTAAGACTCTTCCACTAATCGGTTCCTGGTTTTCTTTTCCTTTCTAGTAAGACTCTTCAGCACAGCAGATCTTTGGTAATAACTGCTTTAATACACTTTGCCTTACATTCCTGAAAGAGACAGCAAAGGCCAAGTCACTTAGATCATCAAGGGCAAAGATTTTATTACGTAATCCAACGAACACATCTTCTTTTTTGCCAGCGTTTGGCACCATTGATTCTTCTTGATAAGTATTCTTTCTTGGGGTGTCGTTTTTCCTCCTGCCTCTCGACCATTTCTCAGATTCCATTTCAGGTTCTTACATGTGTATTCCTTATAAGGCCCTCCTGGCTTCCTTTGTTCTCTCATTCCACACATTCTCCTGGGCCGTGAATGTAACATGTGATGCTTACAGTACAACTCATATGTTCGTGACTCCTAGTCTAAAACCACATTCCAAACCCTCGTTTCTCCGCCACTTGGGGACTGCAGGCGCTTCCACGTGAGCATGTCTAAAACTGAGCTTGTCCGTTTCTCTAAACCGCTTTGTCCTCTCTGTTCTCCCTGTGCCGCAGGGATGGTGATAATGACAGTAATGGCTAACACTGAGTCCTCCTATGTGTCACATCAATTATTTCCTTGATTCTGGGAGGAGTATTACTATTCTGTCCATTGTATGCATGAGAAAACTGAGGTATAGAGGAAGGAAAATAGTCCAAGGCTACCCAGCTGTTGGTGATAGAGCTGGGAGTCCGGCTGCAGACCTTTGTCTCGATCTCTGGTCTGCACTGAGTGATTGCTGCAGCCAGAACCTGGGAGTCGTTCCTGGCCGACCCTCCCTTGCCTTTCTCACATGCAGTGAAATCCCCAACAAGGCCTTCTGGTTCTACCTCATAGATAATTTTCAATTAACCCATGTCTTTTTCATTGCCCTTGTGGTCTGGACAGCTCATGTATCTCCCCTGAATTATATCATTGCTCAACTGATCTTTTGGTGTGGAACTGTCTCATCCATGCCTGGGTCTCAACAGCACTCCAAAGTTAAATTTACCTTCTTTAACATGATGTACCATCCCTCTCTGGTTATATCTGCCATCTCTCCAGGTACACCATGGTTTCCAGCCATACTGAACTGCTTTCTTTTCCTTAAGTACACAGTACTCCCAGTCCGCCTCCATAGTAGCCCTAGCTCCTCTCCCCTAGCCTGTGGGCCTGTTGACATCACCTGAGCTAGCCGTTCATTTGGAAAGCCTTCCCAGCCATCTTAGGCTGGTTAGGGTCCTGCTGTAGTTCCCTGCACGAATGCTTTTCCTACTGTGCTTGCTGTGAATAGTTTTCCCTACTGTTTTCCCTTGATTCAGATGTCTGTCTTATCCAGTAGCTCAGTTTTCTGACCATAAGAGTCAGTCAGTTTTGCTGGTTGTCTGTATGTTCATCCTTCACCTAAGGATGTGCTATAAAGTATATACTCTTTTGTGAAAATTTAGGCCAACTAATTAATTGATCGCTGATTTTATTTCCTGTTATAACCCAATATAGATTTGAAAGTGGCAAACATGTAGAATTAATTATAGCAGCACCAAAATATAAGAAATCAAAGTGAAGGGAAAATAAGGGTAAAACTTCTAAAAACTAGATGTGAACTTGGTATACAAAATATGTATTTTATAAGATTCTGTATTCCTTAAAAAGATGAGCCTAAAATTTGGCTCAGATCTTTTGCCACCTTTTATAATGGGAAACTGAATATTGCTATTAGCAGGGTTCATAAGGTAGAAACAAACAACATACTCAGAATAAACATTTCTGAAAGACTTGAAAGTAATACTTCCTGTAATTCCTTACAAAGGGGATGTTGTGCCTGGCGACTTCCAAGATCCTCAACAGCATCTTGTTATATAAAACAGTTTTTTTTTTTTTGAAATAAAGTCTGTCTATGTAGATGAGGCCAGCCTTGAGTTATATTGCTTGATCTCAGTCATCCTGCCTCAGCTTTCTGAATGCTAGGATTACAGGTGTGCCCCACCATGACTGGCTTGCATTTTCAGGGCTATTCTGCATAGCCTCATAGTATTTGCCTGTGTTGGCTAATGGTATAATGAGAAAAGACAGTCTCATAAAAAGCCATAGGTACGGTGTAATAGTATGGATAGTCAGTGTCCTTTGAACCATTCTCCTCTATAAATGGTTTTGCTCACAGTAATTCCTTAGTTTTCACCAAGTTTATATATTCTTTACAGGGCATCTGTTCTATACATATTTTGTGTCACAAGTGCAGAGATAAAGACTTTATTAATGGGCAGAGCTGGGAATAGGATTCTCTTAGAGAAATTAAAAAGCCTAGTGAGATATCATTTATGAATTGAAACCTGATCTGCCTCTGAACTGAGATTGACCATTTTTGTGTTCCTCAGAAGACAGTTGGAATCTGTATGTTGTTTGGTGTGTGGGGAGGTCTGTTTTCTTGTGTTACTCTGCATTTATACCAAAATGGTGCCTTGAATGTATTTGCTCTCTTTGGTTTTTTTTTTTCTGTGACACCAGCACCAACCTTCTTTTCATTCTGGCCCTGTGTGACATGCCTTTCTCATGCCATTCCTTCTCTTAAACTGTCCTCAATGATATGTCTAGCTTCTGTTGGTTCCCCAGATAATTCAAACTTTGCTGTTTCAACTTCTTGGTCCCTGCAGGTTATTGGGGTTCCTCCTCCTTACTCTCATCATATTTATTTGTAATGATGACTTTTTTCATGCCTTTGTAACTTTTATTTTTTTTAACGTCTTTTGCACTATGAACTTCCTTAGGATACTGTGTTTTGTTCCCCTTTTTTGTTTGTTTTTTCTTTCTTCTTTTATCCGAGGCCCTAGTACAGTGCCAGGAACATAGGTACACAATAAATTTATGGCTCTATCTAGATTTTCTTAGATGATCTATTTCGGCATCTCTCACACATACACCTAATTAACAGGGCACACAGCACTTTGTTTTGGAGGTCAGGCCCTGGACAGGTATTAACTCACGTGGAACCTCTTTATTGCAACAGAAGTAAAGTGAGATTTGCAGTCATACCAGAGGGCCACCTGAGGCAGAGGAAGGTAGTTACTTCTATCTTAGTACACTCTCCTCTTTTTTTTTTTAAACTACTAAATAAAAGTGAATTTTTTTCTTTTTTAGTTCATGTATACTGTTAGAAGGAAGATACAGGAACATGAATAAATAAGGTCTTGGCATTTAATTATGTAAATACCAGTATGGTTGTGTGGTTCTTAATTAATATTTCTATGGTATGTTGGTATTCTACTCAGTAAGTTCAGTTTCTGAGATGGTGGTCAGGGGTTGATGCTGTGGTTAACTTTATGCTTCTCTGCACCTCTTGACTGTTATGTGAGAGAAATGTTGGGTTGGGGGTCATAGACTGTTTCTCTAGTGTCAGCCAGCCATAATAAATGCATCTCATTGTGAAAAGTATGCCTAGATTGTAATGGCAACATATCTTATGGAAGTATACACAAAAATTCTTGAAATAGGTTTCATTATTAGAGGATTATCATTTTTGTAGATGAGTGAGAGTTATATACTTGTATTTTACTTACCCTGAAGGCTTGGCTGTGCTATTTGTGCCTAAATATTAGTATACTGTTAAAAGGCTTATATTATTTTCTAAGAGCAGCACCTTGGAAAATGCTGATAACTGTGACATTTACAGAGTATCTTTATTTTAAACTTCAGAATTGTGGAAGAAGCTTGTGTAAGTAAAATGTGTGGGATTGCCTCGGAGTGGTGACTTCTGTGACTGTATGCTGACCGTGAGGGATATTGTTACATATACTGAAATCTTCGCCCAGTTTCCGTCTGAAGACAAAAGTGAGAGATGAGAGAATAAGCCTGAGCAGAGAATAGCAGCACGAGGCTGTGACAGTGGTCACTCAGAGTGTAGCCCGTGTACACAAATGTTGATGTCCTTAAAATACTGTTTGAAGCAAAATATATGAGAGGATTTCAAGTGAGCATGCAAAATATATGTAACAATATACTTTAGCTTCCTGTTGATATGAAAATCTTTCTTTTTCTCTATGAAGGTGAGATTTTGGTTTCAGTCTAAGCCCTGTGAGCCCTTAAATCCAGAAATTCATCTTAACAGGAACATATGCTTATGTTTTACTTTTGTACAGCGTATAGTTTCCTTGGGAATGTATTCTCTTTCTTTTTTGGGTTTGTCCAAAAAAGGTTTTACCTTGTTTCTGCTTTGTTCTTGATCTGTATCATCTGTTTAATTATTTGTATAGATTATGCCTTTTCTCTTTTAGCTTTGTAGATTTTTTTCCTACTCAAAATATTGCCTCCAGATAAGACCTTCTCTTGCATTCTCAGAACACCAATTAATGTTTATTGAGTACTGTGAAGTAAAATTAAAATGATATCAAATTTTGCTACTGTATATGTACATGAGCTTGTAAGTTCATAGGGCTTCACTTTTTAAAAATGAATTCTTCTCAATAAACAATCCCATGAGAACGTGAAGTTAAGTATAGAAATGATTAGCTTATTGATGTTGAAAATTGTCAAATTGCTTCTAAATGAGTTTTCTCCCTTTCATTCTGCTTATGTATTATACAGTGTAATATTATTATATTTGTGTATTATTACATTATATAACAGTAGATGGCCTACTGGTTCTTCTCACTTATTATCTAACTGCTAAAAGCACCCAGACTCACTTTGTCACAGAATTCAGGCTGAGAAAACCACCGGTGCAGTTATCATAAACTGGCTTCTCTGTACTCTGTACAGTGTGAGATGCTGGAAGCTTATCAGTACATCTCTAATGCAGCTGCCTTCCCGAGGGAAGCCTTTGGAGAGTAGGCCGCACATGGCCACAGTGGCATTCATCTTTCCACACTTCAAGGCATTACCTTTTTACCGCAGCAAGTAACATCCAGGCATCCTCCTGTTTGTAAGGTGATATTTTGCATTTTCTGACAGATTTTTGGTATAATTAGTCATTTTATCCAGTTTCACTTTGACTCCTCTCTTTAGATAGAGAATGGTAGTTGGAACAGAAATTAAAATAATAAAACCACTCATTTACAAATTTTTATTAGTCTTTGACTTTGACCCTTTACCTGTGCCTGATGTAGTATGTATTATAATGGCCACAATATTTTCCTCTAAAAAGTGTGTGAATTCTATTGAGTAAATGTCTCTGTATCTTCCTTATTAGTATTGTGGCGTGGGTTAATACACGGTACTCACAGGCAAAGGTGATCAAGAGTTTATTGTCCAGACAGACCAGCATGCTGGGACTGACCACCAAAGGAGCTGGGCCCCGAACAACTTGGGTGAGGGGTTTTTATACTCAGAGTGTAGGGAAGCAAGAAGGGGGATTTTTTTTTACAGAACAGAAGGAGGGTTTTGACAGAGCAAAAGAGAAATGGGCCATATGTTATTTCTACATCAGGAAGTTTATACGTCTATCTAACATCACTCTATCAACCATGGAGACTTCTGGATACACAGAAACTTGCAATCTATCAGCCATGGCGATCTCTGAATGCACAGAAACATACTGTGGTTGTTCCTGGCACAGGTGTAGGGTTAGGGCTAAAAGTTGATTTTCTAATGAGCTCAGGGAGAGGGGAGGGGTAAGCGGAAGGAGGTGGTAAGCAGAACTAACTCCATTTTGATTTTGTCTCTTTCATTAGTATTTATTATATGTAGCGTAATTTGCAGTACGTGTGGACTTTTAGCTAGCTAGCTTTGGGTAGTGTTAGGGTGCCATACAATTTCTTCAATAATAAATGGAAGAAATTTGTGTTGAGAGTTGTCTCTTAACAGCAGATTAGCAGCCATTTTCTTTACAGTAATACAGCTTCACTTCAGAGGCTCCCCATTCTTTGGATTGATTTTGCCGCAGCTGTAGTCAGAAAGTAGTTTGGGGTTTCCTGTAGGAACATTAACATAAGTTTTGAGGTTTTTGTACAAACGTTTAAGGATCCTAGGCTTACATTTTGTTTGGCTTTTATCTTCCCCTTTTCCTCATAGAATTTTAACTAACCTTTAGCAGAAGATAAAAATAAGCAAAATGTAGCCCAGAATACCAGAATCAGGTAATAAAGTATGTATGCCTAAGGCTTGAGGGGAAGGCACGTTCCTATTCGTGCTAAGGAGAGATGCTTTTGTCAAACATAAACCTTAGCGTTGACCTTCTTAGAAGTCAAAGCATAAAGGCTCTTCCTGTGTTTTTCTTATTGCAGTAAGTTCTTGGTGATTTACAGTGCCATGAGCATTTTTCTGGGCATGGTTGTCACTCCTCTTGGGTAGCAATCTGGAAAGCAGGCTTTCTCCAGGCTGGATAACAGACTGTTCCTACTTTGGCAGGCCACTCTCCTTTGATGCCATAGTGAGAACCACCAGCATGGCCACCATACACTTCCATTCAGGAGAGAAACATCACATTTTTCCTGGTACGAGTACAGGGCAGTTATTGAGAATCTGCATCAGTGGTGCCTAAATAGAAATGGAACATTCTTTTTTATGTCACAGATTTATTTTTTAAAGTTGTGTGTATTGAAAGTTTCTGAAGAAAATGTCTGTTATGAAAGTCTATGTCCTGTTATTTCAGGACATACCTGAATTTTAGGTAAGACTTTTGTCTTATAGATAGTATTAAGTGATCAAAGCATGCTGGTGACATCCTCAGAGTAAAAACTGATGAACACAGCTCTGTGCACAGCCCTGTATGGTGTATATATACCCTGCTGTGACCCAGTGCTAGAGAAGTATTAGGTACGTGCTCTGTAGAGAAGGGCAATGGTGCCTGGCAGGGTGAGCCTGTGATCTTGGGCATCTAGACTAGAGTTGTATCCTGAGGGTGGTAGGATGTGAACTGGAAGCCACAATGAAACTGGGAGAGTACAGTGGGAGTTAAGGTGACTCACAGGGAGCGCTGGCCTCATTAGGGCCCAGAGTTCATTTTACTACACATTGAGAACTAAGAAAGATAATCGTAGTTGATTGTGAAGTCTCACTTGTATCAAAATAGGAAAGAAATTTAAAATAGTGGGAGTTGTGAAGGTAGAGTTATGACTTTATAAATAACTTTATAAAACTGATGAGTAAATTGTTCCCAAAGAGGTTATTATTTTCCTAAGAAGTTTACTACTTGTTGTCAGATAAAATATGGTCTCTTGGCTTTGTCCTCATCATAGTTTTCCCAAAATAGTGTCTTATTTTGAGCTTTCTGCACTAATTATGTTCAGCTTAAAGGGAAATTCAGTAAAAGTAATTACACCTCCTTTTTTATATCTCCTTTGAACCACGAGTGAGGTATTTACAGACCGTGTGATGGCATATGGTAGGAATAGCGTATGAGTCATCCTGATTACAAAGATGTTTTCTGGGGAAGAATCACTCAAGGAATGTCTTACTGGTATCTTTACAAATGGTTTTGAGACTTTCAAAAAAAACCTTGCCTTTTCTGTATATATCTGTAAAAGACATCTGCAAGTATTGATTTGATCTGAATCAACATTTTTCAGCTATATATGGCCTGTTTGCCAATAGAATATTTACAGACATTAATAGATAGACATTCAGTAAAATATCACCTTCTTTGTGGAACCAGTAACATCTTTGGACATAATATCTGAGAAGAGTCTTTTGAATACAGCAAGTACCATACTTCTGGTGACCACAGAGAGTAGTTTTATTACGAATGGGAGTGACAGAAGCCAATTCAAGTGCAGGTTGATGTAGCTGGAGATGGTGTAGGTGACACCACATGCTTCCGTTGGGAACAGAAGGGGAAGCCATGTCAGGAAGTGGAGCGTTTTTAAAGGCTGAGAAGATTGGGTAGTGGAAGAGCTGAAGTTGAAAGGATTAATGATGGAGCTGTTTCCTGAGAAATCAAAAGAGGCTAGGAGTAGAAATCGAAGTAAAATTAAGAGTAGTCTTTACTTTCTAAGGCAGGAGGCAGGATTAGGCCTGAGTACGTGATTTGGTTTAGGTGGAAGGAGGAGTGAGGGCTTTGCTCGAAGGCCTTGCTGTGTCAGATCTGGGTTAGGCAGTCTGATAACGGTCATGGGATAGGTAGGCACAGAGCTGGTTAATGAGTTTGGAACACTTGTGTGGAAAATGAGGAAAGGGGGCTGACCAAAACCAAGTCAAAGTATCGCCAAGCTCTCTGTAACTTCCGGCTGCCACCTCCCCTTTAGACTTCAGCCACAGTGGTGACATCACTTCCCTCGCTTTGGCCTGCTCTTTCCCACTCCGAAAGTCCTCCCTTCTCTCCAGCCTGCTGCCAGATCTCCCTCTGCGCCCTAACGCCAGCTAGTAAGGTCAGTGCTTGATAACCTCAGCTGAGTGTCTTACCAGTCCCCACTGTAGTTGGGCCACTCTGAAGAGTCAAATCATTGGCAAATTTAATTTGTCTTCTGTACTGAAAGAATCATGGGGATGTCTCTCTGTTTCTCCTTCCTGCCCCATTTCCTTCCTCAGCCCTGACTAGGACAGGAGCCCTAAATTGTTCAATAAATTCTGAATGAAAAAAAAAATATGTGATGCAAACCCACTATGACAAAGTTGTATAAGAGAATAGTGAACCTTTATAGAAAAGTAAAGTTTGTCTGAATTTTTTGAAGAATATTATTTTATACAGATATCAAACTTTCTTTTCACAATAGAGTGAAGTATATTTGTAAATGATTATGCTAACTTGGTGGCTAAAAGATATTTAGTATTTGGCTGGAATTCTCTTAGCCATTAGAGCCCACTCCAAGAACAATATGTATTGTTGACCGAGCCTGCTCAGTCAGTCAACGGGTGCTCAAGCGGGAGAGTGCGGATTGAAAAATAAAAAACATGGACTCTTGCAAGGGACACTGCAAAAGACACTTTATTTTTTACAGGTTCTCCTCTTATACCCCAGTTGTTTACCAGCTTCTACATTTCCCTATCAGTGCTTGTTAAGAGCAGACCAAGGTGTGAGGAAAAACATCCGGCTTAGGCTTAAAGTTCAGGTAATAAATAATTCTTTGTAGGAAGGAACCCTGCCGAGGTCTGCAATGCTGAGGCTCTCCAGCTGTGAGGTCCCCAACATATTGTGTTCAACTTTGCTTATTATATACAGGGTTTTTTTTGGCTTTTCTAATATTAGGATATTAATGCTGTAATGTACCACAGACCCAAAGGTTACTTTTTAAATTTCTTTTTAAAAATTTTTTCTTTCAGTTTATTTCTTACTCAGTGACTCGCTGTACTTTGTTAAGAACTTTATGTGCCAACTTCAGCATTTTATGCATTTGGCCTTACAAGGTTTGGCTGAGAGAGGAAAACTCAGGGTGAAAACATGAAAGCAGCAGCAGTTACAGAAAATATTACTCAGTGTCACAAAGTATGGTGGAACGTATTGAGCGTGCCTGAGAATCCTTAGCTGTGTGCAGCCTTGTGTCCATTGGTACGTAGCTAGTAATGTTCGTATAAGTTGAAAATTATCTGATAGATTGTGTAAAGGTAATCCTGTATTGTGACTTCAGAACGTTTAGTAATTCAGATCTTTGTTTTCTGATCTCCATTTTTCTTATCTATGAATCAGGTTATTTTCTATAGCATAGTGACTTTGTGTTAGCCCAGTTACAATCCCTATGTGGTAAGTATACTAATAAAAATTAAGTTTTAGGGGAAAAAATTCAGATTTCCTGGGAGCAACAGCATACGATCCCCAGGGCAAGGAGCCCTTTATTTAAGCAAACACGTCTGCGCTCACCATCCTGTCTAGCTTACTGTCTTCACGGGAACAGCCAGGTCCCGACCGCGTGCTGCTCCTTGCTGTACTCATGCTTGGAAGTTGCTCGCTTTGTCCTTGCTCACACATAGCTCATGTGCGTACCTCAGCTCTCACCTAACCCATTCTGAAGTTTTAAAATAAAGGTCCCAGCTTTTTGTTTTGTTTGTTTAGCCTTTCGCCATGGAAAGGCAGCAATCTCTGTTCCTCTTGGTCTTGGGTGCTTTGCTGAGTCCTGTGCCTAGTCTTCATTTCAACAGAGAGAGGCAACTTGACAGCTGGCTCTACCATCTGCCCCGCCCCTGGCCTGGCCACCCTCCTCAGCCCAGTTTCGTGATTTTCGGATGATCCATGCTGCCTTATACTTTGGATCTTGCCTCTGGAATTGCTCCACCTGCTGAACATTAAATTTAAATATCTCACTCTGACTGGATTTTTATGTTTCCAGCTGCTGATAAGCTGCCCCCTTATGGCTATTGCGTCTCCTTCCGATCTTTCTTCCTGGGAGGCGCTTCTGCATTTTCCTCCCAGGTAGCTTCTGTGGTCTGCCCTCGCAGCCTTCCCCTTGCAGTGCTCTCCTCGTCAGCCCTGTTTATTGAGTGGCACGCGCCCGGCACTCGTGCAGACCTGTGTCTTTTTGGCTGCCTGCTCTCTGCACCTGGACTGCTTGAAGCTCAGCTGAAGAAGGTCCTCTCAACCCTGCTGGTTACTGCAGGGACAATTTTGGTTGCTCTTCTAGTTTTCTGTGGCTGCTGTAACAGATTGCCACACGCTGCGTTGCTTAAAGCAGTAGATGTTTCTGTGTCGCAGACTGGAAGCTAAATGCCAGAATCAGAGGATCCAAGGAGCCATGCACCCTCTGGAGGTTCTAAAGAGGAATTCACACCCCCATCCCCCACTTTTTTGCCTTTTCTGGCTTCTGATAGTTACCAGCAGTTTTTAGCGTTTCTTGCTTCGTGGCACCAGAACACCAGTCTCTTCCTGCATCTATATCTGGTCTCTGCCCTGTGTCTTCTTTTAAGATTACCACTTAAAATGGAGTTAGGGCCTACCTGATCTGGTATAACCTCATCCTTACCTCACTGGTTATATCTACCAAAAGCCTGTTTCCAGTAAGATCCCAAGTGTGGTTGACATGAATTTTAGGTTGGCACCATACAACCCAGTTGTCCATCTTAAAAAAAAAAGGCCCCAATGCCGGCCAACTCGGCACCTTTCCATTCTCCACTGTAGCAATTTCAAGACCCCTTGCAGATCTTGACAGCTCTTCCCACAAACATCCTTGAATAAAGTATTTTTTAATAGATAAGTGATCTTTAAGCTCTAATTTACTAAAGTTTTCTTACCTTTATTTAGCAGTTAGTACTCAAGTGTCTTCACTCTTCAAAAAGAAAAAAGAAGCTATACAAACACATGGACTCCTTTCTAAACCCGTGAACTACCTACCCCTTGTCCAGTTTGGTTTTGTTTCCTTCACACACAGATTCTTGGCAGAACTGTCAACTGTGCTATCACGTCCTCAGCCCTGTGTTCACTCTTCCCTCTTTCAGGCTCTACCAGGCTGGAACCCTCTCTCAGGTGACTCCTGTGTTGTAAACCCCAGACCCTGCCTTTTTTACCCTGTCACAAACATTTGACCTGTATGGATACCTCTTTTCTGTACTAACATTCTCTGCCCCTGTAGCTCTTTAGGGGAGAATCAAAGAGAAGACATCTGAGATGTCTTCCAATTGCAAGATTTGACAGATTTTTCTGAGATTTCAGGGAGTTTTGTTTCTCTTTTTTGAAAAAATTCTAGGCAATTTGTGGTTATTTTAACATAGTAATGTTTTTTTATGATGTTGAGGGTACATAATGCATCTTTGTCATGTGGCTACTGTAATTTCAAAGAGATTATTTTTAGTAACTTTGTTGTTATTGTAAAATTTCTCAGAACTTGAAAAGCACTCTAGGGAAACTTTAAATAGAAATTAGCTGTGCTGAATTTAAAATCCGAAGATCTAAAGATAGACTTTGATTATTAAGTTAATCTTTTGAGGTTCTGAGGTCTGAGAAGTCCTCTTGTAATATTATAAGGTTTTTATATTATAAAAATAGAGTTATTATGGGAGCTGTTTTTCAGAGAGGAAAGAAAGTAGTAAGACAAAATAGGAACTAAATTCTATATGTTAAGCAAAGCTTGCACGAGTGGTCACTTCCTCTTTTCCCCAATGTCTGTGTATAAAAAATTCAGTTGTTCATGGGAAACCTTGGGGGGAAAAAAACAAAGCTCTCCCTTTGGATACAAATAGTTGGGATGTCTTTTTCCCCCCATTTTATATATATATATATATATATATAATATACATATATATATTATATATATGCAAAATTTAAGGTTTACAGTGGAGTTGAGCATTTTGTGCACATATATATATATATATATATATATATATATATATATATATATATATATATATGCGTCCTGCCAAGGACACAAGGACTTTCCTGCTCTCTTTCTGTCCCTCCACCTTCCCTTCCCTCCCTTCTCCCCACCCTACTCCCCTATTTCACTTTGTTTTTTCTTTAAGTTCCATAATAGTTGTGATCTGGGACTCTCATATCAGAGAGACCATTCAATTTTTCACCTTCTGATGTCTTAGAAGTGGAACATGTTTTCTTTTTTTAATCCAAGATCAATGATTAAAAGATAACTGGCTAGTATTCAAATTGCTTTGACCGTTCTAGTTACCCCTTGAGTCGTCTTAGCCTAAACATAGAGGTGAGATCAGTAATATTAAGACATCCTGTCTTGGTGCCTCCTTCAGCCAGACTGCTTATACCTCAGTATCTCCAAGCATGTTCAAATAATTTCCATGAGCTCTAACCTTATATTAGAAGCCCCTTCAGTCCGTGTGAGGAAGGTACCTTGCTCAGGTCATCTTGTGGCTGTACAAGCTGGTAGAGGTGCTGAGATAGTGCTTTGCTGCTAGGCACATGGTTTGTGTGCTTCAGGTTATCAACTTTCCAAGAACCAAATGGTCCCAAGTTCCTCCTTGGCAAGTGCTCCTCCTCAGCTTTTAGTTAGACTCTTCTCTCTCTAGGACTTGTGACTCAGACCTAATCCTTGGAGGGGAAAACACCTTTCTCCTTCTCTTCTGACCCCTCATCTTCATCGTCACCTTGTCATCGTCTTCATACCGGTTGCTACTTCTTTGACAAGGCCCGCAACCACCCACTTCAGAGGCCACTTCCGCAATAGGAGTGGGGAAAGGGCAGGAGAGTAGGTGAAAACTCACACTGCAGTATGACTACACCTGTCAGAGCCACAAGGCTTCAGGATTCTGAGGCCTCATTTCTCTGTTTATCCTTTGTCTTCTTCCTTTTTATCTCAGTTTTGTTCTACCACCGCAAGTTCATAAAAGACCCAGTGAAGTCCAGTGAAATAAAACTGCAGAAATCTTCAAAAGTTGTTTTAAAATGTTTTTCTTTTCCATTGCGAACTGCTATCAACTTCATTTTGGTAAATAGTACATTTTATTAATTCTGCAAATGAGTGGTTTGGCAAACTAATCCTTTAGCAAATTGGCCTTTCTAGTTCAGCAGAGATCTCAGATTCACTTGGGACTTCCTACTGCCATAGGTCGTTCATGGCAAGTGGGCTTCAGAAACACTTTTTTCAAATATTATATAATATATTTCTGTTGAAATACTATTACACATTTAGTTTTATTGAGAACAGAATGTCATTTCTCGGAGGTTGGTGTATGTAACAGAATCACGATAGTTCTAGGATGCAGTGTTAGAATGAGTGCTTTGTAACAGAGGTGAATGCTGACCTTCATTTTATTTCCAGTTGGAAGAATTGGGAAGAGAGTAACAATGTCCTAAGCCAGGAAGGTGATTGAGGGGTACCACGTTGAGGGTAAATGTGCCATCATCTTGAGGCATAAGTTGTCCACTGAAGATTTAGACAGACAGCTTGTAAAGGATGCATCTTTTCTTGTTGTGATTGCTAAATTGTGAAACTAGTGATGACATGTCTATTCTTGATACACTAGTATAACTGAAGTGACATGAATTTATGTGATATACTTGGTATCCTCTTTTAAAGCAAACAAAAATATGCATAAGCACATACAGCTTTTATGTAGTTTCATCTATTTTATCCTTGTTATTCATAGTGTATTAAAGTACCAAACTATGTGAGATGAAATTTTATCCAAGAATTTTGTGGGTCTTTTGTGTCTGCTGATGATCTTACAAGCTTTTGTGCTGTTGCTTTCTCGACAGATTTGGTAACAGGCTAGGATTCTTTCTGGACATTTATCCCATGTTTGCAAAGGGTCCCTTATAATAAAACCCAAAATCCAAAAGGTGATTCAGGTTTTTTTCTGCCTTCTGTATGACATTTTAAGTTATATTTTATGGAATTATTTTGCTTCGAAAGAGAGGTGATGATTATGACTCCTCATGAGCAAGAGACTTCAAAGCTGTCAGCCCCCGTTGCTTGCAGAAAACCAAAGCAAAAACCATAACATTTGGGTTTTTTACATAATCATTCTGCTCTCTCACATTATCTTTGTAATCTACTGTATCTATAAGAATTCTCTTTTTTTACGTGGCCTTCATCCACGTAACCTTCTAGTGATTGTACAGTATTTGTGGTTGAAAAAATTTTGCTATTTAAACTTCTATCATTGACCTTAATACTTCCAACTAAAGTTTTTGATAGGTTTCTTTTAGGATGGAGAAAAAGATGGTTACCTCATTACTCTTTAGCTAAAACAACCTTATAAGTGGCAGGGAAACCATTTGATTTCTAAAAAGTGATAAATAAATTAGAAAAAAAGTGAAAGATTTGATTTGCCAAATCAGTGGGCGGTACATCTCTTGCCCACTCCTCTGTAAAGGTGGCCCAGGCTTTATCCAGGCACTGCTGTGGCGTGGCTTTTATATGGAGGAGTGGAGTAAGTAAATTTGGCTTGGAAAGTTGACCTTGAAATATTATCTGTGTTTCACTCTTTCAAACTCAAAAGAGTTTCAGATACTGTCAGCGTGGACATATACAAATGCAGATGGAAGACTTGCATTTGAGCATGTGTGCAGAAAGGGCAGGTCAGTTTAGTTTTATATAAAATAAAGTAAAAAGGTAGCAGATAAATTAAAACAAGAATAATAGAAAGTACTAAAAAACTAGCAAGAAGTGCCCCAGGCGAGTCCCATATGCCTCCTATTGCTTGTCTGGGTATCACAAATGAAATACACTCTATGGTTTACAACATCAACACTGCTGTGACATTTAATGCCCTTAAGTTTTCCCTTTTCAGTCTATCTTAGAAGTAAAATTGGATAATGGACATGTCATTAGTTCTGTTTGTATCTGTCAGTCAGCAGATAAATGAGTTCTACTTTTATAGTTTGGGGCATTACAAAAATACGTATAGCAAAATACTGTATTAAGGAAAAACTGTTGAATTACTTTTCAAACTCACTATGATGATCAGCTCACTAAAATGTTCCTCTTAGGTCTATAAAATGAGAACACCTGCCTCACAGCCTTTTGTCAGGAAAAAAGAGGTCAGTTTGAGCAACTTGACCACCTCACAATTGCTGTTAAATACATCAGAATTGTTACTGTCTGCTGAGCTCTGAGTGTAGTGTTGACCTTAGGAAGTAGAACCTTTGTGTTTCATTCTTTAACAAGTGAAAGATGGCTTTAGGAAATGTTTTTATGACATTTTATGAATAAAATTATTATATTTCTTCAGTTCTTAAGTTTACACTATCATTGTCTACAAATGTCAAAAACTTTTTTTTATGTTATGGTAGCTGATAGAGGAAATGATCTTGCTAAAAGTGTTGTTGAGCACCTGCTGTAATGAATCTCTGACAGTACAGCATATGAAACCTAGACCTTTCTCATCTAACATCGTAGAGCTCACAGAGAGACTGGTGAACAGTTAATCATGCACCACAAGATTTCAGCTTTTTTTGCCTTGAATACCCAACTAGCCTAAAGCTGAGGACCTGTACACCTGGAAAATTGGGCTTGGCTGCTGCTCACAAAGTTCTAACCCCACCTCTTCCACCGTAGCCTAGGCATTTTTTTCCTTTGAGTGGCCTTGTATCTTATGCAGCTTTGCATTACTGTCCTGACTACCCTTTTATTTACATGCCTGTCTACTACCAGACTGTTGGTAACACGAGTGGAATTGTATACCTTTGTGATCCCAGGGCTTAGCATCTACTAAACATATCATAAATACGGGCGACTAGACACTACCTACTCTTGTTTCCTTTCCAGTCCTTTTCTGTATTCCAACATGCACCTTGGAAAGACAGTGATGGCACATAAAAGAAATGAAACAAAGCACAGATGCAGAAAGGGATACCAGAAAAACAATTAGATTGATAAGAAAGCATTCTTTCTCTTTTGTAACTTAATAGCTGTATATGTGTATTGTAAAGCCCTATTCGTTTAAAATTCTCAATTAAAAATGACTCATTGTTTCTAGAATTGGACTAAATGCATTCTTATTTATGACAAAGGGGATTGCCAAACATAGTAATTATGAATAAACGTGCCTAAAAATTATTTAATCCATTGCTACGTATCTATTTAAATATATGTGGTTATTGCATTGATTACAAGTAATACTGAAGGAATCATCAGTTTATTATATTAAGTTCAATAGGTCATGTTATTTGTCAGCCTGCTATTGACACTCTCCTTTAACAAGAGTAACAACAAAAAATGCCATCCTTTAAAAAGTCTGAACTGCAAAATAGCTTCTCCTCTTCCCAGCTAACCATGTTTAAGAGCTCTTAAACTCCCTGCCACCAGTGCTGAGTTACATAGAATAAAGGCTCAATTAGGGGGCTTTCATAATTTAAAATCAAATCTACTGTATCAGTATATTTAGCCTATGGATCATGGATGCTATAGAGCCCTTAAAAACTGATGTTCAGTATGTATGACAAAGCATTCACTTTTTTCCCCACTATTTTTATTAATATATAAATGTAATACATAGTATTTACAATGAATTTGGGTGTTTCATACATCTGTGTATCACATCGACTTCACAATCCCTTCCCATCTTCTACCCTCCCACCCCCTCCCTATCCCTTCCCCCGACTCCGGCTATCACTTCGTATGGTTCCAGAGAATGTCTGTGTTCTGGGTTTTCCAAGTCAGAGAAACCATACAGTGTTTAACATATTAATCTTCCACGCCTAAGTCATTTCACTCAAGTCACCACTCTAACTCAGCTTCCTATTCCTCTAATGGGTTCGCAGTAGTCAAATCTTGATATCTTCTTTCTGAATCCAACCAGTCCCATCATTGGGATATTCACCAGAAGTTTTTTTTTCCCATATTTTCCTACAGCTTTGTTGTTATTGTTAAACCTGGCCTTACCTACCAGCTCACACTAGAAAATAATTATAAGCATGTAGTTCAAAAGACTAGTTAAGTTGGGAGAGAAGAGAAAAATAAATAAAATTCAATTGCCTTAGCTGAATACTGGAAGGTGCATATTTGTACATTCACAAGGTTATCTTTACATCAGTTAGTTTCCTTAGGATAAACTTTCATTAGTGACCTAATAAATGAATTGCTACAACAAAACAAAGTTAAAACTATATCACGTAAGCATTCACTTTTGACGACTTTCATCTGTAAAGATTCTAATAATTATATATTAAAAACATTTTTAAAAAATTGTTCTTAACACTTAAATATTGTTTGGGGGATAAAACTAAGTTAGCTAGCTTGAGTCTCCTTTAGGAAAAAGATTTACAATTTGGCTGATTTATTTCACTCATGCTCTGATTTAACTTACTCTATATAATAGTGAAAGACTATAAATATATTGTGATTTCTTTTCCTAGCAGCCACATTTGCTATTTGAAAACTAAGATGTATTTTGCATTTATACTCAAGTGGAGCTTGTGTAGTATGAGAAAATTGGGTATGATAAACTCACAGAGACAGAATCTATTTTGTATCCTCCATTTTTCTTAGTAATCTGTCGCTGTATCTCAAGTCTTCCACCTACCCATCACATCTGCCTGTCTGCTTCCAGTCTTTATATCTTGTAAGTGTAAAACCATGAAATTCAGTGCAGTTTCTAGTTGTCTGAGTTACATAAGGCAAAGCAAAATGAAATTATGTATTTTGAAACAAAAAGTGGTTAAGGGAATACTAACACTACTAACAGCTATTCCTCTGAAATTTCAGTAAAATGTCAGTTTGATTATATTAACTGACAAAGACAGTCAAGAAAAAAATTGTTTAGCTATCAGCAGAATGAATTTATTAGAATCTGATTTTACATTTTGTTTTTAAAAAGGCCTCTAGCTATCTAATCAAGAATTTGGACATACTTGCTTCACTTTGTATGCCTGTAAACTTCATATGATATTTATGGAACATGACTGTTATGGTCTAAATGTTGTCTTCTCCCACGATTTATAGATACCTAAATCCTAATGTTATGGTGTTAGGAGCTGGGGCCTTTGAGTAATAATGAGTCCATGAAGAGAAAATCTTCATCCCTCATGAATATTATTAGTGTCAGAGAACCCTGCCCATTTTCTGCCATGTAAGGATGTGACAGAATGGCAGAGATGAACCAGGATGCGAGTCCCCACCAGAACCAGGCATCATGCTTCCAGCTGTGAGCACAACTGTGAGAAAGAGGTTTGTATTGTGTAAAGCTACCAGGACTGTGATACTTTGATAAAGCAGTCCAAAGAGCACTTGCAAAATGGCTTATTGTTTGTATTTTATCTGGCCTTGACCCTACCATCTGTCTATCCAGTTGGAGAACAGAAAATTTTGCCTGAAACAAATTCTAAGAAAATGTCATCTCATTCTTTCACCTAATAAGTCAGCAGATTGGACAATGATATCACTTCTAAATCTCCGTAATTAAATTGTTTTTTGGCTTCTGAGTCAGCTGGGTCTTTTCCTCTTTCTCTTGCCTCAGGGATGAGCAGCCCAGCTGGAAACCCATGCCATACTTGGCTTCATGGGTGTCACTGCAATTTCTCCACTTTTTTTCCCCAGTTAAATGCAGAATACATTTTTTTGTGACATCATTTTAGAAAACCACCTTTTTCTAGGTTTTATCAGAACATGCGAAATTCTAATTCCACAATTTTTTGTCATTCGTTACCCTCTAATTCACATTATTCCATCCACACATTTTCAGAATAAAAATACATAAATTCAATACACTTTTTACATATTAATAAAATTTTATCATTCACACTTGTTTTTAAAGTCTCAGTACTTGGAGATGTGGTAGGAGCTTGTTTTAAACCATTTTAAATCATGTTTTTCTATTTGACATTTTAATCTTTTTATATGCTATTCTAATTTTTAAGTCTGAAGTTTCATAAATGTCTTCATGGCAGAATACATGTTTTTTGTTTTTAAATAATCCTACAGATTCATCTGGTTGTTTTTTCCAAATTTCTTAATGAAAAATTTCAAACATTGAGCAAAGTTGAAAGAGACTTACATTGAACACCTATATACCAACCGTGTAGATTTTACTGTTTTCTTTTATCACACATCTGTTCCTTTTCAGTAACTGATTAGTGGAGTATGACCTATACTGTAACTCTTATGAATTTCTGTTTTGGGTCTGCTTCTTTTCATAAGTTGCATCAATTCATATTGCTGTTTCATTTCATCTTGTTTGACTGATTTTTGATACTCCTTTAACTGTGCTTCTTGTATGTGCAGATACATTTTCAGAAACAGTTCTCAAGCATGTACACCATAGTAGCCATTACTGCTGTTGAATTAACCATCACATAGGGAAATCTGTTGCTTCTCATCAGTGTATAAAATTATGATCTCCCTATTTTTTCTGCTCCTTTCTCAGAAATACCATGTTAGTTGAAATGAAACATTGCACGAATGCATACTTCCCTAAGAAGCAAAGATGCAGATTTTATTGGATGTTTTTAAAGGTGTCTAAATTCATGTTACATGAAATATTATTATACAGTCCTCAAGTATATATTCTGTCAAGCATAAAATAAGGATTGGCAGATATTTGTTTCTCCCCTTACATGTGGACCTTAAGATTGTCCCTTCCAGTTAAGCTAGTCTTCAAATAGCATTAACTTTACTGATTTTATTTTGACTTTTATGTTTTCCAGATTAACTGTAACTGTAGCATTCTTGTAAATAAGATACAGCTATGTATTTTTTTTTTTTTTGTTCCCTGAAACTTAAAGGGAGTCCTTTTCCCTCGCGTTATCTAGTGTACACCCTTTCTTACCTCTGAAGTTCTTTTATCCTCTGTTTCCATCTAGAGTGTGCTCTGTAATGCTGCCGTGTACAACAACACTCTTGACCTCGGGTTCCATGTCTGATTTTCCATTCCTTTGTCTTCCTTAGTGCATCCTTTCCTTGGTTTTTATAGTAGCCTCTGAAGTTTTCTTAAGCCTTAGTCCTTCATTCAAATCACTGTCGTGAGTGCAGTTATATGCCACACACTACACTTGAATGAACTACAGAGACTCCTCCTGTACCCCATTTCCATTCTGCTCTCTCTTGGGCTCACAGTGCCTCTTGGACTTGTTATACCCATTCCTAACTAGATGCCTCTCTATTTCATGTTTAACCAGCATCCTTCAGTACCCAGCCTCTTTTAGTTTTTGCTGAACTTAGTATGTACATTTAAAAAGAATATGTTAGATTTATTTATATCAAGGTGATATTTATACCAAAGGTTTCAAATAATTTTCCAAAAGAGAACCTAAATTTGGGGATTCTTAATTTGAATATGGTATACTATCATTTTTCAACTATTTTTAATACATGCCAAGAGCTGTTATAATATTTTTGGGTGATTTTTTTCAATACTAAGTTGCTGTGTGAGTGAGCATACTCAGTGAAGTGGTGACACAGCCAAAACAGAACACTAGTATCACTTAACTGTGGTATTTCTTCTAGTTAAGAACCAATAAACCAAGATTGTAGGTTTAATCCATGTGGCCAGTTAACTTTCCAACAACAAATACTTTGAGTAATCATATGAATATGACACTTTAGGACAGACTTATTTATCCTAACAAGCAGTGCAAGCTTCATTTCCCACAGTTAACCAAACAGCTAAATAATACAAGTTAATGAAAGCATTTAAGTTATTTGGCGGTTTTTTAAAATACAGTGCTAGAAACGTACCCACAGAGTGCAATAACTGGTGCATATAAGTTCTTTATAAATAATTTCATTGACATAAATATGAAATTTTTTAAAATTTCAATATTGAAAAAAAAATAAAAACACTGGTACAAAGTTGAGAACAAGTCAGATTTGAGGCCATTAGGATGACTGGAAGCAGGGAGGAGAGGAAGCTTTCCCAGCAGCTTCTCTTGCTGGCTAGATCTGTTGGTTTGTTGTTCTCCAATCCACCCCCCGCCCCCCCCCCACCCCCCCAAAAATCTTAGGTGGCAGGGATAGCAGTTAGATTTAGTCAAATAAGCAAATAGGGCTTTCACCAGTAAATAAAGGGCTGATAACTGTGTTTGAGAAAGCTGTGTTTGCAGCAGAGTTAACAGTGCAGCAGAGTAGACTGCTGAGCTTTTAAAAACATGAACGCTTTTTGCTATTGTGTATTTTACTGAATCTGACCACCACCTGGAAAATGTATACTCCTCAGAAGAGTTCATTCCTTCAGCGCCAGACTGCCAGGGCCAAAGTATTTCAGTATAAAAGTTACAGGGAACCTTGAGCAGTTGGTTCAAAGCCAGGCTTTGGTAAAATGGCCGAGGTGAGGTTTGTTTCAGAGAGGGCACCACACACCTTCTCCATACTTATCATTGACTGAGATCCTGCTCTTCTCTGGCCACCTTAGACTTCTGCCAGGGCATTAGCTGTGCTGGAAAATTTCTGTACGCTGTATTTATACAAAGTCATCACTTCTGTTTATTTACTAGGTTTTCACAAACTGATTACTTGTCTTTTCCTCCCTTTGAAATATGCTAGTACTGAAGTACTAGCTTTTATTTCAGTGATTTGAGGTATGAGTTCTTCTAGTATGGAAAGCTTTAGGATCACGGTCGTGTACTTGAAGGGCAGTTCTGAAACAGCTTGGTTCTGGAGTGTTGCTTCTCTAATAATACCAGCGTAGAAGAAGGTCAGCCCTAGTTTCCCATTCTGTATTTTTTAATTGACCATAAATTTACAGAAAAGATGATCGCTAAGAGTAGGAATTGTAAAGCTGTCTTCTTGGGAGTGAAATTGAAAAGTTTATGGTGTGGACTTCAGAACTGAAAGAACTAAACCAGAATCATAATCTCATTTCATTAAATGTGTGAGTAGTTCTTTAACTTTTCATTGTTCAGTGTGAATAAAGCTTTACCTAAAGTGTTTTTTTTTTTTTTGCTGCTTCAGTGAAATATTGATAGATAGTGCAAAATATATGAGAAACTTGCATTAAAAAAAACAGTACCTAACATAAGCACTCAGAAATTTATTTCCTAAATATTTTAGTCTCTGCCACAGTGAATAAAATAATAAAGACATTTTTCAAGAAATGTTCCAGGCCCAGTGGTAGTATATTTGCTTCCCATGACAGGTCCCTGAGTTCAATCCCCAGCACCACCACCACCAGGAAAAAAAAAAAAAAAAAAAAAAAAAAAAAAAAAAAAAAAAAAAAAAAAAAAAAAAAAAAAAAAAAAAATTCAAGAAGTTACAAAAGCAAACTGAGTTAATTTCTAGATGGGAGCACAGTACATTGAAAAAAGTCTTAGCCATAGCACATGATTAGCATTAAACTTCAGAATGTAGCATCAAAAATGAAGATCCAACAAGTTTCCCAAGAGGAGAAATAGTATTTAGAAGATCAAAATTAGAGTGACATCGCATTGTTCAAGGCAGTGCTGGTAGAAAAAGTGGAGAACGTCCTTCAATATTTTGGGTATGAGCAGAGAAAAAAGAATTCTAGCTAAGAATTCCGAACATAAATAATTCAAATTCTCCAGCAGGTTTGAAGAGACAGAAGAAGCATTTTCAAACATTCAGGGTATCACAACTTTGACACCTTTCTCAGGGAGTTACTAAAGGAAGTATTCTAACCAAAGGAAAAAATAAACTACCAAAAAAGATAAATAACTGATTGAGGAAGACACCACAAGAAGAGAATCTCCAGGAAAGTTGTGGTGAAGAAGATCCAGGATAACAGCTGGAAGATGAAAGCCCTGGTCCCAGCAGGGGCGTGTTGTGTTGCAGGGAAGTTTCCTCAGGAAGCTGAATCTGTTCAGTTATGTGATGCACTGGGTTGAATGGGAAGGGTATTTATACTTCTGGCAGAGTTTTGGGATGTTCGAGTGGCAGGTCTGGAGAACATTAAGCAATGAGAAAAGTTAAATGATAATTATGATATTTAGTCCAGAGAAAATGATTAGTAGGACAAAAAAGATAAGTAAATGCTACTACTGTGTTTCAGTGTGAATATGGAGCTATGTCAACACTAAACATTGACCTTAGCAAAAATTATGATGTATTAGGACTATGAAGGAATAGAGTTTTCTCCTTCGTATGGAAGCAGAAGCTCACGTGCCCTCCTGCCTTCCAGTTAGTCAGGGCTCTGGCTGCAGAGCAGAAGTGAGGCTTGCGAACTCTGGACGACCGCCATTACCCTTCAGCTGCCTGTCCTATGCTGCTGCGACTTGGACGGGGCAAGGACCTAAGGGTGGGTCCATTAGTCTGGAAGTCTTTTCTGTGCTATTTACAACTGTGGCTTCTTGCCTTACAGAAAAGAAGGCTGAGAAAAGATTTGACAGCTATAAATTGGATTGGCAACTTTTTTGTAGAGGGTCAGTGGATAAATATTTTAAGCTATGCAGGATATAGGATCATTTTGACAACTTGAATTGTGCTACTGTAATACAAATAAATTATTAGGTCACACTTCCAATAAAACTTTATTTATGGACATTGAAATTTAAATTTCGTAGGACTTTCACGTGCCATAAAAAATATTCTTTAGATTTTTTTTCTGACAATTTAGAAAATACAAAAGAAAATATTGTTAGCTCACAGGCTCTGTGAAGGTGGAATTGATGATGGGCTGTACCTTGCTAACCGTTGCCTTAAATACTTGAAAGATTGTTAGGTGGAAAGCTAATGGTGTCATAACTGTTTGTTCCTCAGGGATAAAAACTAAATAGTAGGTGTCCCAAGGGAACAAATTCTAGCCTCCAGTTTGTCAGGTAGTGAGAGAGTTTCCAGGAACCAGGGCTGCCTGCAGTGAAAGTGGCTGCTCCTGGCGGTGTGCAGCACGGGGGCGGCGGTACCTCCCAGCTCCTGTTTAATTGTATTACCTAGACCTGTAACACAATGGAGAGTCATTCTGATAAAACACTTCTAATGTTTTCCAGCGTTTAGTGACTTCTTAGAAACTTTAGGACAGTACTTTAGGGAAAAAGACAAACGTGTGTGCGTGTTGTCTTAAGTATTTCAAATGAGGCATCTATAGTGGCAAGGTTTGCATAAACTACTTGCCAAACTAACCATGTTTGCACACAGCCGGATTTTCTAATTCAAATTCAATCATAATCTCCAAACAGCTCTAACTTAGACTAGCTGAATGTATAAACGTCATTTTCATCTCATTAGGCCACCTGGAAGCAGCAATCAGGGAGTAGTCTTGACGTCAGTAGTCTGTCTGCTTCATTAAAATGTTAATTTCATGGCTGTAATTCCGTTTGTAAAAATGTACCACTGTTGGACACTATATGCAGATTTATTCTAAAACAGATCAATTTGCATGTTGTGTTTTTAGTTTGTTTCTCCAGACTTTCATCACAATAGCTCTTCTTAGGAATTGCTTTTGTGTTTAAGTATCTAAAATATTTAAATATGTAAGGCAATTTTAGCCTAGCAAAATTAACTTTAAAAGCAATCTAAAATCTCCCTCATCAATGATATAATTACTACTTCTAAAAGTGAAAAAACACACATTGTAACTATCTGTCTTTCTATATATATAAAATACATGTTGTAGCTGTAATCTTAGAGCTCTGAAGGTGTATTTTTTGGGTGGGGGTATTGGGGAACTAACTCAACAATACTATATATATATATATATATATAAAACAGGTCATATCCCCAACATTTTTTCTAATTAAAAAAAGAGACAGGTTCTCCATAAATTGCCCAAACCGGCCTCAAACTCACAATCTTCAATCTCAGTCTTCCTAGTAGCTGCAATGTTGGGTTGCACCATCACACCCTACTGAAGCTGTACCTTTAAAGAAGAAAAATATGATAGCCATATTAATGAAGTGAACAGTTAGAGTATATCTAGTGCCTGGTAGAGAAATGGCGGAGCAAGATCTTTTACGTCGTATGATGGCCTCTAAATTACTTTTTATGTTTTGAAAGGTAACTGAAATACCAAATTTATATTTTTACCCCACAAAATCTTGAATTCTGACTGAATTCTCATAAAGTGAGATTAATCAAGAGGCCACTGCTGTCCTCACAGAAATTGTGCCTTAGTCCATGTCCCCAAAAGTAATCAAAACGGCTGCACCTCAGGAAGTTCCAAAAGAAGCGTTCTAGTGTCTGGAGCCTGTGGGTATCTTGGACATACTTGCCCTGTATTTTCTATTGACTTTCCATCGTGCTGCTGTTCCGTGTAAGTCTTTCCTCACTTTAGACCCCCTTAACAGCCTTCCTTTTTCTGTTCTCCTCAGTTGTATCTCAGCCTCCATCTCTTCTCTCTGGTTTTTTTTTGTTGTTGCTGTCATTTGAGATGGAACCTTGCTGTGTTGTCCATGGTTGGCCTGGAGCTTGTGAGCCTCTTGCCTAACCTCACAAGTAGCTGGGATTGCAGGTGTGTGCTACACAGTGGCCAGCTCCCCTCTGTCTTCATCACTTGCTTAGAGTGTATCGCCATGCTGCGAACCCTCGGCCCTCTGCTGCTCGTGATGCTCAGAAGCATGCTTCTCACTAGCCTGTCCCCTGAGGAGAGTAACATCTTCTGGAGCAGAAATTTTTGTATCAAACCGATGTTGACCTTGGATTCCCGCCTGCCCCTCCCCCCCAACAAGTAGTGGGGATTGGACCCAGAGCTTTAGGCATGCTAGTAGGCAAGTTCTCTGTATCCACAGACCTTGACCTTGGAATTTTAAGTCAGGGTATTCCCCTTAACACTAAGTGAGCCTCCAATACACTGTACCCACGATACTAGATTAAACAAATAGAATGACTTAGAGTAAATGAGCTGTTTTCTGTACTGAAGAGAACACCAGAATGTAAACATAGCCTTGTCCTTGTCCTAGATGTATAGTGTAGTGTTTCTGAGTGAGAGTGTTGGGAGGATTTTACCAAGCCGCCTTTTCTGATTTTTCTCAGTACACACACGCATACGTGCACGTACATATGTACATCTACACCTCATGGTGAAGAAAGCTGTAGGCTACTGCTAGAGAGCAGTGAGGAGAGGCAGCTTAGGCAGACCTGAGGCCATCCTGGGGTTCTTATTGAGCCAGCTGCAACAGAATGCTATTTCTGTTCTTTTAGAAAGATGTTGCCCCAAGAATAACTGCTGAATTTTTATGTGAATGTAGATAAACTTCTCCATTAACAGTACTCCTAAAACTGAAAGAGATAAGTGAGCCACAAGTTTATATGGTCATCCTGTTCACTTACAAGCCTTTAGTCATCTTTGTCAGGCTGGATATAAGAGATACTTTTCTAAATAGATACTTACTTATATCAAATAGCAGGTTTGCACTGATCAGTGTAATTGACTGGAATAAAAGATAACCTAGTTCTTCCTAGCTATGTGATAAGCAGTATTATTTTTCACTTTATTAGAGGTTAATAAAGGAATCACTTAAAAATTCATATACTATAATTTCAAGTAGAATTAGGTGTTAATACCTAGAGGAGTAATAGAAAACTCCCAGTTCATATCCACATGCAAGAAAATCTACCATGGTTCAGTCCTTTTCCATTGGACACATTCTCAAATGGAACAGGGTGTTTATTCTTTTGCTATGGGTAAATGTTAATTGATACTTCTAATATATTTCAAAAATGAAAGGAATTTCAGTTACATTTTCAGAGTAATAAAATTACTATATTTAACTCTGTATACGAAGCTTTGCTGGCAAACTGAATATTTTGAGGAATTTTTTATCAGATAACGTAAAAACCATTTGTATCTTTCCAGATTAATAACATTTAAATGTTGTATTTATCGAGCATACAGAAGTACAATTTTGGAGGCTTCACTTCAGTCCTTGGGTGGTGCCAGGAAGCCTGGCTTCATGAAGTTTACTCTCTCTCTTCAGCCACCTCTGAACGTCTCTGGAAAAATCACTTAATGTGTCACCTCCAGTTTACCAAACTGGAAATGAGAAATTCTGAATAGCTTGATAATAGTAAACTCTTGATTCTAACCTCAGGCCTTTTCTGTTGTTTTGTGAGACAGGATCTCGCTCTGTAGCCCAGGCGGGTCCTGAACTCACTATGGAGCCCCGGCTGGCCTTGAACTCAGTGGTAATCCTCCTGCCTCAGCCTTCTAAATGCTGGGATTATAGGTGTGCGCCACAACGCCCAGTTTATGTGGTGCTGAGGAATCGAACTCTGGTACTTAGCGCTTGACTTTGCGCTTGCTAGGCAAGTGCTTTAACTGCTGAGCCATTCTTCCAGCCCCACCCCAGGCCTTTTCTATCAGATTGTTTTAGGTTGGAACCATCACCTTGTCCCTGAATAGCTGTAGCCCTGCACATGATAGTCAAGCTGAGTCTCCCATCTGAAGTCCCACTTCATGGGGTTACTGTGGCTATTGAGTAAAATAATATGAGAAGGTATCTGGTGTACCAACCATGTGGCCATCGTTGCATTTTTTTTCTCCTTAGTCTTATAATACAGAGGAAAGGGTGCTTGTGTAAGTTGTATGTTCAGAGAATACATAGATGAGAAAATGTTGCAGCCTACCTTTGAGGAATATAATCTGATCAGCATATGGTTCTGTTAGTAACATTTAAACTAGAGAAATGATGAAGTGCTACAAGAACAGTCCACATGAAGAACTGTGGAATTTACAGAGGACAGCATGTGCTTTATCATTAAACCTAAGAGTTCTGATAGATTTGGAATAAAGTAATAGTTTTATATGTAAGGATTAAGCAAATTGCAAGATCACAGTACAGATGTTACTGTATTTTAAGATATTTGGCAGCCATCAGTTGACCCACAACCTTATGCTAAAATGATCACGAAAGAATTCTAAATCATGTCTTGCTCAGAATTTATAGAACTCTAGTTTTAAGTTTTACAGGCCAAGACAACCATCCCTTCCTTTCTCCCATCCCATAGTGTGTAATAAAATTACAGTATTTCGTGTCAGTGAGGGATTGACTTTTAAATATACCTTCAAAAGTTTTTAGCTTTTATCCCCCCTAAGTACACATTAGGTGATAGTGAGGCTGGTTTAAAGATTGGGAGGCTGAGCCTTTATTTTGAAGGGCATGATTTATGTTGTTGTGTTATTTTTTTTAATTTTTTTTTATGAGACAGGATCTTTCCCTGTATCCAGACAGGTCCTGGACTCAGTATGGAGCCCAGGCTGGCCTTGGACTCAAAGCAATCCTTCTGCCTCAGCCTCTTGAGTGCTGGGATTACAGACTCACAGCAATCCTTCTGCCTCAGCCTCTTGAGTGCTGGGATTACAGACCTGCATCACCATGCCCAGTTTATGTGGTGCTGAGGAATCAAACCCAGGGCTTTGCACTTGTTAGGCAAGCACTTTAACTGCTGAGCTACACCTTCAGCCCCGTGCCTGTTAATTATTATTTAAGAATACTTCTAATTACTTAATGAGGCCTTCCATTTCAGATGATTGAGTTAATCACAGTATGTTGCCATTACTAATATTGGGCTAGATTTTTTTTTAATTCCTCTTAATATGCTGCTTCATCGTCCTTCTGTAGGTAATCACTCCAATAGATTTCATATGTATCTTTTTGCTTGTTTCTGTAAAAAGCTTTTTAATCTTAGATTCCTGTATTCGCAAAATAACAAAAATCAGTTATCTATCTCATTTAGTGTCTTGTTTTAAGAAGATGCACTCATGATCCCATGTATATAGCTAATCCTCAGCTCCCACCTACTGCTTTCCCCACAGTGTATGTGTTTCTTCTGTGTCTCGTGTTTGGGCTTCTCAAAACAGGCATCTAGGAAACCTGCAGCACAACATCACTGCACTGTGATATTGCCAGAAAACCTCCTTACTTTTATGTTCCCTGTGAGAATTTCTTTAGGATACTACCCAGGGGTAGGTTTGCTGGGTTATAGGATCGCATAGCCTGCAGTTGACTCAGTTTGTACTCCAGACTGGCTGTGCCCCGCTGAGCTCTCACGGGTTGTGCAGGAGGTGCCTGTCCTGCCACACCTGTGTTTGGGATGATCCTACTCTATTGCTTGGCAGAGGAAGAGAGGTAAAATGGAACCTGTTTTAATTTGCCTTTGTATGATTACGGACAATTTCCTTTGTACCTGTTATTTTCTGGCTCTTGTCTCCTGTTGCCATTTTTTAAAATTAATGTGTTCTTTAATTGTGTCATTTGGTGAGTATCTGATTTTCTTCTCCAATATAGTATACTAAAGAATCTGTTATTTTCTCATTGATTTTTGTCAACTGTAGCGTATAAAGGCCCCATGTGTCATTGAGATTGGCTTTGAACTTTATTCTGTTACATAGGTTCTTTTATTTTCTTTTTAATAATATCTGATGGTTTTTCTCAACAATCTGATACTTTTTATATTGAAAAAAATTGATATATTTTTTATATTGAAAAAGTAGTTTCTTCTAAATCTCAAGGAACTAATTTATATCAGAATATATAAAGCATAACCTTCCTGCTTGCAGAACTTAGGGTGACCTTGTCCTCCTCAAATGCAGTACTCATTTTTTTATATTACACTCACTACACTTCTTTTAAATTTATGTATTAACTTTCACTCATTTCCTGCCTTCTTTATCAGGTTCTCGTGTTCACATCTTATATTTCAACCAGTTGCAAACTTCCAGGCCTTTGATCTCCCAGGGTAGCTATAGCTAGCATGGGACCTGTAAATGTTGTCACCGTAACGTCACTTGTTGGACATGTCTTAATATAATTGTAAAAATATAAGGGCAATGGCCATCTTCACAGTGGAGCAGATACAGTCTGTCTTCCCTGCTTGAATATAGCTGTACACGGCAGCAAGACTTTTTCCAGTGATTAGACTTTTCTTACATCTTGACTTTCTCCATATTCAAAAAAGGTTTTAATTTGCTAAGTTTACTTTTTTCCTTTTCATAGTTGCATTTTATTTCAGTTTCCTTTAATAAAGTGTATAAAAAGCAGTGTGCTAAATCAATCATATGCAGAGAAAAGCAATACATTATAATTAGGATTCCATTATCATTTAATTAAGGCATTCCGTCATGGAATTGGTGCCTCTGGCTTCTCCTAGTCTCTGACTAATCCTGAAACAAATTCTCTTTTTGTGGACAAATATTAGCTTCTAATAATTAGAGTACTCATCTAAGCTAGGGCTTTTCATTAAATCTCTCTGATTAAGATAAGTCCCCAAGTACAGACTGATTTAATTAATATGACTTATCCACTTGCATATCAAAGTCTGGTGGAAATTGTTTGTAACATGAGAAGACTAAGAATATTAAGATCATCTTCTCATTCCCAGGGTTGTGAGGTATTGAAGATCTTGTCAGAATAGTTACTCAAGACAAGCTCTGATGCCGTTCTGCTGATTCAAGAGTATCACCAGTGCCACTGTCACTTAAAATAGTGCTGTTAACTTGAAGCATATGAAAGTGCTGGGACCAGGAGTGAGCACATTCTGGTGTTACTTGGGCTGGGACTGGGAAGTTTTGTTCTCACTCCAGGTGGTTGGTTCAAGACATTTTCTTTCGTACCACACATTCAGTGTTATTTGAAACAAGCAAATTATAACGGTATATATTCCGAGTTAAAGGCCTCCATGGGCAGAGGCTCGGGTTTTGTTTCAGCTGTGTAGGCTTACCCACCAACTCCTCACCTTCTCCCTCCTCTTGCTTTTCTTGTGCCTCAGTGCTGAGCTTTTACTAGGTGTCAAATACTGGATGTAAATACTCAGGATCCCCGACCTTGGTTTATCATGTTTCCCCCAGCACTGCTCCTGTGATCCCGGAGTCTTACCTGCCACCTGCTGTCGAACAGCCTTTCGACCTTTCTGTCCTCAGGATCCTCCCGTCTCGGTTTGATCTTCATTCCCCGGCACTCCTCCCCTGCTCTCTACCTCTAGCCTTCTGACCTTTTTGTCCAGCCGTCTCGTGTTTGTTCTTGGTCCTCTCAGTCCTTCCTCCTTGCCCACTCTGTGTACACTGGAATGTTTGCTTTGCTGTCTGTGTGTGAATAAGACTAAAGATAATATGAATTAATCATGTGAAGCTAAAGCATATATTCTATTTTGCTCTGGCCAAAAAATTCTGAACATACTGTTCTTTTATATAACACTAATGAGTAAGGCTAATGTGAACCAAACCAAATGATTTGTCTCAGTTATAAGATAGCTGCAGTTTTAAGAAATCCCGAGATGTTGTGGTGAGAGACTGTATACACGTGTGAGGAGGGGTGAGCATCCCCCTTGAGCGTGAGAAGGGTGTGTGCGCTGTGTTAGAAAGGGAAGGTTCCCACATTTTCTGTACTTTCTCAGACCCCATTCCTAGTGCGTCCCTTAGTTACCTGTTTTTGAGAACTGCTGATCCTTTGCCTCCTCTGCCCCATGAGAGATGCTCCCTATGGTCAGTGGTGTAGTAGAAGCCTAAGTCAGCACACCTAGAGACAACAGGGGCCCTGGAGTACGGCCTGAAAGCTGGTCAGGTCAGGTGACAACTCTTACTGGCTCAGCCTCGTTTGAGCAGCCAAGAGGGATTGCCTGGGATGGCTCAGCACAGAGGTATAGTAGACGAACCATGGAGCAGGCCACATGAACTAATAGGAAGAATTGTAACTCCGCAGAAACTATGGGCAGTTGCAGAAGGGGCCTTTTCTTGGGAAAAATCAGAATAAAAACAAGGGCCCTGTGAACAAGGCACCAATTACTGCTCTCAGAGAAATGTCTGCACCAATGGAAATATCAGCTCTCTGCATTTTTTTAAGCTAGTAGGACTGTGTGTGTCTTATGTATAGAAAGAAGAAGATGGGAAAGCAGAGAAGAAGCAGGCTCTCTGTGAGGAGGACGGTCGTTCTGGTGAAGGACATACCCTTGGGTCTTGGTAAAGAAACAAATGCCTCTACAGCAATGTCTCAGTTAACATATGTTCCAGCATGTTCCAGGAAGTCTCTCTTGTTATCAAAATCACAAGAGATAACATTCCAAAATTTCAGCTGAAATAGCGTTATGTACTTAATTATTTTCTACTTATGGTATTTGCCAATGCTGTCTAGGGGACTGATGGTAGAGGGAGAAGGGGGTACAACAAATTCATGTAGCTCATTAAACCTGTAGTGGGGCACCTACCCTTGTGGAATCAATCCTTAGTTTCCTGTCCTGTGGCACCCTGTAGCTATCGTTGTGTTGTTCGTTGACTTGCTGTTAACACCACACACCTGTGACCTTCGCAGATCAGTCTTAAACTATTGTTTCAGTTTCCTGACAACTCATAAGAACACCAGCCCTTTAATAGCAATACAATAGTGATGGCACAGGTTTGCTAGAACTGCTCCGGTGTGAGGACTGACAAAGAATGATGCTCTTGGAGAGCAAGTGTCCCAGTTCCTGGTCTTTCTAGAACTCCTGTGGTCTGGAGGATTGTTGGTCTCAGTTACTGTCTGACTAGCTCTCTCATTATGCCCTTTTCTTCTCTAGGCTGTTAGAGGAGGTACTATTCTTACTCCTCTCTCAAGGAGAATATCCTAGAAAAAGCTCAATTTGGTTTCCCTTTTCTGCTCATTCAGTACCTGTGTTTATTGAGCTCACTGAAGAAACACTAGGAACACACCATTGAATAAAATAGAAAAAAATGTATGCTTTGTGGAGCTTATACTTTAGCAGACGGGAAGAGATCAGTCAGGAAATGAGCATTGGATGGATAAAAGTGCCACCTAGTTTGGACACTCCAGTATATAGGGATCAAAGAACTCCCCAGTCCACCGAGGACATTTCAGAGTGTCCTGAGAGTCATATGATCAGGAAGCCAGATGAAAAAAAGCCAGGAGGGAGAGTCATTGGATTTGGCGATGTGGGGTCTCCAATGAGAAAAGTGCTGGTGGAGTGGTGAGGCCTCAAGCTTAACTGGCATGGGCTGAAGGAGAATGAGGGAAGAAGGCTGAGGGCAGCGCGTGTAGCAAGCACAGGAAGTGTGCTTGTGTACGTGAGCGTAGAAGTGAACGATGGCGTAAACGAGATGTGGATCCAGAGGGGGTGGTGGCGGCGAAGTATAACGTGCTGCCAGGCATGGGCGTTAGCGGGGCCTGAGCTAGAGCACAGAAGTGGAGAGAGCAACTAAACACGTGTGTGGATCAATCATCCATACAAACAAGGCAAAATCGCATCGTCACTTACTGAAGAAGCAGGATGAACGATGATGAGGGTGAATTGGAGGTTTGAGAGAAAAAGGCACGAAATCCTCATGTCTCAGCAGATGGGACACAGAAAGGACATGAAGGACAAGTGACAGTAAGGGCCTACTTTTGGCTAACAGTCAGACTTTATTAAGGATCCCCACAAACCTCCATCCTTTTACTTTCCACCCCCAAAAAATTCTTCTGACAGGCTCCAGTGAGTTCTGAGGAAAGGGCTCAAAGCAATCCCAGAATACCTTCAGCAGCCAGAAAAGGAGGTGAATGTGTGAAATGACAGGGAATGAGCCTTTAGACGATGGCCATCCAGGTTCAGTTTGCCATATTTGCTTTATGAATCTGTGGTGAAGAATTTGTCTGGGAAAGGTAAATTAAGTCAGATTCCCTCCGGTTATGTCTTAAGATAGGGTCAAACAGTTCAAGTTCTTGTATACCTCTGATTATAGACAGTTCATGTAAAGGACTGAAATAGACCCTTTTCTGCTTTGGAAACGGTGAGAGGCACATGTTAGGAAGGCAGGGGTCACCACAGAGCTAGCCTTTGCACAGCTCTGCCTAAGGTGGCCTCCTCAGCAGCCACTGTGAAGGAGTCGTTAGAAGCTACCGAAGGCGACTTCAACATAAGATGTCACACCCCCACCCAAGTGCACAGTTGGTGGAGAATGCTGCTATGGAAGGGGTAGGGGTCGTTGTGCTTTGGGTGGTAGTGGAGATGGGATATGTGGCAAGAAAGGTTTGCAGTGGATATGTTAAACTAGTTCCCAAATGTCCTATTCAGTTGCTATATCAGAGTATCGATTTAAAGTCCTGCTACTTTGAACTCCCAAAAAAGGTTAAATACCACATTGTAATACGTGCTGTGAGTTGCACAGGAAGCATTGAAGATTACTAGTGCGTGTTACCCTGTTCGATAAACCTGAAGTCCTACTTCCACTGTGGAAATCCAATAAATAAGTGATCAGCTCCTAAAAATACCAGTCTCAAGACACAACCTCCCTCAAGTATGTTGATTGAACCTTTTTCCTTTTAGAAGAGTAGTGAGAAAACACAGTAATTATTTGTGACTGAAATGTAAAATGTCAGGTTGCTCTTAAGAGTAATCCCTCAATTAAGGGAATTATATTGTGCATTAGCCGGGAAAGGAAAAAAACGATGCAAAAACATAATGCAGGGGTTGTGGATATGCTAATATTTATTTAATCGGAAAATACTCTTTTTCCAGTAAAATGCTAACACCAAAAAAATAAAAATAGTAACACGTGAATAATTTTGGATTTGTTTCAAACTCTAAATATGTGTTTTATAACATTTTGGTTTGATGAAAATCCAAGCAGCTTGTACATGTTACTAACTTGTGATGTTATATCACTTTAAATGTTTTCTAGGGCACATTTTAGAGGTAAAATTTACTTGCTATAAATTTTATGCAATTTAAACAGACAATTAGTGTATTTTGATAAATGTGTAAAGTCATGTGACTAACACCACAGTAAAAACACAGGACATTTTCATCCCTTCCAAGAGTTCTCTCATGTGGCCCCTGCAGTTAGGTCCCTCTCCTGATCCCTTCTGCCACTAATCTGTGTCTAGGGCTTTATACTTATAAATGGAATTACACAGCTGTCCGTCTTGCACGTGGCTTTCATTTAGCGTAATGTTTTTAAGTTCCATATTGCTGCACGTTGTCAGTAATTTACTCCTTTTTATTCTTGAATAGTGTTTCGTTGTATGATACACACCACATAATCTGTCTACCTGCTTGTGGACTGGTTAACAGGAGTTGTTTTTGATTTTAGAATATTCTGTATAAAATTACTATGTACATTTGCACACCAGAATTTGTGTGGGTATGTTTTCTTGGAGCGTGATTACTGGGCCACTGCAAACTCTGGCAGTGTGGCACTACTCTGGCAGTGCAGTTAGCTGTGTTGGAGAATCCAGGTGCTCACCGTCACCGCTAAAACCTGGTACTGTCATCATTTTTTGTGTTTGTTTGGTGATCCTGGGGTGGAACCAGGGCCTTTACATCGAGCTGCATCCCTGGCTCACTTTTATTTCTGATTTTGAGACAGAGTCTTAGTCTTTTACGTTCCCATACTTCCATCAAAATTGAATAATTTGACTTTATAATATAGTATAAAAATGAAAATGCATGCCACAATTAGATATATTTATAAACCGTATGCATTACAAATGACTTGTACTTAAAATATATATAAGAATTCTTATATGTTTATAGTATTTAATTTTGATGGAATTATGGGTTCTCTGTTTCTTTTGTTTTACTCTCAGTGTCCCATCTAAGATTTGTCTAGTCCAGGTCATAAAAATCTTGTTTTCTTCTAGCAGTTTCATACTGTTAAGCCTTTACTTTTATACTCATGACTCACATCCAGGTTTGTGTATTTTTACACTGTTTTGCTTCTTTGACCTATGCGTTTAGCCTTTCTTCAATATTCCATTGTCTTAGGATTTCTGAGCCTCTGTACTTAGTCCTGAAATGAGCTAGTGTCAAGCCTCCAACCTTTTTCTTTGTCAAAATTGTTTTCCTGTGCCCTTTGTATATCCATGTAAAATTTAGAATCACTTTAACTTACACCAAAGATGTATATTAGGAGTTATAATTAGGATTGCCTAAGATAATTAGCAATCTTGAATTTTCCAGTTTGGAAACATGTTATTTCTCTCAGCAGTACGTGGTAGTTCAAAGACTTTCACATATTTGGGTTTTGCCAAATTTGATACTATAAGTTGTATTCTTTAAAATTTCAGTGATCAATTATTCAATTATTTATTGCTAATATAAAGAAATTTGATTTTTTTTTTTACACTGAAATTCTATCCTGCAACCTTTCTAAATCCACTTGTCAGTTCTGATAGCTTTCTGGTAAATCTTTAACTTTTTCTATAGTCTCTTGTATTTGCAAATAAAAACAGCGTTGCCCTTTTTTAATCTGTATGCTTTTTTTGTCTTGACTTATTGTAGTGATTACGGCCTTAAATACCATGAGCTGGTAACAAGTGCTGTCACTGTACTGATATACAGCACCTTCATGTTATTTTTAGATCTGTGAACTGAGAGGACCAGAAATATGCCACTGAATAACTTAGGTTGATTTTCAAAGAATCTTTCCTTCTTAATTCCTAACTAAACATCCTTTCTCCAGTGGGCTTCTAGGAATAGGATAAAGGGTGAGAACCACAGCTTTTGGTCATTTTTACATACTACTACCTTTAAACACTAAGAAAATGCTATGAATGAGCCTGAGTGAGCACTGGTGTTGAAAAGGTAGTAATAGGAAACATACTTGCTCACAGGACTCCCCCACAGAGGCCAGGTTTCTCTCTTTAAACGTTTAGGCTCCAGAACCACCAGACCTGCCTTCAGCTCTGCTCTGGCAGTCAGTTGACTTCTGTTGGGGGTTTGCAACCTTTCTCACTTTTGTTTGTATCTTACCTATCCAGTTTTCACTACTGGTACAAAACCATGAGGTATTCTATACCACCAACAAAAAGGGTACTTTGCTCAAGTACCTGTTTTTTTTTTTTTTTTTTTCCTTCATTTCCTTTTCCTTTTCCAATGTATAAAGGATTAAGAATGGCTGGGAAGCTTGGCTGAAGGAAGCCACACTTTTCGTTTTAGCCTGTGCAGGCAGCTCTGTTCATTAACAGCAGGTGTGGCAAATATAGCAAGAAATTATTTTCAGTGTTAAACTTAGAAGCCATTAAGATCTTCGGGCAAAAATGCAAGTGTCAGCAGAGCTTGTCTTTACTTTGTCCCCATTGACATTTGTTTTTTCCAATCCTGCCCAATCATTGTGCGCCCTTTTGCTGTCTCTTCTCCCATGCTCCACAGTAGAAATATTCTCTCCTAACACCCTAGTCACATCTCCCGGTGTGTGAGAACAAGTTACTGTTATAGTGGAGTCATTTGTTCTGTCGTTTGAATTAAAGCATTAAATGAGTTTTAAAATAACTCGAGTAGGCAGCATTCATGGATTACTTCCTAAAGGTGATCTCCTCCCAGTGGTTATGAGTGCTTGCTCAGGACTCACTGGCAAGGCATACAGTCTGAAAGGAGCTCAGGTCTTAAGCACAACTCACTGTGGCCATCTCCCCTTGGAATCCTCTCCACAGCCCAGTGTTTTCCCTGACTTCAGTCCCCCTGTGTCAGATCCATGGGGCTTTTTCTGCAGCTGTGCTTATTAAAATGCTAATCTGAACCTCTGAGAATTACACCTCGGACTTCATGTTTTCATCCTGCTCACCAGCTGATTCCTAGGAGCTTGAGGAGCCGGCTTCCCTTCCTCAGTTAAGGAGCAGATCTCTGCAGGTTGTAAGAACTGTCATAAAAATGGCAACTTCACATTTTCCATTAGAACTTGAAATTCACTTTTACAGGTAGATTTAGAAAATACTTCACTCTGTATGTAGCAGTTACTAATAATTAGGTGATCAGAATATCATTTTATAACTCAAAGCTTAAATAACATTTTAAGAAATTTCCTCCCTCAAAATCAAGACTATCAAAAAAAGCAATCTTTGGCATTCGGTATATCTTAGTATATACTATGTTCACATTCTTAGGATACCATGAAAAATCACCACGTTTGTTGGCTTAAAACAGAGAGAACTTATTTTCTCACAATTCTAGGGGAAAACCTTACCTTGTCTTTTCCAGCTGCTGAGAGTTCCTAGGATTCCTTAGCTCATCCCTGTGTAGCTTCTCTTTGCCTCCATCTTCAGGTGACCAAGTTCTGTATCTCCCTTGTAGCTTTTTCAGTCTCTTCAAAAATACCCTCACTGGCTCCAGAGCACACCTTAGCCCAGTGTGAGCTTATCTTGTCTGTCCTTAGTTTCATTTCATTTGCAAAGACCCTATTCCAAATAGGTAGGCATAAAGTTTGGGGAGCATTACTCAACACACTCAACACACTAAAAATACTTATTTCTGTCCCACATGTGTTTAATTTGATCCAGTTTAAATTTCAAGACCAGGGTTGGAGGAATGGCTCAACGGTTAAAGTGCTTGCCTAGCAAGCATTAAGTCAAGGCTAAGTACAGGAGTTTGATTCCCCAGCACAGTGTAAGCCGGGTGGGGTGGCGCATGCCTGTAATTCCAGCACTTGGGAAACTGAGACAGGAGGATTGCCCCGTGAGTCCAGAGCTAGCCTGGGCTCCCTAGTGAGTTCAGGATCAGCCTGGGGCTCCATAGTGAGACCCTGTCTCAGAAAACATATATATATATTTCAAAATCAGTAGCTGTTCATTGAGATGTTAACTGTTTCTAACAATTTAAACAAAGTTTCCTTGGCTGTTTTATGTTGCTGTGGATGTTTGTATAGCAATTGCTGCACAAATAGTCCCCCCAGGTGCACATATGTTGGCCCACAAATTCCTAAACAGTGGTGGGGTCTGTGGCACTCGCTAGCTCCACAGATTAGTGCTCTTTCTAGACAAGACATGTGGGTGAGGAAGGAGAGCGTTGCCCTGTGCTTTCCGCAGTAGAATATACACCAAGAGGACCTTATGTAGACCAGACACTGGATCTCCTGGCACCTTGGTATGGCATTTTTCAACCCAACGGTGGTGAGAAATAGTGAATGTTTTTAAGTGATTCAGGCTATTGTTAATTACTATAGCTGACCAGATTGACCAAGACATTCCCTAGATGGAAGCATTTTTTTTCCCCTTTTCCTTGTCTCCTCATAAATATTTGCAGTGGAAAAAAAATGTGCATCTTACTAGTCACCTGAGCGGTCCCCCAGCCCTGATTACACAGTTACTTAGTCACTCTGGGGCCGGAGTATCAACCCTGACCTCTATCTACTCTTTTGGGAAATGCCATAGTGTCTGTCTTCACATTCCACTCCTTGCCACTCCGTTGCTTTGGGGAGAATTCTAAAATATTTGTCAACACCAAGGAATTCCTTCTGTTGGTGAAGCTTGGGAGATGTCTAGAGGAGCCTAACCTTTGTCTAAATAATAAGACATGAAGTATTATTATGTACAGTTCTTATAGCAGCAGTTGATTCTAGGCTCCTGGCTTGGAAATAAACTGTCTCCTGTATCTGATCTTTTAAAAAAGCATTAAGGTATTTGAGTTGCTTTCAGATTTGGTGTAATTGAAGGAAGGAAGGAAGAAAAGGAAAGGAAGAACCCGTAAACTATTCAGTCATATCAGAGTAGTATATGGTGTTATCAGCATGTCTCCTCTTTTCTTTGAAACTTAATCTCTCTGAACTAAATAAAATCTATTTTCTCTCTTCCCTTGTTTTCTTTAACTTCAAAAGACACCCATACACTGTATAAAGAATGATTCTTTTACCATTGCAGACAACCAGAGACTTCTGTCTTGCATTTGAGCTACACATAAACTAGTTTTTTATCCTCTCAGAATAAATGAAGTAACAGTTTCAGAGTGTCTCTTCCCCAGTCTTGGCAGTCTTTGCACGGTGAAAAACTAGACGTACAAGAAGGCTGTGTTTGAGAAAATAGTCCCTGTATTGTTTCACATTCCTTACCACCTCCACTATGTCTCTTGGTTTTTATTAAGGCCTGTAAGGTAAAGTCAAAGGATGAGGGAATTACGACATTTTCTACTAAGGGGTAGAGAGGCCATGAAGTACATCTCTGGTGGAGTGTTTAATTTGATCATTTGGGCAAGGGTAGTGCAAACTGGCAGTGGTGGAGGGAAACAGTGGGAAACAGAGTCTTTAGAACAGGCAGAGTCCAACCAGGTGTGTTCTCACATGCCTTTCATCAGCTATAAGAACTTTGGATTAACAGTCTCTGCCTTGGAATGCCTACAGCCATGCTCAGATCCCCTTCGTTGATTCAAAAAGTCATTGCTTAATAAGACTTTCCATCCTTAATCAGGCTGAGGCCAAATATACTAAATAGGAATTCTGATTTCTGAGTGATTGAAAACAAGGTAGCTTAACACTTGGGTCATTTAAGAGGAATGCAAGGCCTGGAGATGTGACACAGGCCTAAAACAATTTAGCATTTGCCTTGGGACCAGTGGATTCCAATGGAAAACACAAGGCTGAAGGAAAAGAGTTCCCAGGGACCAAAGACATTCTTCTGCTGTCTTTAACACTAGGACAAATTCCTTACAACCTCATTAATAAATCCCATCCTCAGGTGAGTTTACTTTTTCACTCACAAAAAAGACATTGCAGAGAAGCCCTGTGTTATATGCAAAATCACATAAGCAATTAAATATGATAAATAAAAATGTTAGACTTTTCTTTGGGGCATATACTTTCAGATTTAAGCCATGCTATTACTACCATATAGATTTTAGATTTACAGGGTTGTAATTTAGACATTTTTCTGCAGTTTAAGTGGCCACCACAAAATGGTAGGTAGGGCCCACCTTCAGGCTTGGTTGATGAATCAATAATTGTCCAGGAGTAAATAATAGAAATTTGCATCAGTGTTGTTATATACTTCTATAAAATGACAGTGAAACTGTTAATCAGAACATGTGCATGATATACTTAAAAGAAGCAAAGAAAAGTAAAAGCAGCCTCTTTTCCTTAATGAAAAGATCATATTTGAAGATGTCAATTATTCCAAAATTATGCAATACCTGATACGTTTTCTATTTGGAGGAGGATGCAGTACTTGTCTTAGAGTTGGTGTTGGAAAGTAATTGCCCAGGAAAGCCAAATGTACATAGTCTGAAAAAGAACACAAAGTCCTGCCCATTTAGTAGAGACTAAGTCACTAAGGAAATCAGTGTGGCCCTGAGGTGCAAATAAACACAGATTCATGGAGCAGAAGAGGGGAGAGAGTATAGATACCTGCACATGTGAGAATACACAGCCAACTTGGTATTTCCGTACAGTGAAAAAGGGGGAGTTAAAAGGACTAACCATGTTTTTCATCTCATAGAAAAATATAAGATACACACACAACATATGGTCATAGGAGATGACTAGCAATCAGAAAGATATTGAAGTTTTCTTCAATCAGTACACACACACTTGTATTAAAAGCAATGCCGTAAACAAAAGCAATAGCTAATGAATTTATAGAAGTTATTTTCAGCACAGTGAAGAGTAATCTGTAATAGAGAAGGAGCTTTGCAGATCAACTTAGAAGGAGATAATCTCTAGGAAATGAAGCTGCATTCACGGAGGAGGAAATCCAACGAAATAATCTACTCACGGCCCGGGGACAGAGTGAGGACCAGCATCTTTACTGACGCGCTCTGAGAGATGCGTGATACAGCTGTCGTTTTAAACAAGCAGAGAATATTTTCAGTGTATATGTATTATAAATTTATCTAATCAGACATAAAAATTAGTAATATACTTTCTAAAAGTTACAAAGCTCGGTGTATTGGTAATACCACCAATCCTAGAAAGCTGAGGCAGGAAGATGGCAAGTTCGAGCCACTCTAGTGCAACTTAGTGACATAGGGAGATCATATCTCAAAATGAAAATATAAAAATGATGGGTCGTAGCTCGGTGCTGAAGCCATCCGTTCAACCCCCGGTATCCCTCCCCCCAAAAAATTACAACCTTCTGGTCTCGGAGATTCCATAACAAAACAATAGACTCAGTGGCCTAAACAACAGAAATTTATTCCCTGGGGATTCTGGAGGACACAAGTCCAACATTAAAGTACTGGCTGGTTTCTTCCAAGGTTCCTCTCTGGCTTCCTTCTTTTCCTAGTGCCTTCAGATGATTTTTACTCTATACATGACCATCCTAGTATTTTTCTTTTTAACAATTTTCTATTAGTATTTGCAATGTACAATAGTTGCATTAAACTCAAGACATTGTTGCACGTATGTATCACATCACCTTCACATTCACTCCCCTCCTTCCTTCCTTCTCCCTTCCTTTAAGTCCATCTAGCTCCTTGCTTCCATCACTCTTGTAAGGCTTTATTACGTTTGTACTTTAGATTTCTCTTACTAGAGAAACCGTGTGGTATTTATTCTTCTGGGTCTGGTTCACTTTCATGAGCCTAATGGTGTCAAGATTGATCCATTTTTCTACAAATGATGCAAATTTTTCTTGATGGCAGGGTAATACTCCCTTGTGTGTATGTACCATATTTTTCTGTATCCATTCATTGTTTTAACATTTCAGCAACTTCTTTGAATTAGCTGTTACAAGTTGTAGGCTCTCACCCTTGTGGAATCATTTAAATTACATCTTTAAAGGCTTTATCTCTGAACACAGTCTCAGGGCTTCAATATTTTAATTTTGGAGACACACACACCATCTAAAACTACACATCTCTGCATGTGTGTGTTGTGTGCACATGTATCACCTTGAAAATACAAAGGAATGGAAGGATATTAACACATTGCTTAATGATGAGGTGCTGAGAAGTGCATTGTAGGCAATTTCAGACTGGAAACACCCTGAGGGATGCTTCTATCAGCTAATATGGCTGACATGTCACTAGGCCTAAACAAGGGAAACTTATAAAGGCCATATAGGCACATGAGCCCCTCATTGTATGCAGTTTATCTTTGGCCAGAATATCACGTAGCACTTGACTATACCAAAATGAAACCAGGTTGTGTGGCTACTAGGTTTTTTCCCTCTCTGTGATCTTGCATGCATTTTCTTTATTTTTCCAGGGTAACTTGTATTACTTCTTGCATTTATAAAAGATTTTTAATTTAGAGAAATAAATTATCACATGAAGAAGTTAGTGGAAATGCTCACATAAAATTACTTATATAAAATTTCTAAATGTGAATCAGAGAAAAGGGCCTTTTGTATTTTCAAATAATTTAAGACTTACACTAGAAATACCTGCAGTTCATGTCAAGCCCCTCCATTTGCTTATTTTCCAGCATTACCTGTTCATGGTGATTAACATTGAGTTTCCCTAGAGAACTTTTCTGCCATGAATGAAAGTGGGCTTTTAAATAATAAAACAATATTTAAGAAACACTTCCCTTAAAGGTTCACATTATGTATATAAATCAAAGATTTGCATACTGTTCTGGTAATGGTAAAGAGAGTACTTGAGGCAAATAAAAATCCTCCAACAACAGAAATGCCAGTTTTCACTATATCAGAATACTTTGCTTATAGTCAGAAACCTGGGTCGAGCCAAATTGAAGTGGCTCCATACAACTCGTGGCTTAGCAGTAGAGTATTTCAGGGTTAAATCTTGGCACCCAACTGTCTTGGCAAGGACCAGGTGTCCTACACCTCTGAATTCTGATCTCAGTGGTATTAGCTTCATTTCGAACACAGCGGTCTTGGCTTTACCTTGAGAGCAAGGCAGCCTCTCCAAAAGCCCCAAAAGCACGTGCATACACACCCATCTCTCATTTTCCTGAGTCAGTTCTTACTAAGGGAAACGACATTTCCATGATTTGCTCAGGCATCTGTACTGTGGGAGTAGAGTGGACCAGATACGAAGAATAAACCACGGCCTTGGTATCTCTCCCAGGGGAATTCTTCAGATGCTGAGGGGCAGTGCCTCGAGCATTTATAAGATGTCCTTTAAGTATCAAGATGTTGCCTGGCCCAGGAGAGACCAGTGTTTATAATCCTGTAAAACTCAGTATAATAGCAGAATTATTTCTAATTGTATTTTAATATATTATGTGTATCCACAATACCCCTTGCAAATGTCAGACCTTTGAACAGAAGCATCTTGAAATTAACATTGACTCTTAGCCTAGACTTTACATGGTTTGAAATTTAGAAATTATCAGTGAAATAAAGGTGTAGTGGGTAAGTCAGTCTTGTAAAAACTGAGCACAAAAACCCTCAGAAACATGGTTTAAATTTGACATTGTTTTTCCTCTGAACTCACCTCTGAGAGTGCATGCTGTTACGCAGGTCGTGTCACTGATGTTGCCTACCGTGCCAGTGTTGTCACATTGTGGGACAAGTTGAATAGTTTCTTCTGTCTGGAAAATTAGACTTGTTTTAAAGTGTTCAGTAAGAAAGTAGACTTGTTTTAAAGTGTTCAGTAAGAAAGATTGTTCATAAGGATACCATTTTTAGTTTTACATTTCCAACTGAAGGATGATTTTTAAGTCATTAAATCGTTATTAGAAATATGATTGAGCATTACTTTTGCCTTATTAGAAAAAAAAAAAGATGGGAAGACAACCAGTGACCCTAGAGCACAGACCATCCATTTATATGCTTAAGTTTATACTCTCGGTGCTTACCTAAAGATGTTGAAGAAGCATATTGGTAGGGATGGACAGGAAGGTATGCCAGAAGATAAAGTTAGGGCCCGTATCCTCCACCAGCGTCAGTCTTCTCAGTAGCTTCACTTCTGCTAGGTGAGATTGGAGTGAGATGATGGTTAGAGAGTTAAGTTGCCCTGGGCCAAAGTAGACCTGGTGTTTCTCCCAGGGATGAGGAAGTCTAGGAGGAAGCAGCCTAAGTCTAGGGGTAGCAGCCTAAGCCTACACTGTTCAGGAAGAATAATGCCAGTACAGCAACAAGAAGTTCCTGAGCACACATGTAGTGCGTGGCAGGCTCTGTTCTAAGTTCTTTGGCCGTACTTATCCCAGATGATCTTCACAGAACACACAGAAAGGGGTCAGCACTGAGATCTACAGTTACAAACAGGCCCTAGTGAAGGTGCCTGTGAAGGTGCCTGTGCCAAGGTCAGAGAGCTGACAAAATACAGAATCTGGGCTTGTCTGGCTCCATCTTTTTGTTTCACAGGTACCCAACTTGTGCTGAAGGAGAAATGCATAATGTCCCAAGTGGAAAACACCACTGTCTTCCTCTACCAGAGAACATGGTACTCTTGGAGCCTTCAGGCCACTTGTTGTTAAGTGGTTCATTCATACCCTTCTATTTTGAAGCTGAAAGGTGTTTTATTGTTATTTTTAGCCTAAATATGTCTGAATCAGTCCATTCATAACTATTCTCCAGAGGGTGCTAGTGCCAGTTTGTCATGCTTTATTACGAGCTGTGTGCCGTTACGAGTAATTGCCGGCACGAGACAGTGAGCGATTGTGCAGTTCCTAAACCCAGCTTCTGTCCTCTTAACGTAATTTTTTTAACCTGAATAACAATGTAAGAATCAGCAGTCCTCAGCATTGTAGCACAGATGCATGGTGACTGACAGATCTAATACAAAATTAAGCTTTCATTTTATTAAAGCAAGTATTAAAATGAAATCTAAAATAAATTGGTCTTGTATATTCTACGTATATTTGATTATGAAATGGAGAACATTTTTTGTTGTATGAGAGATCACTGGGTTAAGAAATACATTTGTCCTATTCTGTCATTGTGTTGTACAGTTGGACTCGGTCTTAGCAGGGATAGACAAACCGGGATTTGTATAAGGATGCAGCTCCTCCTGCCCCCAGGGAGCTTTTCCTATTAGAGTCTCAGTTTGCTGTGCTTGGAGACACACCTTTCTGAACAAGAAATTAGTTTACTGAGCCTTAGTTTTTTAAAGTTCTGTTAGTTACTTCAACGTAAGTAAAGTGTTCAAAATTCTGTCTCATTCACAGACTAAAAATTAAGAATTGATATGTAAAGTTCTTTGTTCTTCCAGGGAAGAAAAAACTGTGGGCCCAAGTGAGTGTCACAGTTCTAACAAAGTAATATCTGTGAAACAGATACAAAATCCAACACTTGCCAGTGACGCAGTATCTGAAACAAAACACGTCTATCGTCTAAGCCCACATAGAGCAAGATCTGTTTTACTCTAATTTGTCACTGAAAGTATCTGAAAAGCAGTGAGATCTTCTTAAACCATCTTAATTGGCATAGTTTGGCCTTTGTCTACCAAAAGCTATAAAGGCAGTAATATTCTTTTGTAATTTAGGGATGTTATTATTCCACCATATTATAAATTGATAAATGATATAGGCATATCTCAACTTTTTTTGGTCATACTGGGGGTTGAACTTAGGGCCTTTGCACTGGGCTACATTCCTACCTAGCCCCTTTTCATTGCTTTAAAAGGGATCTCTCACAAGAAACAAAGTGAAACAGGGCGGGAGGGTGGGGAGACAAAAGGAGAGTAAGAAAGTACTTGTCCCCTTGACAAGATACGTAGGTGCACAAAATGCTAAATTTCATTGTAAACCTTAAATTTTTCACCTATACATATCAATAAAATGGAGAAAAATGGGGGTGGGGGGAATCTCTCACTAAGATTCTAAGTTGTTTGGGCTTGTCTGGAACCTGTGATCCTCCTGAGTCAGCCTCCCAGAGCTCTGGGATTACAGGCATGCGCTACCACACCTTGCAGCACATCTCAACTTCTTATAGTTTGTTTCATTATTGTCATCTGTATGTCAACCCAATCCCATCAGCCATGAGTGTCATCCAAGAGGAGAAGCTCACTTGAGTGGTGATACTGGGCTAGCGGTCACAACAGGAGGCCTGAGCAGGATGATGTGAAAGCAAGCTGTCTCACCTGTGTACAATTGGGCTCCACTGCTCAAGCCCCTGCAGAATGGTTTGTGGCTTTGTGTTTAAACTGCATATATTAAGGGAATAAAGGTTTTTACCTAATGTGTGTGTTGTCAGGACAGTCATACTACCTGTCCTTCAGTGGATGAAACCCTTCTTGATTCCCTCTTCTCTTGCTTTAGAGTCAGCTCTTCTGCTGAAGGATGCTTTAAGCTGCTAGCAGACCTCCGAGACACAAGCACAGGGCCAGGTTGTGCCTATCCTCGTGTCGTTGTTCTGTACTTACCACGTAAATAGATTTCCTTTCGGAATTCTAAGTTTCAAGCAAGCAATTTATAAGAAACTATGGAATAGGAAAACTTACCATGCAGCAGGTCCTCTGGAAGGAGGTGGAGCACACGGGAATGGAGCCTCTTCACTCTGGGCCCAGTGCTGGGTTCTGCAGTCCTGAGGAGGCAAAGACGCGATCCTTGCACTTAGTTGTGTCCTCACACAGGGTGGTAGGTGAGGCCGCGTGGGCACATCAGTGCACATGCTGGCTCCCAGCGGGCAGGAAGCTCTTCTTAGAACTCTGGTATTGGAGCTAAGCGTTGAAGGAAATTAGGATCAAACATTCAAGGAAGAACCTTGTATATATATATATTTAAGCTGAGGGAAATTCTGGGGGCGATTCTGTAAGACGGTCTTGAACATGTATCTTGAGTGGAAAGGTGGAAATCAGGAGGTCTCTATAAGGGGCATCTTCAGAGCCCATGGAAATCATCCTGTAGAGAAATACCTGAGTGGGCGGTAGAAACTACTGCAGGAGAGAGGGTTGGAGCCTGTCCTGTCAGTTGAAAGGTCCATGATTGCAGTAGCTGGCGTCCACTGAGCACTTTCTGTCCACCAGATCCTGTCACGTATACTTTGACATATACTACTTAATTTAAACCTGACACTATTCTGTGAGGTGCTTTAGATATAAGAGCCAGGTAAGCCACAGAGAGATCAGGTACCTTAGTCAAGAGGCTGGGCCAGAACGTGGGCGAAGCAGTCATCTTCACAACCTTTGAGCTGTGCACTGCTGTGAAGCTGAGATTCTCTGGAAAGCAGTTTCTGTCTATAGTTCCATCACTGTTTCAAAACTTTCTACGTAACTACCAGACATAACCCTACAGACAGACAAGGGCTACACCCACACACATCCTTAGTCCTGTAGCTTGTCAAGGACAAAGTCACAGCAAGGTGTAATACACCTGTTTCTAATAATACACGACTGTGTTTGATCAATAAGCATTAAGACCCACCTACAGGACAAAGGCTGGCACATATGACTATTTTAAGAATAGATTAAGAGACTGTAGGAATAGCACAGGGGTAGGTAGTTCAGTTTCCCCAGCACCACATACACTAGGCATGGTGGAACATGCCTGCACATGGGAGTCTGACGCAGGACTATTGTGAGGTTCGAGGCCAGCATAGACTACATAGTGAGTTCAGGACAGAGCTAGACCCTGTCTCAAAAGTGATTTAATATCTCTTCACAGAATTCTGGGTTTAATGTGAGAGTGGTGTGGAATGAGTAAAAAGGCAATGGAGCAACAGAGAGAAGTCGAAAGGTCAGTCTGAGCAGCGCTGTCCGTGTGTGCTGACCTCAGTCCTGACTGAGAAGGGTTGGGGCAGAAAATGGAAGCTGGAATACTGGTTGTAGGGAGTTTTGAAGGGAAACATGACTGTAACTGTGAGTCGGTTTGATGGGCATGACAGATGACCTTTTTTTCAGTGTGAGAGAATGTGGGGAGATGAGGCAAGACAGCTAGCAGAGCATTGTGGACGTGGGCGGCAGAAGTGATGGGATCTGCGGTGGAGGGAACACTAGTTCTCAACCAGTCCTATAGTCCAGGAGAGGTGTGATGTGTTAGGAAGCAGGGGAGTAGTGACTTATGCTAGAAAAGAGGGTTTCAGTGCAGGGGAGTTAAGTTACCATTCTAAGGATGCACTGTGCTCAGTGTGCAGTCACTTGATGACACTGATGAATGCGAGCCCTGAGTGATACAAATCCTAATCTAGAGTATTTGTTACCCCAGAAACGTCCTCATACTCCCAGGCACGTCCTGCACTCACAGGTAACCCTTGTGCTAACCACTAATGAGTTCTTTAAAAATCAAAGTCTCATTAAAACTCTCTTGTGGAAGATAACACGATACAGGAGACCAAAGCCCCCAGAGACTTCGCACCACCAAGCCCTGTAATCCCAGCAGAACACTTAGCTTCTCTAGTCTTTGTGCACAGGGCTCCATTAAGTGGCCCTCAGCATCCTTGGGGATCTAGCAAGGCACCCTGAGCCCAGATAAGTTTCTTCATACCCGCCTGTTACGCCCGCTCAGCTCTGTTGGCTGCTTTCTTGTTACTAGAGCACATTACCTGATATAAACAATCTAAAGGAGAAACCTGTTTGCTTGGCTCACGGTCTCAGAGGTCTCCATCCATGGGAGGCTCCACGCAGGACATCCCAGGTGACCCAGTGCTGTGAAGGGAAGCTGCTCACTCCACAGTGGAGCTTGCGGAAAGAGTACCAGAGAGGGTAGTGCAGGGTAGCACTGGGGAAGCTGAGGCAGGAGGATTGCCAGGAGTTCAAGATCAGCCTGGACTGCAGAGCAAGACACTGAAGACAACAAAAAGAAAAAAGTGTTAAAAAATGTTTTGTACCAAAAGACACACTGCCAGTACTTCCCTTCTAAATGTTCAGTATTCCCCTTGCGTAAAAGGAACATCATTCTTACCATTTTCTGATTCGGAAGCACCTCTGAAGTCCTGTTTCATGAGTGCCTTTGTGGCTACTTTGATGTCCTAAATTAGTTCAAAACACTTTCAGCAATTTTTGTCCAGTAAAAACAATACACTTCATCCACCTTATTCACTGGATCTGGCACCCTGCAACTGCTGTCTCTTCCCCAAGGTCAAAATGACCATGAAACATTTTCATTCAGTTTCAGAACTTGGAAGCAGCCCCGAGAGCCCAACTAAAGATACTCACATAGAGGATTCCAGAACAGCTCCAGAAAGTGTCAGGAGCAGTGAGATGAGTGTGTTAAATTGCTTAGGAGGATGATATTCTCGGGTCAAGGTTTTACTTGGAATTCAAATTATGCTTTTAAGATTTAAAAAACTCATTGTTTTCTGTGTTGCTGTTTATTCAAAAACTTTCTAGTAACTATCATGGTAATAGGGGTTAAAAATGATTAGGTGTTCTTATGTGGAGAGATGAATATGTGACTAGAGTGGTGTCGGAGGAGTGAGCCTCCGGGTGACAGGCCTAGTGATGTGCTCTAAATAGTCCTCTTCAGTCTGACCGCTGTGCCATCCATGTAGTACACGGTGGCAGAGGACTGTCTCTGGATATGGAGATCATTTTTTATGAAGGTCTTTGTGGTAATTAGCAGATGGAAAGAAAGTAAAAACTAAAATGGGTGGTAAATGTTGACGCAAGTGCTCAGGAACAACAGTACTTAAGCTCTTGCTTGTTTACCGTGGTTCACTCTGTCCTGGTTTTTCTGCCTTGCATATGATTTAACAACTCTGCCTCAACTGAGCATCACTAATACAAAGATATTTTTATCTTTCCCAAATCAAGGGAAGAGCCTTGATGCTATTCACGACATCACTGTGGCATATCCTCACAACATTCCTCAGACAGAGAAGCACCTTTTCGAAGGCAACTTCCCCAAGGAAATCCACTTTCACATCCACAGATACCCAGTAGACACCCTCCCCGCGTCCAAGGAGGACCTTCAGCTCTGGTGCCACAAGCGATGGGAGGAGAAGGAAGAAAGGTTGCGTTCCTTCTACCAAGGGGAGAAAAGCTTCCACTTCACCGGACAGAGTGTAATTCCACCATGCAAGTCTGAGCTCAGGGTCTCTGCCGTCAAGTTGCTGTCCATTCTGTACTGGACCCTGTTCAGCCCTGCGATGTGCCTGCTCATGTATTTGTATAGCTTTTTCTGGTGGTATTGTATAATCCACATTCTAATCTTTGTACTGCAAGAGAGAATATTTGGTGGACTGGAAATTATGGAACTTGCATGTTACCGTTTTTTACACAAGCAGCCACATCTAAACGCAAAGAAAAATGAGTAAGTTGGTAAGGTCCACCACATGAAAACCTGGGGGATATTTTAAGCCTTTGTAAATTGAATGCATTTTTGCATGACTGTGTCAAATGTTTCTGAATAGTATCATTTGTTAAAGATATTTTGCACTTAATTTTGTGGGGAAAATACTGCTACAATTTTTTAAACCTCTGAACGTAATTTCACTGCTGTGTATGTAGCAGGGATTGATTGCTCTGAAGAAACTTGGGCCCAAATATTATTAAACAGTCATCAGGCTATTAAGAGACAAGATACACACAAGTTCTTCCATAAAGCTCAGTCCTCATTCCTGAGATTCCCAGACCCAAGGCAGGCCTGGAGCTCTTGAGCACCAGCCTGTCACGTTCTGGTACGTGACTGCCCTGCTCACCTCTGGAAGTGAGCTCCCATCCTCAAGATGTCCAGGGTGATGTACTCTGGCTCCCACACTGGGCACTACTGTCCATACCCTTTCTGTGTCCACCAAGCCCATCCCATCCTTCAGAAGACCGGAAACAAGAACTCCCTTTTCCCTCAACTTGCCAAGCATTTTTGATGGAAGTCCTTTACTTGTCATAGTACCTTGTGCTGCCCGAGCTGTCAGAGGACCACCTGTGCCCTTTCTACTCAAGGAAATCACACCTGCACACCTCAGGGAGCACCCACAGGCTCTCCGCTTGGAAACCTTTGAATTTTAGAAGATAAGAGTTAGTTGCATATAAGTTCTTCACTTAGACTCTATCTTGCATGCTCAGTTCTGGGTTCCTTATAGCTTGTTGGCAAGTGGAGCTTTTTCTGTTAAAAATGATACACATGCAGTCACATACCTTTTTAAAAGCACAATTAAGAGAACATTTTGTTACTGCAGACTGAAACTGTCTTGAGAAATGTTTCTTTAAAACATACCAAAAAAGGGAAGTATTGTGTTTTCCACATGTGCATGGGTAGCTAGCTTCTGCCATTAAAATAACAAAAATGCCCACACAGAGCTGGGCGTGGCAGTGCATACCTGTAATCCCAGCACTCAGGAGGTTGAGGCAGGAGGATTGCCGTGAGTTCAAGGCCAACCTGGACCACAAAGTGAGTTCAGGACCAGCCGGGACTATAGAGCGAGTCCCTGTAGGAAAAATAAATAAAAAATGCTTACAATACAGGGCAGTAATTGTACATTCTAAATTATTTAACCCTTGTAGCCTTGATCACTTTTATAAAAACGATAACACGAAATGAATTCCTTTGAATGATAGCAAGGAATCTCGGATCAAAGTCTTCTCATCTCATCCCAAAATCTTCTCGAGAGTCATATTCAGACTCACTTGTGACCAACCCTTCTCTTAAATGTCCCTGCCATTGGCAGTCACCGGAACATCGGCAAACAGCAGCACTGTCTTTTTCTGAAGCAGAAGAGGCCTGTTGTCATTTTCCCACCCCATTAGATCCGCCCGCTTCTCTGTTGTGCAGCAGGGAGAGCCGTCAGGCTGCAGAAAACAGGAGGCAATTAAGTCTTTAGCCGCTGGCAAGCCGGTCCACGTCACTCCACGCTGAAGCGGCCTCCAGGGCCACTTGCTGCTTTATGTACTTTTGGGCATGAATGCCTTCTCTTTCATGACATCTCATTTTTGCTTGACAGTGACTTTTACCTGATAGTTGAGTCACGCATTGCCATGAAAGGTAAACACATTGTGAGCTGCACTGAGCGAACAGATTCTTTCAGAAAGTGCTTGTTGGGGCAGAATGCTGTTGACATACCGCTTCTATTGGGAGAGTTATTAACTAGTGTAACTAGTTCCTCTATTGAAAAGCACCAGTCCATATTTAACCGCTCCTTCAAAGCTGTTTTCAGTCCTGCTGGAGCTTACTAATTAGTTACTGAGCACATCTGCTTCCAACTCAGCTGCTTAACCTTGTGGTTTCTAAGGGGTTTTTTAATTTATTTTTAAACAAAAAAAAAAAAAAATTCTTTTTTTCCTCTTCCCTTAATGAAGTCTCCTAAGCCCTCCTTGGGTTATAGTTAAACAAGGATACATTTTCAGTCAGGATTGCATTTGTCCTGAGTAAAGGAGAAAAGCTTATTTTTCCCTAAAGGTGTGTATTAGGAGCCCCTTGTCCTTTCTACAAACTCACCTGGTTCATTGATCAGGCTTAACTTCCACTGAGTGCAGTGACCTCTAACTCTGAAATCTTTAAGGGGGAAAACCATTTTTTCTCTTTTAAAAATAAAATCTAAATTTTATTTTACCTACTTAAAGTTCATAATTATAAAGCCCTAAATCTGGAAATGTAGACATGGTACTTGTCTTAAGAATTAGGAACAAATCCCCTTTTTTGCAGTAAGGCTTTCATTAAAACTTACAGGTAACTATTTGTGTTTATGTACACATTTAGCCCTATTAAAGCCTCTTTCTTTTTTCAGTAAAACATGGTTAATTATTTTGAGTTTAGAACTATTTAGAATTAATCCTGAAATGCCAAGGATAAATTCCTGTAGTCTCAGGAAATCCTGCCTCGCACCTTCCAGGGCAGCACCCTGGGCTCGGAGGTGCCCTGAGCCTCCAACTTCCTGCACTCCTTTCTCTGAAGGTAGCCTCAGCGAACTTTAAATATGTTCCCTAGTGCTGTTTTTCCAATTGCAAATTCACCATTGTGAAAAGTTTTCAGTATACCAAGTGTGGTTTGCTTACAGCATGAACACTTAAAATGTGCATCTACAAGGGGAACAATGGCTAGATGACAGTTCTTACCCTAGACATCTGTGATGGAACGAGCCAAAATACTTCTAAAAATCAGTATGTGACAAGGTACAGATAGAAGACTAAAGACTAAATATTCAGAAGAACCCACGTTTAAGACTCCCAGTCAAAGTCTTTGTCATGGTATCCAAGTGCAAACTACAGGGCAGTTACAGCTTCAGTATGAATCTCTTTGAAACAAGTGACTAAAACAGCATCATGTTGAGAATCATATGTGGGCGGCCAGGAACGGGGAGGCGTGCCCGGTCACTGGCTTCCAGCTCTGGCCTTGACAGTGATGCCCCTGAGCCCTCTCACAAGACAGACTAATGGAGGGAGCCTGTTGGTGTTAAATTGTTTACATTTCTTTATATAAATAATGTCCTTTCAGTGCCTTAGTTATGGGTCCCTTTCTTTTTCCTGTTCCAAGAATTCTGCGATGTGTTTCTAAGGCCAAGTCTCTCAGCTGTTCACTGGGAGGAAATGGTCTCTGAACACTGGTCGCCACGGGTGTAACCAGTTGTGAATGTGAAGAGTCCGAGGCTGACGTAGTCATTGCCTTAGTTCTCTGTGCTGTAGAAGACAAAAGTGATTGTGTCACACAGTGGAATTCAGATTAGATAGGGCCCTGAGGTTGTCTTGGGCCTAATTTAAGGCAAATATTTCAGAGGAGAATCTTGGTTTTGATATTTTGGTTTTTTAAGATTATGTGGAGAACAAGTTTTAATAATTCACAGAATGGCCTTAGTTTTTAATGTCCACTGGTACATATGTGAGTTGTGTTATCTGTAACATACATCTGGAATAAAGCAGAGTAAATTCAGTAGTTTATGTGTGTGTTATGTTTCTGTTTTTATAGGGATGATGGAAACTGCAGGTCCCAGTGCTGCCTCAGTCTCCCGTACTGTTACAGCCCCACCGTATGTGGTATCAGGGAAGAAATGGGAGAATAGGATGCTTTCTTCCACTCATGTTAAGGAGAAGTGACCAAAGCTAAGACAGAATGCAGTACTTCCAAAACTGAAATAGTTGAGGGACCACAGTTGAACACAGAGCTCAGTGAATGTTGTGGGAACATGATTTTCCTCAAGACAATTTGGGAATCCCACAAGCACAGGATACCAGTTCTTAGAGGTTGACAGGGCTCCACACTTCCTTCATCACCTCACTGTCCTGGAATATAACTATGAAGGCAAGTCTCAGACCAAAGCCTAGTGGCATGGATAGAAGTGTCCTTAACAAAGACACAAGAACATCATGGAACCTGTTCATGTGAACTCTAACGCCTAATCACTTTCATTTCTCCAGTGAGCACCAAGTGGGAGAGTTTCAGTCTGAGATAAGCGTGTGATGTGGAAAGGGCATAAAAGGCCCAAGAGAGTTTAGAACTCACCCCAAGAGGGCCCGTTCCAAGGACCGGGCCAGGGAGCTTGCAGGACTCCTGTGTTTTAGCAAGCAAAGGAAGTGTGACTGTAGCCCCTAGCCACCCACTCATCTCCATTATGGCTAATTCCACTGATGGGTGTGAAGGGCAGAGCAGCCCCCATGGAGGGCGGGTGTGTCATGAGGGCACCTCGAACACCGGGCAGAGGCACCAAAACTAATACTTAAGCACACACACCGTATTCTTCATACCAAAGAATTTGTAAAGTCAGTTACATAAAGAGCCAGTTATACTTTCCTGCCTCTGTGGGCTTGATTCTCAGGACTCGCACGTTGGTAAGATGTGTGCATCCTCTGAGTTCCAGCCTTAACAGCAGTAACCAATGGAGTCTCAGAACCCATTCCTAGAAATTAGATGTGGAGCACACCCTTGGGTTATTTGCCATCCTAGAGCCAGGGCTGGGCTTGTTTCCTTAAATCGTAAGGACTGAGAGTAGAAGATAGATGAGCTTTGAGACAAAAATTTAAGCATGAATTGATGCTAGATGTCCTGATGTTCACCTCAACTATGAAAGTGCCTAAACCACCCTACTGGAGCGAGTAAGTGGGAGTGGCTTCAGGTGTGGGTCTCAGGCTCATGCCCAGGGTGAGACATTGAGGCCCTGCAGCCTATCCCGTCAGGTTCTCTAGGGCTGTTGTATGCAGATGACCTCAAGGATTGGTCTGAATTCTCCAGACATTACCTCCATCCAATCATCTAGACTTAACGCAATGCCGGATTGAAAGAATTTTTTCCTCCATGAGAGTTTGTTGAGTGTAAGCATTACAGCTGTGGTACATCTCTGCCTGTTGGCCAATGCAGCTGTCATTCTCCCAGCGCTGTAGCCTCAGAGGCTTGCAGTAGCACTCTCCTACCTGGACATTCCAGCTGTCAACACACTAATGATTTCCTCCTGGGACAGCCTCACCTTGTGTTCTCCACACCACGCCTGCCCATGGGGCCCGGGCAGGTCTGGGCACCTCCCTGCTCTCAGCTTCTCCCCACCCCAGTCTCAGTTCACTGGACCTATTGCTATCACTGTAACACCCGTTAAATCGTGAATGCTTCCTTCTGAGCCCTCAGGGATTTCTGTGGACTACGGAACAGTCCTCCCAGCCCAGCCTAACCTGGCCCTCAGGCTTTCCTGTGACACTTCCTCATATCCACATAACTCGTTGCCCAAGTTTTCCTTAGTCCCTAAACCCGGTGTCCCTAACTTTGCAGACATTCCTAAAAAGTGAATGCCGTTTCCTGAACAAATCCAAGCCTTTTCAAATCCCACCTTTGCTCTGAGCTTTCCCCTACCTATCTAGCTTAAGATGTCTTCCTCCTGTTTTCACTAGAAATATTTTTTCTGCCGGGCAGGGCTTGCCTGACTCTGTCACATACCAACTTAGGTTGCAGTTACGTTCGGGCTCCCACCTCAGCTGGACTGGCAGCATCTGGAAGGCCAGGGTAAGGCTGCCCTATTTCTTTTCTCTTAAACTGTTTAGCCCAGCCATTCTTTTTGCACAGTAAATCTTTAACAGTGATTTCTTGGAAGTCATTCAGAAAGCATCTTTTTTCTAAATCCAAAGTGAGGGCAGAAGTTCACAAATTCAAAATTGCAACTGAGATAAGATTCATCTTCCTCTAAAAGTAACACTTCATTAGAATAAAATCAGAGAGATGACACAATGACAGTAGAGTAGGATTCCCTGGTTAGTGGCTCCTAGGCACATTAAAAAATAAGTATTTTAAATAATAATTTTAATAATTTTAATTTAATAAATAATTTTTTAAAACCCTACATGAATGAATTAGCAAAGAGAGACCTGGAAATTAGCAGCCTGAGGCCAACAGGACAGTTACAAACCATGAGGAAGCTGCAGAAACCGAAGACAACATGAGAACGCAGCAGTGGGGAAGCTGTCCCAGCTCCCGGCGAGTGGCCGGCCACCACAGACACCAGGTAGGCCAGGAAGGCCAAGAGCTACAGAACTAAACAGTGGACAGGCTCTTCCAGCCTCCAAGAGAAGCCTGCAGGTGGCTACCAAAAGCTACGAACATAGTACGGAGTCTTACCCTGAAAGAGACCACTTCAGCTCAGCAGGCCAGTGTACAGGACATAATTCTCAGGAGTGACAATCAGGACCGATTCTGGGAAAATGTTTAGTTTGATTAATTGCTGGGGAATCAGAAGCCACAGGCCATATTCCCGGGACTCTAGAGCATTGGTCCGCAATCTTTCTGACACCAGGGATGGGTTTAGTCGAAGACCATTCTCCAAGGATAAGTGTGGGGGGTACTTGGTACGCGTTAGGTTGCTGGAGGATAGCTGTGAAATAGCGCGCAGCAGCTGGGGGCGGGGGTACGCTGTGAAGCTCCGCCTTCTATCCGATCAGCAGGGCCATCAGAGCCTAATAGCATCTGCTAACAAGAGGTGGAATTTCCCTCACTACTCACTTCCTGCTCTCTGCTGATCTGTCCCAGTGGCCTGGTCCTTCCAAGGCCACAGCCCGAGGGTTAGAGAACCCTGCACTCTAGGGGCACCCTTACCCAGTGACTCTGGGAGCTATCACTGTGGAGAGGGAATAGCAGGACACAGATCTGAATGGTTTTAGAGGGTGATGAGAACTGGTGGTGGAGGATAGACTGGCCCCACTCACTGATGAGAAGACAACCCGAACATGCAGAGCAGCTGTGAGCAGCTTGCTCAAAGATCTGGTTGTGGGAGTGCTGGGTTTTCCGTTCATCCGACTGCCTGACGTCCCTCCCTGTCTCTTCCAGTGCAGAACTCTGTTGTCTTTCGGCTCCCTCCCACCTGCCTATGTGCTCAGACACACCCTGGGTTGGCCACTGGGACGAAGGCCCTCAGGTAAGAAACACACCCCCGAGGACACAGCCTCTGGAAGGGCAGGGGCGGGTTTTAGCAGCACACAGGCTTTAAAGAGTGAGCCACAAACCACAGTGGGCTAGTCTTATGGAGACTAACACTATACAGGGTCTGGAAAGAGGAGACCTAACAAAATACGTCAGCGCAGGGAAATTTCTCAAACTCTTCTGTTCTTTGTATTATTGAGATGTTGCTTTATTTTGTCTTTTGTTTTGTTCTTTTTGCCTTTGTAAAAATAGATTCTTTTAGTCTCTCCCTTTCCCCCATTTTTTGGTACTGTTTCTGTATCCTATTTACTTTTTTAGTCTTCAGTTGATGATCTCACTGTTCTCTATCCCTTCTATTCTTCCTTCTTCTTTCTCCTCCAAAACTAACCCTTTGTCCCAGTTCTCCCTTTCCCTGCCCTACCACTTATTATCATTACTATTAATTGTTAGTCATTTGTAGCCTATTACATCACTAATTTAGGCTATTTAGGATTATTTTGCTTTAGTTATACCTAGAACATTAGTGCAGATTTTATCTGTTGTTGATACAGTGTTGCCCGTAGATCTTATTAATAAGTTAGCATATGGTTTGCCTAATTAACTGTATTAATACGATAGATCTCATTTCTAATGTTAAGGGTGGACTAGTAGAATTCAACAGACTATTATCATATGTTCATAATGGCTTGCCTTAGATTATAGAATTACTGCTGATTCCTTTTCTACTATTGTTAACGATGGCAGAGTAGTTAACCTCGTTTTTCACCATATACTAAAGAGATTTCCACAGTGTGAACAGGATTTTTCTACCCTTACTGATCTGTAACCATCAGCAATAGAACCATGAGGAAACAAAGCAACAAGATGCATATAAAATCTGCCTAACTCTCTAAAAGGCTAATTTCACGGACCCTGAAGTAGAGGAATTTACAGGAAGAGAAATCAATAAATAAAGCATCCAGATGTTCCAGCAGCTCAATGAATTTTTAAACAAATTCAAGAAATGTTTAACAAGCTTGAAGAGCAGTTTATTAAACACACAATGGTCTTAGCTGATAAACAGTTTAGCAAGCTTATAAAGGATAAAAGCGGAGATAAGGCAGTGTAAAACATGAGGGACCAAGTAGAAATTTTGAATTAAAAAGTGCAAGCTGAAATTCAGGATATGAAAAGTTCAACTGTGAACTTTGGAAGCTGGCATAAGCATGGTGAGGACAGAGTATCAGACAGGCAAGTTAGGATTAACGGTGTGTAGTGGCCACACCTTCCACACCTGGATGCAGGGGGGGCTAGTCACTGGGCGGAGACCTGGAAGGACATATAAGCTGCTTCCTGCCTTCCTTGAGGGAGTAGGACTAGGACTAGTCTCGACTAGTCTCAGCTTGCCTTCTTGTTTGTGATGTCCTGAGAAGCTGCCTCCACCTCTTCCTCTGCCATGTACTTTGATTGCTGCCGGCCGCCCCTGAATGGACTGTGACCTTCTGAAACTATGAGCTAACATAAACCTTCCCTCCCCTAAATTTGTGGGTGTCAGGTATTGAGTCACAGCAACAAAAAAGTAACTAAGACAGCTATATGTGTAATATAATTTTTCAAAATGGACTTCAATATTGGAATTCAGTGTAAACCTAAGTTGATTCCATGTAGCAATTCACTTATTCAGACTTTGATGGAAGTTTATCCTAAGAAAACTGATGTAATGATAACCTGAATTTCAAATTCAACTTCTCTCTTGTTCTTCCCACATTTTCTAGCCTTATGAATTTCATTGTTATATTTCTTTTCTAATGTGGACTGGTGAGTGAGGCCATGTTAAAGAATCTCAAAAAATATATAGTAAGATACAAAAACCAAACAAAAAAAAAAAACCTTTTGGCAAATTGTTACAATGAAGGCCCCTGCTGGGCCTAGTTGGGGGGGTAAAGATGTGGCCATGCAGTTTATCTAGGGGTGGGAAGCTGAGCTAAAGATGGTGATTTGAGTGGTAAAGTGAGTCAGGTGCAGAAGATTAAATGTGTTATATATTGAATGGTTTCTCTGATCTGGGAAACAGAAAGTACAGGCATTCTATACAACCAAATGAGTGTGATAACTGGGAGTTAGGGGGTATGGGAAAAATGTGGGAGGGCCAAAAGTGGGAAGGGATTTTAATGCTGATGTGAGAAATATGTACACAAAATGGTCAAGTTTATTGTAAACATCACGTTCATAGGTAGATAGGAAAAACCTAACCACATTCACCAACAAAAGAAAAAAATCATTTTCATGCATTTATAAATGAAAATGGTGAAATCACAAGGAACAGTCCTGAAATCCATGTGATTGTAAGAAACTATTTTGAAATGTTTCTTATTCCAATAAAAGAGAGCACCTAGAATAACTAAATTCCTGAGCTCCTGAGATGCCAAAATTAGACCAAGATGATATAAAAATCCAAAGGAGACCAATGGCCAGTAATAAAATTGAGGCAATTATAAAAGTATTAATAAAAAGCCCAGAACCACTGCAAAAATTCAGGGAAATTCTATTGATAATTTTTCTCAAACTGCCCCATGAAATTGAAAGCAAGGAACACTGCCTGAGTCATTCTTGAAAACCAACATTACCCTGATACCAAAACTGGACAAAGATTTAACAAAAAGAGAAAACTATGATTCAATCCCTTAATAAAAATAAATGCAAAAATCTTAAGATTTTCATAAAGAAAATTCAATAAGTTATGAAATCATACACCGTGATCAAGTAGGCTTCATTCCAGGAATGTAAGGACCGTTTCCATGTGTAAGGACACATGGAAATCAATAAATATATCACATAAACAGAAACAAGGACAAAAATCATGTGATCACAATAAATGCACAAACAGCCTTTAACAAAATCCAACATCCCTTTTAAAAGTCTTACTCGAGCAATCCAGCAAGAGTAAAATAAAGGGAATATGTATCAGAAAGGAGGAAGTCAAACCATCCTTCTCTATTGATGATATGGTTATCTACATAGAAGAACCCCAAAAATCCACCATGAAACTCTTAGAAATAATAAATTCATCAAAATTGCAGGATACAAAATCAATACTAAAAAACCAATAGCATTCCTCTACACTAGCAATGTACTCACTGAGAAAGAGCTCAGAAGAATAATTCCATTCTCAATAACCCATCAAAAAAGTGAATATCTAGGAATAAACCTAACCAAGGACGTGAGGATCTCTACAAAGAAAACTGTATTATGCTGAAGGAAGATATTGAAGAAGACATTTGAAAATGGAAAGACACCCCTATTCTTGGATAGGCAGAATTAACATCGTCAAAATGACTCTACTGCCCAAACTGATAAACAGATGCAATGAAATTCCTTTCAAAATAGCAACAGTTTTTCTCACAGAATTTGAAAAAGCAATCCTTCAATTCATATGGAAAGAACTGAGACCTGGAATAGCCCAAAGCAATCCTGAGTGAGAATACAAAGCCTAGCAGCATTACAATTCCAGACATCAAGTTATATTACAAAGCAACAGTTAAAAAAACTATATGGTACAGGCACAAAAACAGACAGGCTGACAAATGGAACAGAACTGAGGATGTAGAGACAAACTCAAGCTACCAGATCTTCAATAAAGAAGCCCAAAGTATACACTGGAAAAAGGACAGCCTCTTCAAGAAATGGTGCTGGAGAAATTGGACATCCACATGCAGCAGAGTGAATCTAGATGCACATCTGTTACCATGCACCAAAATCAAATCAAAGTAGATCAAAGACCTAGATATTAAAACTGAAACGCTGACCCTTCTGGAAGACAAATTAGGCAAAAGAAACTAGACGATATAGGTGTAGGCAAGGACTTTCCTAGTAAGACACCTAATGCAAAGGAAAAAAAAAAAAACCCTCAGAATTGACAAATAGGATTATACCAAATTACAAAGTTCCTGTATGGCAAAGGAAATTGTCAACATAGCACAGAGAGAACTAACAGAATGGGGAAAAAAATTACTACCTATACCTCATATAGGAGGTTAATAACTAGAACATACAAGGAACTGAAAGAAAACAGACCCTCAAATTCAAAGACCTGATTAAAAAATGGGCAATTAAAAATAAATAGGCAGTTCTCAGATAAAGTTCAAATGGCCAGTAAATACATGAGAAGATGTTCAACATCCTTCGCCATTAGAGGAATGTAAATCAAAACATTCACTAAAGTATCTAACCCCAGAGAGAATGGAGCATATCAAGAACTCGAACAACAGTCGATACTGGCGAGGCTATGAGACAAAAGGAACCCTCTTACACTGCTGAGTGTGAACTGGGTCACCCACTACTGAGGGCAGTATGGAAATTCCTCAAAAGGTTGTAAATAAATATTCCTCTTTATTGTGGTTTGGCTCTGGGATGTCCCCCAAAAGTCTCATGTATTTAAGTGTTAATGGATTGTCTATGGAACCATGTGCTGTTCGTAGATTGGGGCCTAGTCTGGAGGGGTGGATTAAAGGCATGTAAGTTAGGATTAAAGGCATGTAAGTTAGGATTAAAGGTGTGTAGTGGCCACACCTTACACACCTGGATGCAGGAGGGGCTAATCAGTGGGTGGAGACCTGAAAGGATTTATAAACTGCATCCTGCCTACCAAGGACTAGGACCAGAACTTGGACTGGTCTCAACTAGTTTCAACTTTCCTGCCTGTTTGTGATGTCGTGAGAAGCTTCCTCCACCTCTGCCTCTGCCATGTACTTTGATTGCTGCCACCACCCCTGAATGGAATGTGACCTTCTGAAACTGTGAGCTAAAATAAATCCTCCCCTAAATTTGTGGATGTTCAGTATTGAGTCACAGCAATGGAAAAGTAACCAAGACACCCTTGAGACAGTGGTACATCTTCTGGGAATCTTTCCAAAAGAGTTAAAAGCATCACATGAAAGAAAGAGATAGATGTATCCCTATGTTCATAGTGTCACACCTAACGAAAGGTAAAATGTGGAAGGCACCAAAATACCTGTCAACAGACCAACGTATGGTTATGTACACAATGGAGTACTACTTGTCTATGAGGACAGACAGCTTTGAGGCTTTTGTAGGTAAATGGATGTGATTTGAGACCATCACGATCAGTGAAGTGAGTCAGATTCAGGAGGTTAAATATTGAATGGAGGCTGGAATGAGGAATGGCTCAGCAGTTAAAGCGCTTGCCTTGCAAGCACTGATCACCCTAGTCCGATTCCCCAGCACCACATAAGCTGGGTGTGGTGGCACACACCTATAATCATAGCACTTGGGAGGCTGAGGCAGGAGGATTGCTGTGAGTTCGAGGCCAGTCTTGGCTACATACTGAGCTCAGAACCAGCCTAGAATACAGAGTGAGACCCTGTCTCATATAAATATCAAATGGTTTCTTTAATGTGAGAAACCCAGAATACAATCACTTCATGGAACTCCATGGGGAGGGGGCGCGGGTAACGGGAGTTAAGGAAAAGATAAAGGGTGGGGGAGGGTCAAAAAGGAGAGAGGACGGGTTTGTAATTTTGATGTAATATATATGTGCACAAAATACTCAAGTTCAGTGTAAACATTATCTATCACATATATACATTATAATAAAATGAGGGAATTAAAAAAAATCCAACACTTGCTTACATTAAAATCCTGATAGAAATAGGTACAGACAGATGTTACCTCAAGCTGACAGAAGCCATTTATGACAGACCTGCTGTCAACGTCACACTAAGTGAGAAAAAACTACAACATTTCCCCTAAAGTTGGTAACAAAACAAGGATGTCTACTCTCACAGCTCTTATTCAATGTATTAAAAGCACTTGAAACCGTAACAGGAGTAAACAAATGAAAGAAGGAAATGAAGGGGATACATATAAAATGGAAAGGAAGAAAGAAAAAGAAAGAAAGAAAGAAAAGAAATCAAACTATTCCTATTTGCAGACGATATGATCCTTTACATGGAAGACCCAAAAATTCCATCAGAAGACTCTTAGAATTAACAAACTAATTCAGCAATGTGGCAGAATATGAAATCAATACACAAAAATCAATAGCATTTCTGTACACCAACAATAAATTTTGCTGGAATGAAATCAAGATAACAATCTTATTCACAGTGGTTTCAGAAAATACCTAGGATTCAACCTAACTGAGGAAGTGATCTGTAGAATAAAAACTGCAGCATTCTGGGAAAAAGAAAAAAGATTGAACAGACTATTAGGAAATGGAAAACAACTCTGTTGCTGAATAAGCAGAATTAATATTGTCAAAATGTCCACACTACCAAAGCTGGTATCCACGTTCAATACAATTCCAATCAATGTACCTACAGCATCTTTCACAAAATCAGAAAAAACAATCCTAAAATTTATATGGAACCAAAAAGGTCCAGAACAGCCAAAGCAACCCTGGACAACAAGATAAAAGCAGAAGGTATCACAATTCCAGATATCAAGTTGTATTATAAAGCAATAGTGATGGTTAAAAAAAAACACACACACACACACACAGAGCACTGGCACAAAAATTGACAGGTGGACAAATGGAACAGAACTGAGAATGCAGAGACAACTCCAGACATCTGTGGCCATCTGCTCTTCAACAAAAAGGCCAAAAAAGTACACCGGAGAAAAAGTAGCCTCTTTAATAAATGGTTCTGGGAAAACATAGAGGAGAATGAATCTTGACCCCCACTTTCTACCTTATACTAAAATCAAATCAAAATGGATCAAAGACCTAATATTAAAACAGAGACACCGAATCTGTTGGGAGACCAAATGGGCAAAACCCTTGAGGACACAAGCCTAGGCCAGGGCTTTCTCAACAAAACACCTATAGCACAGGAGATAACACCAAAACTCAATGAATGGTATTATATAAAATTAAAATTTTCTGCACAGCAAAGGAAACAATCAACAGAGTGAAAAGAATTGGAAGAATAGGGAAAAAAAAAGTTTGGCAGTTATTTCTTAGGCACAGGATCAATATCTGGAATATACAAAGACCTGGAAAGACTCCTAGAAGTCAAAGGCCCAAACAATGGGCAATTAAAATGAATACAAACTTCTTAGGAAAAAAATACAAATGGCAAATACATTTTTTTGAAGTTCAGCATCTTTAGCCATGAGAGAATTTCAAATTGAAGCAACATGGAGATTTCATCTTACTTCAGGAAGTGGCTATTTTCAAGAACTTAAATACTGGTGAGGCTATAAGGAAAAAAGAACACTTCTACATTGTTGATGGGATTGTAAACTGGTACAGCCACTGTAGAAATCAGTATGACAATTTGTTTTAAAAAAATTGAAAATAAAAATTGCATTTGGCCCAGCTATACCTCTTCTCGGTATAGTTCCAAAAGAATTAAAGACATATTACTGAGACACTTGCATGCCCATGCTTATAATGGAACAACTTATAATAATGAAATCTTGGATGCAGCCAATATGTCCAGCATTTGAATGGATAAAGGAAGGGTGGTACATATACACAATGGAGTACTACTCTGCCATAAAGAAAGATACACTTGAGTCATTTGTAGGAAAATGGTTGCACAGTAGATAACCAGCCACTGTCTAAGACCTGCACTTACCTTTGCCCACTCTCTTATTTCTCTAAACCTATTTCCAAAACATCCTAAGGTACATGTGCAGGACTCTTCACTCTAGCTCTATTTGTAGGAATAAAACATTGGAAATAACTTAAACGTCTGTGGTGAGGATATAATTTTATGATTGCATTCCGTGTAGCTGCACAGGTGTGTCAGGAGCACCTACACACAGCAAGCAACACAAGAGGTACCTCCAGATACCATGTTAAGTGAAAAAAAGGCAGGAGAAGAATGTGTGTGCAGTTATGCTACCAGTTATCTAAGAAGGCAATTCAGACACATAGATATATGCTTATATTAAAATTAGAAATAATTTAAAAATATAAAGCATCAAAATGAAACAGCTACCATCTTAGTGTGTGGGTACTGCCACAACAAAATATTGTAGACTAGATGATTTATAAACAGCAGCAATTGATTTTTCACAGTTCCAGAGACTAGGATGGGTCACATCAAGGCAGTATCAAGTGAGGGCTGGCTGCCTGGTTTCGTAGCATGTCCTTACCCAGTGGGAGGAGTGAGGGATCTCTCTTGGGCCTCCTTTATAAGGGCACTAACCTCATTTGTGAGGAATCCACCCTCAGAACCTAAAAACCTCTCAAAGGCTCTACCTCCCAACATAATCCCCTCAGGAATATGAAATCTAGTAGATACCACTCAATGTTCAAACCATTTACATATAGTGGGAAAAAAAGGATTAAGGAAACTAGTAGAGAAATTAGACTTTTCTATATCTTAACTTTATACTATGTACTTGACCTTGGGACAAATTTCATGTTTTACACAATTAAAAAATTAAATTTAAAAATGGAAAATGCACTAAAAGAATGAAAGGGAAAATAAATGAATCTAACTTTTGTCAAAGTATATCTTAGTCATACAGAGAGGAATTATTTCAGGGATTATAATGTATATCTTAAATAGTACATATCTTAGGACAAAAGAACTTCCAAAAAGCATTTGAATTGTTGTCAATATATTGCTAATAATGATACCAGTTCAACTACTGCATTTCTTGTAAGATAAAGCATATGAAATAATTATAACACAAAGAACCAAGGTTTTCAATGTAAAAGATAAATATATAATTAAAGAGATTAAGTACAAGCCCTATAATCCTGCACTTTTTTAAATAGAGGGAAAGGCATGCTCACACCTCTAGCTTTCTCCATCGGAAATGCTCAAAATTTATAATCAACTAGTAGCAACAGCACAAGCTCATTAGGACCTGATATTGGAAGCCCTTTTCCACTATATGAAACCAAGCATTCTTGGACTCAGCTGATTCCAGGTAGAGAGCAGGGCAGGTTGAAGGTGAGCCAGAATAACTTGACTGTGGTAGTTTGAATCTAGAGTGTTCCCCAAAAGCCTCATGTTCCTATGGATACTGTGTAAGGTTGCGAAGTGGGGCCTGACTGGACGGGAGGGGATACTTAGGACTTGACCTGGAGCGGCACGCGCTGGCTCCACCCTTTCTCCCAGTCTTCTCTGTTCCAACATGCTATGAGGATTTCTGTCCCCCAGGAAGCTCTAGCTCTAGCTGTGGCCCCACCATATGATTCCACCATTTTCCAGCTGCCCACCCATGAATGGACTGAGACCTTCTGAAACTGTAAGCTGCAATAAATCTTCCCTCCCTCAGCTCTGGATGTTGGGTATTGAGTCGCAGAAAGGAAAAAGTAACCAAGACACTGACATACTGACATCAAGGATATTTTTGAAGACCACTGAAGCCAGGCTAAAGGACTCAGGAATCAAAGAGGCTTCCACTGGCTGCAGAGGACCAACAGATGCATTCATAAGAATAACTAAAATGTAGGGAGCTATATCAGATATAGTAAGGCCTAGAGTGAATGATACCAGAAAATACATAACTACACACTTTTACACACTTGGAGGATGCTAGTAACCAACTCAATGTGCTGAAAACGAGCATCTAAAGCAAAAGAACAGCTTTAACCTCCTTTTCCTATACGAATTACATTTCAGGCTGGACAGTTGGGTGGGAAATTTTCTTTCCATAGACGTATTCCTCAAGTAAGAAGACAGACTTTGTGGAGAGGAAAAGGGGATGTGGTAGGAGAGACTGGGAAAGGGGAAAAGGTTATGATACATAAATAATAACAAAGTAGTAAGAAAGTATTTTTCCTCCCCAGAAATAATCCCTCAATCTACAGTCAAGGGCGCCAACAACATACAACGGGGAGAGAACAGTGTCTTCTAAAAAGAACTGCTTGTACACATACAAAAAAAAGAAAGAAAAGCAAAAGGAAAAATATTTTAAAACCAAAGGAAAGAAAGTGGACTTTTACCAAACTTAAGAACCAACTTAAAATGGGTTGAAGACATCACTCAACGATCACGTCCCAGCTGGCGTAGCGGTGCACCTCGTAATCCCAGCCTGTGGGAGTCTGAGGCGGGACTGTCTTGAGTTCAAGGCCAGGTGTATATAGTGTGCTCAAGACCAGTCTGGGCTACAGAGACCCTGCCTCAAAAAGAAAACAAACAAAAATCCACAATAACATGTAAAAACTCCCTGAAGAAAATCTTCTTAACAATGACCTTGGTAACGATTTCTTGGTTGTAACAGGAAAAGCCCAGATAACAAAATAAAAATAAACAATCAGCAGAATGAAAAAGCAACGCACAGGATGGGAGAAAATACTGCAAACCACGTATCTGACAATGGATTAATTTCTAAAATATGTCTAATGAACTCCTAAACAGCAGGGGGAAGCCTAATTAAAGGGGCTAGGGAGCATAGCTCAGTGATCACAGCATTGCCCGTGAAGCCCGAGGCCCAGGTTCGGTCCCCCAGCACATTAATAGATGGGCAAGATGGTCCACACCTGTAATCCCAGCACTCGGGATGCTGGAGCAGGAAGAATACCGTAACTTCTAAGCCAGCCTCATCTACGTAGTGAGTTCAGGACTAGCCTGGACTGCAGAGTGAGATTCTGTCTCAGAATCAACAAAATCCAATTAAAAATTTAACAGAATACATGAACAAACATTTGTTCCAAAACATACAAAGGGCCAGTGGATGTATGAAAAGATGCTCGATGTAATAGCCAGGGAAATTCAAATCAAAAACTAAAGTCAAATGTCACCTCACACCTGTTAGGATGACCATTATAAAAAGCAAAAAGAAAAAAAAATAGGGGCTGGAGGAATGGCACAGCAGATAAAACGCAAGGCCCTGAGTTCGATCCCTCAGCACCACACAAGCTACGCAAAATGGCACACACCTGTGATCCCAGCACTGAGGAGACTAAGGCAGGAGGATTGCCATGAGTCCAAGGCCAGTCTGGACTTCATAGTGAGTTTAGGACCAGCCTGGGCTACAGAGCGAGACCCTGTCTCTAAGCCATAAATAAAAATAAAATTAAAATACACCAAGCACTTGTGAGAACGTGGGGAAATTGCAAGCTGTGTACACTGTCAGTAGGAATATGAGGCCACTGTAGAAAACTGTATACACCTCCCCCAAAAATTGATAGTATAATTACCATAAAATACAGCAATCCCTGTTCTGAATATATATATCTAAAGAAACTGAAATTAGGATCTTGAGATCTCTGCACACCTATGTTTAGAACAGCATCATTCCCAAAAACCAGAAGGAGAATCAACAGACATACTAGGTATGAATGAGTAAAACAATGTGATCTACAACCACAAATATACATACAATGGGATAGTACTCAGCCTGCAAGAAAGGAAATCCTGCCTCTTGTGACCGTCGGATGAACCCAGAGAATATTGGGCTAACTAGGCCACTCAGTGAAAACGAAAGCTCAGGCTAAGTGTCGCATAAGCTCGAGGGTCTTACCACTTCTGGCGAGCACTTTCCAGTCTTCCTTCGTGTCCAGCTCCCTGTAGTCAATGGGGGGCAGCTCGTCGGCCTGACTCAGGCCATCTCGGGGCCAGCTGGGTGGCCAGTGTTTGGGAAAAGGCCATTCCGCCACGGCCGCTCACCCGTGAGAGGCTGTGAGGGCTCCGGGCCTTCCCAGAGACCTTCCCGCAGACTGATCAAGTCCCAGTCCTCATTTACCGTCAGGCAGAGCCCAAGCGAAGGAGCATCAGATATTCTGGCTCTTCTCCCACTGTGGGTCTCCCCAAAGGTCATCCTCAGCAATTGTTCCCCAAGTCCCCTTGCTGTGACTTCACAAGCACCTCTGCTTGGGAGCAATGAGTCAGGCAGAGATGAGCTCTTGGTAGCTGGGCCCCGGGCTCTGCCTCTGCGCTGCCTCCAGGGTCGAGCGTGCCTGCTCTTCTAAGACCTCGGACCAGCTGAGGCTAATAGAAGTAGGCACTCGTGCTCTCGGGCCTCTGGGCCCTCAGGTGTGAAATGAGCATTTGTTCTGAGATGCTTTGGAATCTCTGGTTGATTTCATTCAGTAGGTATCTACTAATGCTTCTCTCTGAGTCCTGGGTTAGAACCGAGGAGGAAGCGAAGATTAGTATGCCTTATACTCTGCCCTTTCCTCGCCTAGATGGACACACACACACATGTATCCCTTTTTTTTCCCCAAACACCAGCTTCTATGAAGCACTACTTCCCAGGGCATGAAACCAACTTGATAGGACTGAATGGGGTAAATCAGAAAGGATGTCTGGTTCCAAGGCACAGCCTGGCTCTAGTGCCCAAGTCTGGGCGCAGGAAGGGCTGGATGCTCCTGGAACACAGCTCATAATCAGAGGGCATTGACCGCGTGCCCACCTGCCCACAGCCCAAGGGCTATGTAGAAGTTGAGACCACTGATGAGTGGTGCAATTTCCAAACACCATTGTAAAAAGCCAAATGAGAACAGCTGGCTCCCAGAAACCATCCGTTATCCTTCTTGTGACAGTAGGACTCTTCCATCCCATGGGCTTGCTGCAGAGATCCATCAGCTCTCAACTCCACATTCGGTAAGATTGGAATGACAGGAAGGACCTGCTAGTGACCCACATCTGTCAGGGATTGGAGCAGCCAACTCAGTTCCCCTGGTTGACCCCTGGGGTACAGAAAGTACAACAGGGAAGAGGGTTTGAGTACACAGGGATGAAGGTGAGATTGGGCCTACAGCCAGATAATAGCCAGCATGTGGGTGTGGGTAAGGACGAGAATCTTCTTAGAAAGAAGAAGGATGTGGAAAAGCCAAGAACGTAGCTTACCTGCCTTCTCCTTTGGAGGTGACGTGACTCATTCTGAGACTGCACAGGCCCAGGCCAGCTGCCTTGTAAAGCCAGCCTGTGATCCCACTCGGGAGAGTCACCTGAGACCACTCAGCTGTAGGTCTTCTTAAGGTCCTTAGAGCAGTGGGTGGGCACCTCAGTGCAGGACTGTGCCGGGAGGCCGCTGGGCAGCTGGTGGCCGAGGAGCAGGGGCCAGCTCCGTGGGAGGACAACCTGCACGGCTGCCTGGTCTGCTTCCAGAAGGGCCCATGCTTGCTCCCGTGTCCTGCTATCAGCATCTTGAAATTCTTAATAGATCTGAGCAAGGACTCTGACATTTACCCTTCGTGCTGGGAGCTATAAGGACCAGGGAAAGCCTGAATTCAAAGTGTGGTGCCAAGCCCTTGTCTGCACATGGACCTCACCTGGGGGTATTTTAAACTACAAGCAGCCAGCCCGATTCTAGCCCCAGAACGCAGCTGAACACACCCCAGGTGATGTTCATGCACAGCAGGGTGATGATGTCATTAGAAGGAAGGGTTCTCCCAAGGTTAAGACCTGGAGAAGTCCCAGGCGAGCTGTGGGCACCTTCTCTCAAGAGAAGCCCTCCCCACACAGACCTGAATTTTGAGGTGCCCACCAGCTGCCCTGACGGCCTTTCTAGTCTCCCTGACACCACAGGAACACCTGAGACCTGGATTATGTTTATCTCAGTGCTGGTCACATAGCTAGTGTGAAAAAAACCCTCTTTTCTCCCTCTCCAACTCATTTGAGCTAAAAGACAACCTGAGATCTGTTGTTATATCATTGGCTCCCCCAACCTTGGAGCCAAAACACCTCATGATTCACCAGTGCCAACAAGTAACTGTCCTTTCGTGCCAGACCGGAGTGGGATGCCAAGGAAGGGCCTCATTTCCTCCCTGAAATTTATGTGCTATCCCTGAGCTTTAAGGGCAGCTTAATAATTACCTTTATATCAGGCCCTTCATAGCCTACTTTTTCTTATCATCTATTTCAAATGTCCTATAATTTTTCAGAAACATAAAATAGTCAAAGATGGTTCTTGAAATATCCATTACTTTCACAATGTGTGAAGTGCACCTTTTTTTTTTTTTTTTTTTGCCTGTGTGTGTTCCAGAAAGTCCTTCTGTGTGTATTTTTGTGGGAGTCATTAGCGATGAGGATCCTGGTTTCCTGGCACTGAGTAGAACATGCACAGTGCTGGTCAGTGAGGGCCATCAAGGACCAGGGGAAAGCTCTGTGGTGGGCTGGGGAGTGAGGTAAGCTTTTCAATTTTCCAGCAGTGCCTAAAAGATTTTAACGTGCTACAGGGAAGGCCTTTTGATTTTAACTTGTATCTTGGTTAGAATATTCTAGAAAAGAAAAAAATCAGAATATTCTAAAGAAACATTTGGTTTTAAGATCCTTCTTTTTCTAGTTTGAAAATGTTTTATTTAATTAGTACAGAATTACTGTACAAATTTATAAGTTAAGTGTGATAATTTGATAAATATATAAATTCATAATTATCAGGTCTGGGCAATTATTAGGTCTTAGTCCCTGCTGGGAGATATAAGGACCAGGGAAAGCCTAAATTCAAATTCTGGTCTCTAGCCCTTGTCTGTATTTGGACCTCACCTGGGGGTATTTTAAACTACAAGCATCCAGCCCCTTCGTAGCCCCAGAACTGACCTGAGCACACCCGTTTTAAGTGTAAATTAACATTTTCATTATTTTAAGCGTGTACTTTCTTATATTGGCTTTCAAACTCCATTTTTACTTTTTTTATAAAATGTATAATAAAGTGTTGTAAACCACAATCACTAAAAAATATCTGTATTGATTTTATACAGACTTTTTCTTGTTATAACTCCCTAAACAATGCAACACAATGATGCTTTATGCCACATTTACAGTGCACTAGGTGTTATACGGAAGTGAGAGATGATTTGAAATGGACAGAAGGATACGTACAGGTTATACACAGCTATTATGCCATTTTCCATAAGGGACTTGACCATCCTCCTTACATCCCGGTGTCCTGGGGGAGTATCGTGCACTCTGGAACTAATCTCTCACAGCAACCAGGGCCAGTGGCCTACTCTGCGCCGAGAGCTGTCTCCTGCAAACCACAGTGCCTCCTGTAATATAGAATGGAGGTTGGAGTGGGATGCTCATGCCCATGATTTTCTCACGGTCTCCAAAAGCTACATATGGGCTATTCTACGAGCTATTGTGACCACAGAGCCAGATCCCTGTCATGCTAAGGAGAATGCAGGACTTTAAAGGCATGGACTACAAATGCCTGTTTCTCAACAAGATCTCATCCTCACTGAAAGTCATCATGTTGTGAGGATGGTCCTGGGTACCAGAGATGCAGATTCGAGCTCCCTGGCCCAGTCCAAATCAAAGGCTATTCTTTTCTACCGTGTTTTCCCTTTGCAATCCGGGGTAGCAATCATTCTTCTGTAAAATGAAACTACTTCTACTCAGTGCGATCTACCATATCCAGACTTGCCCTGTCGGCTCCAGAGAGGCGCCTGACGCCCACAGTCAGTTCATATTACTTCAGGGGGAAGGAAGAAGAACAAGGGGACAAGACGCTCACAAGATGCACGTCAAGGCCGCCAGGGCCTCCACCACCAGCGTCTCTCTCTCTCTCTTAGGACTTTCTGGTGCCATTTTTCAGATGTGGACTAAAGGGTCATTCTTAACCTCAGCCTTGATGGTCTGAGGTGTGAGTTTATGATTGCCGTGCCTACTCAGTGGAATAGTTCTTTGAATAGTATTTTGAGAAATTTCTCTCATTTCAAAAAATCCAGCAATTTGAGTAAGGCCTCTTTATACTCTTAAAAGTGACCAAAGACCCCAAAGAACTTTATGTAGGTCATATCTCTACTTACTATGAGGAATATTATAAATGTATATTTACTAATATGCAATGTTAATACATGTATTATAATGATGTGCTTAATTAGAATAAGAAACTTATGACATATTAACATAAATAATACATTTTTTAAACCTGTGTTTTCCAAAACACTTAGTGTGAAGCATGGCATAGTTTTCCATCTCTCTTACGTCTGGATTACTAGAAGACAACTGAATTCTCCACTCTGGTGACATCACATGCCATGTAGCCCCTGGAAACTCCATCAGACATTTATGAGAAAATGACAGTAAAGCAAATAACATCTTACTATTTCCCAGACCCCACTTGACCAGAGGGCAGGGCACTCAGGGTTGACTTGCTAGGTCCTCTGAAAATATCTCAGGGGCCAACGGAAGTCTTCTAGTGTGAGAACTACTGTCTGGAATCCCTGCTGCCCCTGCTTGTGCCCTGGCACCCGGGCTACACATGAGAGAAGTGGTGAGCGGCACCAGATTGGAGGGCTCTGGTCCTGGTTTCCAAGACTCAATAGCTGTAACTCGGGAGCAGGTCCCTTCCCCTCACTGCGTCTTAGGATCCTCACCTGTGAATTGGTGATATGGATCCATACCTATTTCAACCTAGGCTATAGAAGGGGACCTCTTGGAGAGCTGTCAGAATGCCAGAAAGCCAGGCCTTGTTCCAGAATCTCCCAGCCCAAACTGCTTCAGTATCTGCAAAAACTCCCCAAGTAGCACATTGGCAGGACACAGGAGCCCAGCCCACATCACCCCCAAACATCAGAGCTGGGACAATTAGTAACAACACCAAGTAAATAATGATGAGAAGGGATTATCACCCCCCCACACAACTGAATACATCCATAAATGGGGACTGGTATTTATAGTAGCAATCCGATTAATTAATGAGAAGTTTGACAAACACCAACATGGTAACTGTTGTTGAAGGCAAAAACTACTGATGGGCACTAAATTTAGTGAGTTAAACATATGCCAAGAAACAGGATATTACAGTGTCATCCTGTCACCCATGACACAGTTATTGCAAAGGGAAAAATGGTTATAGTGGAGGATTCTGGTAAATGCCTCGTCAGTGAGTGGCCTGAGGCAGAGTGACATCATATGCCCTCTGAGAAGGGCATATCATTCTTGCCAAAAGTACTTAACCTTTATCTAAGCGCAGGCAAAGTTCAGACAGTCTCAAACTGAGACATTTTAAAAGCCAGCTGACCATACACTTTGAAAGTGGTAAGGTGGCCAATGACAAAGAGAGACTGAGAAATGGTGGATTGAGGAGGCTATAGAGCCTGGATAACTACATGCAGAGTGGGGTTGGGATCAACTTCCGGCAAAATTGGAACATGCGCCTTAAGTTAGTGTTCTATCCCCGCAGATTTCTTGGTCTCTAGCTGAACTCTGCGCAGCGGTAACCTGGGATCCACGTGACGTGTCACCAGACCCTCTTCCCCAGCATTCCCTGTGCTTTGCTCCTTCATTCCCTTCCTGTCTTTCTCAACAGGCTGAGGCTGAGATGTTTTCCACTGTCGGAGAATGTCATTCATCCGAGCCATGGCTACTTGCTCAACTTTTCAGGAAACATCCCACAATCTTCCCATTGAGCGCAAGGAGGAAAACAGCAAGAGTGGGAGAGGCCAGGCTGGTGCGTCATCTTCTTGGCTAGATGAAAAGAAGGTCAAAGGATATAAGCCATGGGGGGTGAGGTGTGGGGGGGGGGCTGCAAACGTCCAAAGAGGGGTGTTGTTAAGTCGGGCAAAGGGCAGCTCTGCCCACCATTTCTCCAGCGCAGGCCCAGTGCCAGGATCAGGGCTGGTGAGAGAGGCTGAGAGCGCCCCCTTCTGGCTTGCCCGTGAGACCGCACATTCCCAGCCTCCATGTGATGGAGATAGGGCATGCAACCCTACTGTGTGCCCCTGGTTGTGCTCCGGGCATGAAAAAAGGCCAGGCCCTTCGAAGGAACGTCATGTACAATTAATGAAAATCTAAAATTTTCTAGTCTTACTTGGGTTTGAATCTTCTATCAATCTACGAGCAAAGGAAGCTGGCTGAAGAATTGTAGAGAGTTGGCAGCATCGAGGTAAGGACCCTTTGCTCAGAAGACGGGGACTCGAGGAGGTTGAGGACGTAAACCTAATCCGATGGGCAACTCAGGCCTGCTTGCCCATCAGCCCAGCAGCATGTGTGGAGAACCTGCTCTGGCCAGGGTGTGAGTGCGGATGGCCGGGGGCCACTGGCCAAAGGCAAAATAACTGAAATAGGAAGTGGCGGGAGAAGCGAGAGGCCACGTAGGGCCTGCAGGCTGCAGCATAAATGCATATTGTGTGTCATGGGTGTAACGGAGCACTAACCTGTTGTCAGGTGACCTGGCTCACATGTTCAATAAAGAGCTTGCTCCAGCGCTGCAGGGTCCGAGGTGGGAGGTAGTGATCAGGCTGTTGATTCAGGGGGCTACTGGGCTAAGGCACTGCTACATCTGTTTACCACATAAAGGAGAGTGCCGCCATCCTGTGCTGCCCGCCTACCAATACAACTCCAGTCCCTCACATCCCTTACCTTTGCACAGTGCTTCCTCCTCTGTGCCCAGCTGCTCCTTGTTGTGTGTTGTGTACTTGGGCTGTTGCATACCAGCAAAGTGGCACCTCTGGCAGAGCTCTGAGGCCCTGGCCCCTGCCCCCGCTCCTGCAGCTGGTCACCATTCCACCCACCAAGGACCAATCAGCTGGGGATAGCCCACAGTAAATAAAACCACTGGAGTTCCAGGCAGCCCTGGAGAACTGAAGAGGAAGAAATCCCCACTCTAGAGCAGACTTTGGGAGGCTATGGCATAACAAGAAACGTCACCAATTCTTTCCCCTCTTCTTCCTCAGAAGAGACCCCCCCTTCCCAGGTCCCTGACCCCCACAATGGGAGCTTAGCTAACCCTGTGTGATGACCTGGTGATCTGTCTACTTCTCTGCCTTCGTGTGCCACCTGGCCAGTCACCACCAGGATTCAAGTTCCAGGCTCCACAGCTCTGTCCTACCTGACCACGAAAGATCAAGCCTGAGACCCTGTCTCCCCACATTCAATAGAAATACCAGATCACAAGGGTCTGTGGGTACAACTTTGAACTTCTGTGGGAACACTTGTGTTGTGGAAGGAGCACATGCTACTCTGGATTCCACCACAACGCCACTGTGGGGCCACTGCTTGGGCGTGGGAGGGCAGAGTGCTTAGCCTTCCCAAGCCCCAGTTTCCTTAGCTAGGAAACGGAGATGATAATGGCCAGCTCCAAGCTACAGGGGTAATATATTGTAAGATGTGTAGTACACAGGAAGGGATGAAAAAAATATCATGCCTTCCCTTCCCTGTTGGTACCTGTCACAGGGTGTGCCTTGACCCTCTAACATCTCGGGACTATTCCTACAGTTAAATTTTGGAATAGGCACACTGGGGAGCTTCATTTCAAACACATATATGCCGTAGTCTCATTCTGACCATGCAGTGGAATAACTGTCTTTCAGAGTGGCCTAGAGTCTGTTTTTCAAGCTAGCTGTCACTGGCATCTCATTCAGAGACAGGGACAGCATAGAAAGGTGTCTCGGGTCATCTGGTTCAGTCACTGTGGCATGCATGGGAAGAGAGAGACCCACGATGGATTAAGGGCTTCCCTTAGTGTCTACAGCAGAGTTGGGACCTCAGCTCAGGGGTCTGCTTCCCAGGCACCCTGGTCTCCTGGGCAGCCTTCATGCGGCTGAGTGGGGCTGAAATGATGAGGAGAATGAGGTGGGACTAGACTCCCAAGCCCAGTCTCATATACCAGTGCCAGCCTATCCAGATGATGTCTAATGTGTATTTTCTAGATTTATTCTGGCCTCAACCTTCCCACAAGAAGTTACACACAGCTCTACCTTTGCTCTGAAGTTGGCACATGACTTGTTTATTGCTCCCTTTTTGCCTGGCCAAACAATTAAAATTCTTTCTCCCGACAGGCATGTAGTATTTGTAGGTTCCTTTTGTAAGTCGCAAAATAGTACGCATTGAAAACGTAGAATATGCCAGGCTATGTGCACACTTCCCATTTAATTTTTAAAACAATCTGGAGCTAAAGTATTATGTTTTCTGTTTCTGATGAGGAATAAAAGCTCAGAGGATAGTGATTTACTAGAGGCCACTGTGCTGGATGTGTTAATTTGGTTAATCTGGGAGTTTACCAGAATTCTCTTCCTAACATGGCTCCAGGTTATAGAAGCAATAGAAAAAGGCCAAAAAAGGCCAAAAGATTAGAAGACCTGAAGGATCATCAGCCACTGCTCTTTGATGGTCACAGGTGCAAAGCTGTCCATCAGGTCCCTTCAGTCATACTTCGCTTGTCATCCTGACCTCTGGCACCCTGACCAATAAATGTCCAAGGTTCTCAACTAGAAGATCGATTATAGGACCCACAAAGACAGAAACTAGATAGGCAGCAGTTTTCCAAAGACCTTTCCCTGAACGTTTCTTTCGTTGTTTCACCAAAGTGGCCAGAGAATTGCAAAAGTGCAAGTTATGATTATTATATTGCGACCTGGGATCACTTCTGGAAGAAACTCTGCCTTCATAAAAATCCAAATATAAAAATATCCTGGCATCTTGGTTGCCAAAGCCAGAAGCTCCTACCTTTGCGTAACCCGTGATGGACCAACCTCTTGTTCTGGGAGCAAGGCCTGTTGTTCTGGGTGCCCAGTGTCAAAGTTCTCAGTACAGCAGGGAAATGGGCTTTCCCAGCTTGGGTGGGAAAGAGGCTGAAAGATGGAAGCCAGGCATACAAAGTGCTGAGTGGGCTCCTATGGGATCCCAAGAGTCACAGCATCAAATATGTCCTGGATCAGGTGTGCTCCATGGCTCCAAATTCCACCATAATCCCCTGAAAGGGACAAAACACAGAGCCTGAGGACAGGAGCCAATATCTCCTTAGAGCTGAAGGACTTCCAGGAACCAGAGAAGAGTCAATGGGGCCTGAAGACAGGATGCACTGATTGCATCATGCCTTCGACCTAAGAGCTAATTTTAGTCACACTGAGCTCATCATGCCCTGGTCTTGGTAGAACTTGCCATGAAGAAATGGAAGACAGAAGAAGGAGGCAGGACAGAAAACGCTGTCCAGCAGAATGTAAGACCTGATCAAGTCAGTTGATCCTCCGGAGCTTCAGCTCCCTCCCCTGCAAAATAGGGTGAAGGCATGCCCTGTAGCGTGAGCCACTGACAGGGTAAATGCGGGCATGCTTTGGAAGCTCTCCATGGATGAAAGGCAGAATCCTCCCAAAGTAGAAGTTTCTGGAGACATGCTGAGGAACAGCCTTGAGAATCAGGTCACTTCGTGTCTTGCATGGCTCTACCTCTCACTATCAGCACGACTACGAGGCCCTGATCACTGGTAGGGATGGAGGTCTCCGAGCACTCACTGCCCTTCTAGGCCAGGGCATCATGTCCCCAATCTCATAAATCTCTGTTCCAGCAAGAATGAAGAGACAGCCTTCTAGCAACAAGGCCTGATTACTCACAGCTGTAGGGGCAGAAGAAGGGAACTTTTGTTTGGATAAAAGAACGATGTTAGGGGATTTTCCTTCTTTTAGCAAATAATTGGAATCCAGGAAGTCCTTCAGAACAGCAGTGCCCTTGGCTGTCCTGTCCCTGCAAATCCGGTTGGCTTCTCTTGATGTGTCTGTGTTTCAAGGCTGGACTTTCTCTCCTACTCTTTCTTCTTCCTCCTCTCTCCAACCTTCTTGCACAACTTCTCTTTCTTATGTACCCCTTGCTATTAGTTCCTTCTCCTCTTCATTGCCTTCCTCCATTATCATTAGAAAAAGTCAGAGCTTTTTGTAGAACTGTCACCCAGAGAGGGCAGGTGATTTGTTCAAGGTCACCCCAACAGCTTTTCTTGAGCTCCTACTGTGTGTTGTATACCTTGTCACCTTGGAACTGTCATGCCATCCCTGGTTCTCACCAGAAGTATTCTATAGAAAGAACAGTGGAAGCAGAGTAAAAAGAGATTTGCAAAGGCTGCCAGAGGTGCAGAGAACGTATGCTTATGGGATATCTAGTCAGTGATGAGAAAGATGGGGCAAAGGAGGAAACAGTTGATGTGAAAAACAAACATGGCAGGCCCAGTTGGATAGGGTGAATTTAAATCTACTGAGCAATCAAGCCTAAAGACAGAAGAGACAAAACACAAGACAACTGGTAATAAATGTAGAATCCACTGTGCTCTTTGGTTAATCAGGCTAAAACAATGAATGCTCTGAGAAAACAACCACTGGTTTGTCTATTCCAGGTTCCCAAGTTGTTTGACAATCACTCCTTGGTATCATTCCAGGGAGAACCAGCCTGGGGTCACAATTTTTTTTAGATTAGATTTCTAATTCAAATGAATCTCAGTCTCAAACACTGAAAGGGGCAAAGAGGCTAGCACCAACAGAAAGGGAGAGGGGAAGCCTAAGGGTGACTCCTCGGGCTTGGGCAGTGACCAAGGGGGCACCCTGACTCTCCTAGAATCTCAGTCATACATATTTCTGCATGGAAATACACCTCATGATCTGCTGCCCTTCTGGGGATGCGGGGATTATGTGGAAAAGCATGTGATAGCCCCCAGATGTGAATGTTCCACAGGCTTAATCCTCGCTACTGAGTGGTTGGGCAAAGTATTCATTTGATCACAAACGCAGTTAGTGGAGACCTCTAACATTCTTAGCTTGAAAAAGACTGCAATGAACATAGAAGGACAGGCTCCATCTGTCCTGATAGCTGTGTGCTGTGTGCTAGTTCAGGACACAGATGGCTTCTCTCTGGGTAGAGCTTTTATTAGCTGTGCTGGGAAGCTTATTAAAGGAGCATGGACACTGTTTGAACAATGGAGCTGCTTCTCATCAGATGTGTGGCCTTGGTTCAAAGCAGTGCCTGAACTGCCGAACTGCCCAAGGAACTCTGGCATGAGGTGATGGGTGGGAATTGGAAGGAGAGCCAAAGTTGCAGAAACCTCCTAGTTCCATAGAGAATTTCTGGTAAAAATTCTTCAAAGCAATCATGAAATCCTCTCATGCCAGGATTAAGAGTTCTCTCCCTGGCCCAACAAAAATCAGCCCTTACATTTCTTAAGAAAAGATACTCAGAGAAGTCAAGAAATTCACCTCAGAAAGGAGAAAGAGGAACAGCAATTGAATAACTGTGTCTCACATCCTTAACTATCAGGAACTTGGGCAAATCCTTGCCATACAGCAAGGCCCTTGACCTTGAGTGGAAAGGGTATCAGGTAAATCCAGACAGACGTCCATCAGGTTACCAAAAGAGAATGCATGTTCATGAGGTCCCAGAGGCTCTAGCTACTGAGACCAGAGTGCAAGCCTCCTTTCTCTTGGAGGAGAAAGAGTGGGGCCTCTCCTTAATTTTAGAATCAGCATCCCATCCCAAGAAACTGGATGAGTTGGACTCCCCACACAGAGAGTGCTGGGAGGATCTGAGTCCTTCATTTGTCTATGACACGTTGTGATTCCATGTCAGAAAAGAAATGGCCTCTTGGCCCCAAGGTAGGAAACTTGAACTTCATCAGTGGACTCTTCCATGGACCATCCCCTGCTGTCTGTAGCTATTCAGGGAGTCCCACAAAAGAGGAGTCCCTCAACTGCTAAGAACACAAAAGCTTCTAGCCAGGTATTTATTTATTTATTTATTTTTGAGACAGGGTCTCCCTCTATAGTCTGGGCTGCTTTTGAGCTCACTATGTAGCCCAAATTGTCCTTGAACTCACAACAATCCTCCCGCCTCATGCTCCCAGGTACTAAGATTACAGGCATGTGTCACCATGCCCAGCTTTCTAGCTAGGTATTTGAAGAAGCTGCCTTCCTTGCCTTTCCTGTGGACTCACACTCTACCCCTCAACCCTTTGCCATTTGCCCACCCCTGCCCTGCCATCTGCTTACCAATGCCCTCCCAGAATCTCTGCATACAAGACGCTTCAGCTTCCATCCAGTGTCCTCATAGGCACTTTGCCCACACTGGCCAGGGCCTTTCTCTTTCTGAGCTCCTTTTTTAGGCCCCATCACACCTGAAGAGACTTGTGTGCTCTATGTCCTGGTGGATTGTATTAGTTGACTGTGGAAATGCACCTTGGCTCCTGCAGCGCTTAGTACCATCTCTGCACACAGCGGGAGTATAACAAGAGCTCGCTGAATGAAAGTTCTGAACAAAAACTTGGAAGCTCCAGTGGACCCGTCGCAGGTGGGTGTTTCTTTTCCCGAACACTGCTGGGCTATGACCACTTCTCTAACGAGCAGTGACTTCATTGATTGCCAACATTTGCATAGTTTTCCCCAGCACCCATCACGTTCTTTCATTTGGTTCAAACATTCTCCACACAAGGTAGAAGTGGATTCTGTGGGGGTGTTGACTAGGAGGGGCAGCGCTGTGTCCTTTTAGAAACGCATGTCCAAGTGCCACGTGGTGCCCGTGATGAGCAGCAACCAGAGCCGCACACAACGGTGGGGACCAAGAGGTCAGGTCTATGCACAAAGAAACAAAGCTGCTTGTCTTAAGGGCTTCTCTGTTCCCCCACAGGGACACTGTCAAAAGCTCCGCTTTGGACTTGAAGGGACATCCCATCCCCACATCTGGAAGCCATTGCAGATCCAGCTCACACCTCTGGGAAAAGCAGCCTACATTTTCTTGTGTGCCCATCCTCCCTTGGCCAGTGTGGCTGCCTTGCGTCCTCCGCTTCCCGCTCCCAAGACCAGGAGAGAAGCAGACACGTTGACTCGCTTCCCTATACTCCGCACCTGCTCCCTCCTGGGCCAGGAATCCAGTCGTTTCCACAGCAAACAGTCATAAACACCGGAAGGGGCCAGGACTTCAGGTGCAGAGGGAAGGCTGGGGAGTAGCTGTAAACACTTCAACAAGGCCTTTTTCCATACAGATGTTTTTAGCCATAAATCGGGACTGCAAAGCAAACAGTGGGCAGGCTACTAATGGCGGGGCCTGTGAAGAGCATTAGGCCGGAGCTCAGGCAGTGACTCAGAACTTCCTCAGAACGCTGCTCTTCCCCTCAAGGCCAGTGGGCTTGCAGTAGGGGAATCTGGAGTGCAGCCCGGGAGGCTGGTGCCCAGGAGGAGGCCCTCGGGATGCAGACATGGACACCCAAGTCCCTAAACCCATTCTCTGCTGTGGCATCAGTCTACTCTAATTCTTTTTCCCCCAGACATATTCATGACTAAACCAACCTAGTCATACTAGCACAGAGCCTAGAAACAAAGAAAAAAATAAAGTCCCAATAAAACATATCCAACTATCCAGACAGTGACATTTTCAGCTTGAAATCATGAGATGTTGATGACCTGAGGATAGCATAAATCTTTGGCATCTCATGTGCAAATTCTTATGGACCCAGCTTGGTTCTCCTCCAATGTCTCTTGTTGGAGTGGAACCTGATGTTAATTTAATACCAGTGTTCTTCCAAGTCCATTAGGGAATGGGGGATTTTGCTTTCGTTTCCTGGCCAGAAATCCTTAATCCTGAGTCTTGTGACAAGACACGGTAAGGAACTGAATCAAGTCAACTTCAACTGTGTGCTATAGTAGTGGAGAGGCCTTTGATTCTAATTGGTAGCACTCTTGAAATGTCTCTGGGGCACCCGCCATGTACAGGCTCCATGACTCACGGCAACTACTCATCTGTCTACAGCTGCAAAGGCCAAGGGGTGCACACACAGCTTCTGATGAATGGGCGAGACTGAGTCTTGCGCTAGGACAAGGGTACAATGTGCAGGGCAGGCCAAAAAGAGAAAAGAGCAGGAAATTCAGGGTTGCGGTTAAGGACAGCTCTTGGGGAAGGTGGCAACGAGAAGGGGACTGGGATTTGGCTGGATGTAGAAGCACAGCATCTGCAAGGAAGAGATGGGAGTGTGGTGGGCAAGAAGCCCACCCCCCACCCCCCGGATAGTCAAAGAGCTTGGTTCCTAGAGCACGCCCTAGGGTCATAAGCAAGGAAGACAGCTGCCCTGCGGTGGCACTCAACATAGGAAAGACCCAAAAATGCAGAAATAAGGACATTATTCACAGAGTATTTTAAAAATGTGACCTGAGTTCCAAGTTTTGTATAAGCAAGGAGATTTCGTAAACAAGAGCTGGGTTTTTGTACCTCAGGAAAGTCCAAAAGGTCTGGCCAATGGGGGATTTCATTGTCTTGTAGCTGCACTTAGTCACCCCTGCGCTGCGTCTGACAGTCATTTTCCAGTTGGCCCTGCTCCTTACTGCTCCCTGACAGAGTCCCTTATCAACTCTTTCCCAGGCTACTTCCCTTCTGCCACCTGCCCGTCCTTTGAGGTCTGTGACCCTGGGAGGCACTGTGGCTAGGTTGTGTTTAGGAAAGTGTGGGGACAGCCGAGGGCAGGAGTCATTGAGGTGGGAAGGAGGGTTCCTGGAAGAGTCCTTGCTGAGGGAGGGACACGCAAAGGGCAGAAGCAAGGAGACTGCAGAAGGCCAGCATGGGAAGCCCTGAAGAAATATAACTGGCTTTGACCACAGCTTAGGTGACAGGAGAGGAAATGGATGGAATCTGAGAATTGCAAGATGGGTGTTTGGGGCAAAACTGAATCAATTCAAGGAGGCAGAGGTGAGATGCAGAACTAGGCTCAGAGACAGGATGTTTCTGCCCAGGTGTGTGGCATTTGAGGTGCTGGGGCCAATGCATGAGTACACTGGGCTCAGCCTTGGCATCCCAGAGGACCGGGTACAGATTCGGGATTCTGTGCAGAGATGATGGTCAGGGAGCTATGGTGCCTCCTGTCCCCCTGCAAGCTCAATTCCCAGCCTGAAAGAGTCTCCACGGTTTGAGGAAGTCTGCCTGGAGTGAAGGGTCACTATGCTATAGGCCAGATGTCCATGCTGCCCTAAAATTCATGTTACAATTCTAACCCTCAACATGGTAGCATTTGAGGTTGGGGCTCTGGGGAGATAATTAGACCATAATGGGAGCGCTCTTGTCGACAAGATTAGAGTCACACACCAGAGTCTCCAGCGTCTTCCGTGGTTTTTCCAGCCCTATGAGGACACAGTGCGAAGGCGCTGTGCACAAAACATGAATCAGACCTTCACCAGACACCGAGTCTGCCTTGATGTTGGACCTTCTAGGCCCCAGGAACTAGGAAAAATAAACGTGTTTCGGCCACCTAGGTTGTAGTGTTTTTGGTGTTGCCATCTGAACTAAGTCCCTCTTAGTCATTGTTTACCTGCAAAAGATGTGCCCCCAAGAAGCCATCCCAAGCTTCTCGGTTGGGTGCGCTGCCAGCCAGGCCATCCAGTGTCTCTCTGCCTGAGTCACACGGAATAGTTGTGTCCCTGTTTCTCTGGAGTAATCCTGAGGAATGGGGTGGAGTGGGTGGGGGCTGAGTCACATGAGCCTCCTCAGCAGATGGGGCGGGACAGTGAGTCAGGGCTCCAGCTCCTAATGGGAAGCAGATTAGAAGCCTACAGAGAACGTGGTCTGGCCCATGTTTCTAATGATAGCCTCACGTGTGTGGCTCTTTGTTAACTGTGTCCATCTGCCACAGGTGCTGTGGATGTGCGGGCCGGGCCTGGTTCTGTCCCCCTGGTATATCTTTAGCACGGCGCCCATTTAAACAACTGAGCAAGCAAAGAATGATTGGCCCTGTTCAGTGTTAGATCTTAACATAACGTTCAAGTGTGTGCGTTTGATCTATTTCTAGGTTCGCATAAGCGATTTCATACAGAGAGTAAGTTTGGAAGAAAGAAAATATATAAGATACTACTAATAGTCTTATTTGCTGGGGGCAAAGGCTGGGGAAAGGAGAATAGAAGAATAGAAAAGAGTATTTTTACTTCCCCTCTTTCTCTCCATTTTACTTTATAATAACATAAAACCTTCCCTCCCTCTTTCACTGAGTAACACACAGTAAGCATAATCTGTGTCTGCCTGTGTGGCCTTGATTTTGCGCTATCCAGGAGCTCAGCTTCCACTGAGTGGATCCACACTTAGGTTTGAATATGCCAGGCTGATCCATCTCTTGCTGTATCTTTTTATTTATTTATTTATTTATTTATTTATTTATTTTTAATGAGACACGGTCTTACTCTATCGTCCAAGCTGGTCCTAAACTCACTATGTAGCTCAGGCTGGCCTTGAACTCATAGCAGTCTTTCCATCCCCGCCACCCAAGTGCCAAGAATACAGGTGTGCGCCACCATGCCTGCTTATGTGGTGCTGCAGAATTAACCCAGGGCCTTGGGCTTGCTAAATAAGTGCTTTAGCTGCTAAGCTACGCCCCCATCCCCTGTATGGGGTTTTGAGGAGGCAGGATTTGCAGTGCCGAGCACTTGGCGGTGGAGGGAGCAGGAACAGGCAGAAGCACACGCTATGCTGAGTAAGCACCCAGGCTACGCGAGGGGAACTTTGGTCGGTGTCCAGCAGAGCTGGAGAACTGCAAGGCCAGGGGTTCTGTGTGCTGGATCTTCCTGGTGGGCAGGCCGGGACCGCCATGAAGAGAGGGAATCCTGTCTACTGAACCTTTTCGTCCCTTGTGCTAGAGGTGAATGTTGACCTGAAACTGTGTCTGTACTTTAAATTCCTACACAACAAACTGCAAACTAACTCAGGATGGAAACAAACCACAACTTAATTTAAGAATATATTCATGTGACAAATCGCTGAGTCTCAGCCAATCGCAACAGTTGAGGTTCAGCCAATCATAGTCTGCCAATTGTCTGCACTCCCGTGGTGGTGGTGGGGGGAGGGAACAGACTATTTTCTCTAGTTATGGACTGGTGATGGCTCTTTACTCACTGAGGGTTCTGTGAGGAGTGGGCGAGCTTCTCGGTCTTTCTGATTTAGTCTTAGTCTTGGGCAGAATCTACTCTGTACTTGACCTTCATCTTTCCTGCCTCTTTCTTGTTGTATCCATATCTTCCATCTAACCCGGGAGGCCTTCTTGGCATGGGAGAGCATTCTGCCTCACAGCTACTCCCACCAACCCAGCGCTGTCAGACCTCGGCTTTGTTTCAGCGCAGGTCCTAGAGGAGCAGGGTCCTTGTCGGTCACTAGCAGTAGACTGGGAGCAGAAGAGTTTCCCATCCCTTCTCCACTGTTGAACAGATTTTGCTTCTATCTTTGTTGAGGGGTAGTCGAGTTTTGCCTGAAACTTTGGTCCTCTGTTCTTGTAGCATCTTAAATCATTTATCTCATGAAAAAGAAGGGTCTGGAAAGGGTAATTTTGTGCTCACTTCCCAGAGGTGATGGATTACCCACTTCTGAAGCTTGTTGCCACCAATGCAAGGTCATCTACCTTCCCCCAATCTCTCTCAGAAACATATGATAAAAGGTCGTGGTAAAAGCTTGAGTGGCTGCTTCAGAATTTAACAACAAAAGGCCCAGAATTCAATAGAAAATAAAATCTCTGCTTCTCAGTGATAGTGGAATAGTGGGAATATGCACATGCATAAAAATAGCAAACTTCAGTCTTTACCCCACATCATATCTAATAATTCACTAAAATATAATACCTGAATTACAAAGCATGCAAAAGAAAAGAGGAGAAAATTTTTTCAAACTAAGGTTAAACAACAACATTGTAAAACATGACACCAAAAACACAACCTATAAGATAAAGAATTGATAAATATAGCATTATCAAAATGAACTTCTACTCCTTTTGAAAGGTAAATGAATAAAAAGATAAGCCACTGATTGGGAGAGTATGTTTGATAGAGGACTTGTTTACAGAAGTCACTTGTTTACAAGTGACTCTCAAAACCCAATGGCAAGAAAACAAATAATCCATCTAAAAATTGGCAAAAGGTTTAACGATGGTTTATTTAAAGACAGAAGGATGGCAAATAAACACAAGCAGTAATGCTCAATACTATTAGATAAGTGCAAATCAGAACGATTGCAATGGAAGACCATGATGCATTTGTCACACTGGTCATGCCGTTTCGGCGATAATAAAGAAAGTAGAACTCCTACACACAGCTTGTGGGGATACAAAAGAATACAATCACTTCTAAAAACAGTTTGACAATTTCCTAAAATGTTAAACATACATCTCCTTTGTGATTTCATCATTGCACTGTAAGATGCTTACCAAAAAAATTAAAACATATATCATAACACAATGTGCACTGCATTTTCATTTGTAATGAAAACCCATCAATAAGTGAATGGAGAAGTAAATTAAAATATAGTTACTACTCAGCAATAAAAAACGAATTAAGAATGAGCATGTGTGAATCTCAAAATAATTATGCTGAATGGAAGAAGCTAAATCATTTAGAGTATGTATTTCATGATTATAGTCAACAAAATCCTAGAAAATGTCAATTAGTCTGTAGAGATAGAAATCAAATAAAGGGTTGCTCAGAAATATGGGCAGAGTAGAGCAGGATGGTGGAATCGCCAAGGATTGAGGGGACACTGGAGGAGTGATGGACATGTCACTATTTTGACTGGGGTGATGGTTCCATGGCTGGCCATGTACATGTGTGGAAATTCATCAAACTGTATGCTTTCAATCTATGAGGTTTATTGTGTCTTAATGATATCTCAGTGAAGCTCTAAGGAAAACAAAATTTAAAAACCAACACAGCTTTGCAAAAGAATAATCCAAATGTATCAACCATGTCACTAAACTACTGCAAATAGACTAAATATGCTAGTTTAAATGGAAATTGTTTGAAAGAAAGCTCAACATTCTGTTATGTTTTGTTGACAAGGAACATAAAAAAGGACTCTAAAGAAACACAAAAAAAAAAGGATGCAAAAACATAGAACATTCAAAAAAGAAATCTTAAATGGCCATAGTAATACCAGAAAAAATAGGAATAGCCTAAGAGTCTGTAACAGAGAAATGGACAAATACCTAATTATCACATATTTCACACATCCTGGTTATTAGATTGTAAACCTAAAAATGATACGGGAATATGAACACACCACCAGAAATAATCTTTCTAAAATAAATACATAAAGTATCAGTCAGACTCATGTCTAGTTTTCTGAACAGAAGACACAAAAATCTCTAGAAAGATTTATTTTAAAAAGAGGAGTTATAATAAACAATACTAAGAAAATTAAGCACAGATTTTAAAGCAGAACTATGGCTAATTTCATGTAAGTTTAAATTTTTCTGTAAGTTTAAATTTTATCGTTTTCCGTAAGTTTAAATTTTCAGGCAAAAATAAATATCCTTGAGAAAATATAAATATTACTCAAGGAGAAATATAAAATCTGAGTATACATTTATAAATTTATATAATCACCTAATAAAAGTAAGGAAAAATTCTCACAGGTGGCTTAATAGAGTAGCCGTGCCCCTTCCTCCAGTATGAAAAATACAGAATAAACCCTTTTCTAAAATAAAAACTGCCCCCAAAAAGGGAAGCAAGTGAAATGAGTTTCTTAGCTACTTTATTGAAGCTGGAAAAATTTGTCATCAAAACAAAAAAAAAAATCAACAAAAAAAGAGCACAGAAAACTATAGTTAAATGTTGTTTATGCATGGATGAACTATTAAGGAAATTCACTCATGAATAAAACTTGTAGACAACTAAGTTTAGCCCAGAATTATAAAGGTGAATTAAAAGCAGATAACTAACGTAACTCATCATACAAATAGATGAGAAAGTGTGTTATTATTTCAAAAGTGCTTGCTGTGATTCATCACTCACTCATAGTAAAAACTACTGCTACCCACGTGTCCTACTTTCTCATTGCTGTGACAAAATACCTGACATCCACAACTGAAGGGAGGAAAGATTTATTTAGCTCTCAGTTTCGGAAGGTCTCGCATGTTCCATGGGAGTGGCAGCCAGCAAAGGTAAAGGCATATGGCAGAAGCCAGAGAGCTGCTCACCGCCAAGAAGTCGAGTGAGTCTGGAGACTCAGGCGAAGGCTAGAGCTCTCCCAGGAAGAAGCTGTAAAGATGTTTCCTCTTCCCTCCTTTGCTTAGTTCAAGCTGCCATTCGGGCCACCCACAACCAGAATGGGCACCCTTCCCATACTTCCAAGTCAAGAAAGCTCTGCCTGCTGTACCCTCTAATCTCAACAAGTTGACACAACATTTCCAGGTCAAACCCCAAGCACCCGCCCCTTGCAGCCAGGCCCTGCCTCCCAGTAACACACGAGTTCCATAGCACCGGGACTAGAAGAAAACTTTCCTAACCCAACAAATAGTACCTGGCTAGCCCTGGCCAGCTTCATCCTTGACTAAACATAACCAGGTTTTTGTTATAACCGAAGGTGAGATGAGCATTGCAGGGAGGATGAGAAATGGAAAGCTCTCACTTCTACAGACAACAGAACTCTACAGTAGAATCTGGATTAGATATCCAACGTCTCAAGGTGTTTTCTTAATACAAACACAATATATGAGTGCAGGTAATTTTTTGTAGTACTGAGGAACAAGCCTAGAGCCTTCACGCTGAGGTACGCTCCCAGTCCATTCTTACTTTTATTTTTTATTCACTCACAATGTTGAGCAGAAAAGGTAATTTTTAAAAAGAACTAAAACCTTACCCAGATAGTGTATTACTCAGTGTGAAGTGTTATTCCGTGGTATGACACAACCAAGGGTTTGTCTAGTTCAAGGTGGCTCAAGTTGCTGGTGATGCAGACTCCTGATCCCTGCCTGTGGATCTGCCCTCTACTAACAGCTGAGAGCCCTCTGAGTCCGTCTGGTAGACAAGGGGATGGTCCAGGGGATTTGCTTCTCTGATCCCCTCCCATTGCTACCGTGAGTTCCACGGTCACACTTGCATACCTGGAAGGCCAAGCTCCTCAGCCCCGGGCTGGGCGGCTGTCTCCCGAAACCACCTTCCATCATAAAAGGGGTCTACAGACTTGGGTTGGCCAACCACTGATTCTGTAGTACAAATGACACACAAACCAGAAAATACATTTAAACTTGGAAATAAAAGCTGTGCAAGACTTATCTATAGATAATAAAAAAGTGATTGAACGGGACCAAAGAAGATGTGAACAATGACAGCAAATGCTGGAGAGGCTGTGGGGAAAAAGGAACCCTCCTACATGTTGGTGGGGCTATGACCTGGCTCAACCACGATGGAAAGCAGTATGGAGATTCCTCAGAAAACTGAAAATCGATCTTCTATTTGACCCAGCTATGCCTCTTATGGGGATCTTCCTAGAGGAGTCAAAGTCATCATACAATAAAGAAACACGTGTACCCACGTCCATAGCAGCACATTTTGTAATAGCCAAGTCTTGGAAGAAGCCAATTTGTCCGACCACAGATGAGTGGATAAAGAAGACTGGTGCATATATACACAATGGAGTACTACTCTGCCATAAAGAATGAGAAATCTGAGTCATTTGTTGGAAAAAGGATGCACCTTCAGACCCTTGTGCTCAATGAAATGCATCAGACCCAGAAAGGTAAGTATCATATGGTTTCTCTAATATGCAAACAATAAAAAGTAGAAGAGATATGAAAGAAAGTAAGAAGATGGATTTTGTGGCGAGGGAAAGGGAAGTGTGTTGGGGGGGGGTGAGAGGTTGGGAAAGGGATGTGATATGTAAACAAAAAATAAGTTTTCTCAAGAAGTATGAAAAGTGGAGAGATGTACTATACTTACAGGTGGAAGGAGCCAATACCACAGCAATGTTAATTATCTCCTAATTAATCTGCTTCAACAGAGTCCTAAAGAAAAGTCCATTGTTTTCACGGAGTCTTTGCCCCATGAAAACAATTGTAGAATCTAATCGGATGAATGAAAGGCTAAGAACTGCCCCTACACTTGAAAAAGAAGTGGGTGAAATTTTCTGACCATATATCATGACTTACAAGGAATACTGATTACAGATTGATTATGACATTGGCACACAGATAAATCACTAGTCAAATGAACACTCAGTGTATTCCAGAGTCCCATTATAAGTCAGTGTCCAAGGACAGAAATAGTTAGTAATCTGAATAGAAAAAATATATAATTTATTTCCTGCCATACCAAAAAATAACTTCCAGATGAATTAAAGATCCAGATGGGAAAAGTAGGACTTAAAAATGTGTTGTAAGATACATTTATATCAAAGTGAGACAGAAAAGAAGTTTTAAAAGAAGGCCCAAACTGTAAACATTAGAGTAAGATGAGAAATTTGATTGCTTTGAAATAAAAACCCACCAACATCAAAGCAAAATTCAAGTCACGTATTAGGAGAAAATATTTATAGCCCATAAGACGTAAAAAAGGATAAATATCAAGAGTACAGAAAGAGCTTCCACAAATAATTAAGAAAAAATCATCACCCAAATGAACACAAGGCATGAATAGAAGAGGGAACCCACAGGGCACATAGATTCTCTTTGTTTTCAGACAAGTGCAAATTTAAGGCCGTAATGAGATACTCATTTGCATTTTCAGATTAGCAAACATGTGAAGAAGTTCTGACAGCACCAAGTATGAGAGAGGCTGTGAGCAACAGTTCAAATCGAGTGCAGGGACTCACACCTGGAACCCAGCACTCTGGGAGGCTGAGGCAGCAGGATCACAAGTTCAAGTTCAGTTGGAATAATTTAGCATCTTAGCAAGAAGACTCTGTCTCAAAATTTTAAAATAAGGTAATAAAGGAAGGAATGAACATTTGGCTCACTCTAACAGCTTTGAGTTCATTTCCCAGGGATGGGGGGGTGGGAAGGAAAGAGAGAGAGAGAGAGAGAGAGAGAGAGAGAGAGAGAGAGAGAGAGAGAAGAAGAAAAGTGAGGGAGGGAGGGAGAGAGGAAAGGAGTGGGGACATAAATTTATACCTCAGAATTACACAATATTTTATAAAGTTGGGGCCATACATATTCCCTTCAAAGTGAATTTTCCAGGAATTCACTTTGAAAAGCTTATCCCAAAAAAACTTCACTTGCAGGCACAGGAAACACAAGCAAGAACATTCTGAGCGGCACTATAGAAAGACAAAACAAAAAGCCATGAAACCAACCTAGATGTTTGGCACCAGCATGGATAAATTATCTGCAATAAATTCATTTACAGCGGTGAAAACCAATTCTCTCCACCACTCTTTAACCTGGACTGAGCACACAAAACAAGATGCAGAAGCATTGTTTGAGCACTGAAGTGGGAACCTTTTATTTCGGTGTGTGTAACTACACCTCCTGCCTGATGTGCTACAAACAGGGTAGGCAGGCTTTCCCTGCAAAGGCCCGTGGCCAGTACGCTATGTGCGGCACACAGGGCCTGTCTCCGCCTCTCCTTCCCTCCTAGCCCCTCTCAAGAGTACCAAGGATAGCTTGCAATAAGCAGCTGGTGTAACGAATGCTCGGGAAAGCTAGATCCCTCTGATGTCCGCTTCAAGCATACCCGCATGAGTGGGACAGGGCCCGGGCGGGCAGGGCCAGTTTTGGCCTTAAGGTGGCCTGTGAACCACTATTCAAGATGGGGCCAGCATCCGAGACTCTGCATGTCATGAGAAGGTTGGGCCAGGTAATGTCCACTGGGCTTGTTTCTGGCCAGCGATCCCTTCAGGACTCCATACAGTGCCCACCCCTTTTTTCCTCATGCTGGGTTCCTCGCAGTAGCCACCTTCTTCTCTGGTGACGGATGTTGTACTCACGGCCACCAGGTTTTGTTATCGCCTGACACAGCCCGGCTGATTCATTCTTCCGCAACGCAGTTCTCCACTCTGTTGGCCGATGATGTGACGTCTCCATGGAAACAGATGTTGATTCCACAGTTGCTTAGCGATGTGCTGCAGGATGATGTCAGCCGTGCTCTGGCTTCCCGGGGGCTTGGTGTCCTTTGAAGTGTCTGTAGGAAGCTTCTTCCCTTGCTTCTGCCCCTTTCCGTAGAAGTGAAAAGCAAAAAGAACTGGAAATCTACCTTTCTGGGGAGGAATGTCATGACGAGAAGGGTGAAGTGTTGGGAATCAGAACTGGGCTTGACGGACAGTCAGGGGCAGGTAGGTGACGCATTCTTCTGGAGCGCTGTGGAGTGGGAAACCTCCCTGTAGCACCGCTAGTTGGCTTGGTATGAACACGTCTCCCACCAAAGCAGCCCTCACATTTGGGGGCCCGGAGCGAGAGCGCGGAGGGAGGCCACACGCCGCTGTTCCGAGTACTTCTAATTGTAGGTCAAGTCAACAGGTCGTTAACTGTATTCTATTCTTTAAAATTCCCAGTTGTGTTAGAATAGCACCGCTACCCCGTATCTCCGCATCCTAATCCCCCAAGCATGTAAATATACTGCATGCATGTAAGGTTATGAATGGAATTAAGGCTGTTAATCAACTGGCTTTAAGATAGGAAGATTACATCGTGGATCAGGTGGGTGGAACCAATGTAATCACGAGGGGGCTGCTACGGTTTGGACACAGTATGTTCCAGGGTTCACATGCTGGGGGTATGTGTCACCGCTGAGAGATAGCATGAAAACTTTAGGGCGTGGGGCCTAACAGGGGCAGGTCATTGTAACGCTTCCTAAAAGGGAATGCTGGTATGCTGGAGTGAGCTCTCCCAAATTATTCATTTTAAAAGCTTACGCCCAATCTCTGTGTTGCTTTCTGGGTTCCTATTTCTCTCATACATGCTGTCATCCACCATGATGTCCTAACCAGAGCTGCACTGGTATGGCACCATACCCTTGAATCTCCAGAACTGTTAGATAAATAAACTTCTTTTCATTATAAAGTCAGCCCGCCTCTGCCATTTTGATATAGTAATGACTAATGAACTAACAGGTCCTTCAAAGTGGAACATAAATGTGAGACTCTACTGGCCCCTGTTGGCTTTGGAGATAGAAGGAGCTGTGAAGAAGGAACAGAGATGGACTGTACAGAATGGAAGAAGCAAGAACACGGACTCTCTTTCCCTGGAGCGTCCAGAAATTTCCTGGCCTATCAACCCTAAGAAAGCCATTGCTATTGTTTTAAGATACTAAGGTTATAGCAGCAAGTAAAAGCAGCAGGGGACAGCCTGTGGCCCAAGACAGAGCTGGCCCTGCCACTGGAGAAGAGGTGGCTTCCTTTTCGCTGTTGTCCTGCACTAACCCCTCTGAGTCAAAGACAAGTCTCAAGGAGCCAAATCCACTAGGCAGCTACACTCCACCCTCCCATTAGCAGAAGGGAGGGCAGCTCTCCCGTGTTTCAACAGAAGATGAGGTCTCAGACCCATCCTGAGTTCAGAAGAGGACTGCTTCTGTGAGCACCCTAGACGATTCACAGGACTGGGGGCTAGGCTCAAACTTATGACCCTCCTGGCTCAGCCTCCCAGAGTGATGAGATTATACGCACGTGCCACTGGTTAAGGTGAAATGTGGTAGTGACACTCGGCCAGGGTTATTGTTTCTTGCTTCCCATGGATGTTTTTAAGCTTAGTAATCGTCTTGTTTAGTTCTGAAGGGTAGGTTCTCAGCAGTCAGGAATTATGAAGGAATCCATGAGGATTTTCTTTCCTCTTTTCAGTCATCTTGGGCCTGTAGGATTCTGCAGGTCCAAGCTAAATTTTGTGACCATCCCTCAGCCCCCGCACTCAGCACACATGAAGCATATTTACCAGACAGCACAAACTCTGTTCACAAGCTGTTTTGTGCCACCAGTCCCTACACAGCTTATGCACCATGCCAGGCACTCTGAAGGCCTCTGCGGACCCTAATTGGTCCGTGGTTATCACCTGGTGTATTCAGAATCCAGGGGAGCAGGTTACACGTCAAGGCAAAGCCGGGCGTCACCTGTAACACTCAGGATTCTCTTGAATGGCTTTTTTGACCTAATGCTTTTTTTTTTTTAAATACTGTGGAGTAAGTCCACAGCTTTCACACCAAGCTGTGTCCCTGGCCCATTTTTATTTTCGGTTTTGAGACAGAGTCTTGCTAAGCTACTTAGTTTCCCAGGTTGGGCTCAAACTTGTGATCCTCTTGCCTCAGCTCCCAGAGGGCTGGAATTACAGGCCTGAGCCTCGGGGCAGGCTGGCCTCCAGCTTTTATGTCCTCCTAGACACCTGCCCTGGACATAGGCGTGTCCCTGCTGCCGTCTCTGGGTGGACCCTATACTTAGCTGGGAAGAAGATACGGTCCTCTGGTTTTATTTTAAAGGAGGAGATTTGTCTTTAAGCTGGCTAGTCTCGGGCCCTTTCTCCAGTCTAAGTTTTGGGTCTATGAACAGGCTTTTGTACTCTGGCCACACTGCCATCAGCTTGTGTTCTAGTGGCCATCGAGTCCTCTGGGCCATGACAGTCAGCTAAAATCCTGTTTTAAACTGCGACTGACCCTGACCGGAGTCTGGAATCCTGTCGACCTTCTCATCTGCTCTCGGAACACCCGTTGATCCACCTGTACCTGGCCACAGTGTGCACTCAGCCCACACACCCCAGAGAAGATTCTATTGAATGTTGTTCTTTCCCGGGAAGATCTTTTATCTGAATTAAAAACAGAGCCTCATCTAAAGCTGAGGACATCTCTCTTCTCTAACGGCATCTTCCTCCTCAGCCTCCTGAACTGCTGCTGTTGATCCAGTCCATCGGGATGGCAAGTAGATTTAAGCCATGAAATCCTACATTTTTGCTGAGAGTGGCTGGCCCAACTGGGAACCAGCCCAGACAAGCCACTAATAGACCAAGCGGATCTGCCTTTCCAAAGCCATGTTCCCATCTCCTCTGGTTCTCCATCATCCCTGACCAAAGCTTTCCTCCTGCTGATAAGAACCTCATAGCCAGTCTAGGCCTTTGTTTAGGTGGATCCCAGTAACACCAAGAATTGTACCTGAGTCTTCCAATTCACTCCCTGTCTAGGGCAGAGTTTTAAACTGTAATAAAATGGCCCATAAGGTAAGCAAAAGAAGGCCACCGAGCAAACAATAGCTACGGCCTGCAGGGATGACAAGTGACGGCCAACCAGGAGATTCTAACACTCCCTGGAGAAGAAGAGGACATCCATCTCATCCTGTTTCCACATTCTCTGACTTTCTGTATGTGCCTCATCCCACAGGCCTGCACTGTGGGAAAGATTCAAATATGGAAATAGAGTCAACAGGCAATTTGTACATTCAAGTTGGTGATGATGCTGCCTACGGAGTGCCTTTTGCTTGGTACGTTCCTGGCATTCTTGGGAACAAGACCATGACTCCATCTGGATATCAGAGAAGCCGGCAATAGGCAGCAGGCCATCTGCCTAGGTGAAGGGACAGGCCGCACACTGGTTGGAACTGTTGTAGAAGCACTGTGTATCCAGCAGATCGCAAGGATGCCATCAATAAGGTTCATGCCTCCTAAAGGAATCTGTGCACCTAGACCTAGCCACTTGGCCCCAAGCCAATGCGTACATGATGTCTGTACTGCGTACTGTCACTTTGAAGAGAGTGGTTTGCCACGTTTGCCTGAGGGGCTGCTTCGGTCACAGATTACAAATTCTTTCCACAATCTCAAGATTTTCTCTTTTCTAAGGAAAAACAATTTTCCATTTTCTGGGGTTTCCTTTCCGGGAGAATGTCCTTGAGTATAGGTAACTTATTCTTGTCCTTAAAGCCCCTTTGGTTTGCCCAGATGGTCTCCCCTCCCCCACTTGCCATCTTTTAATAATCCCTTATTATTAGATATTTTTTTTTCCAAGTGATAGGTTTGATTTGAGGTTTTAGGCCAAAGCATAGAATTTGTATTGTTTATTCCTGCTCATATGCCTTTATCTTTTGGGCCTACTAGAGGAGATCTGTGGTTGGCTGAAGTCATCAGATCACGGTTTGTCAACAAGAGGTCTGGGCAACTCCTGCATCCAGAGTCGCATGCTCTCTAAAGAGTCAGGCTACTGGGTCTGCTTGCCTGACTTAACATTTTGGTGCCGTAGGGGTGGGAGAGAAGGGCCTTGAATCTGCTTTTTCCCACAGGAATAGCAGGTGATGCTTGTACGCTGTGGGGTTTGGAACCAGCAGCCAGGAGAAGGGGCAAGAGGAGCATCCTTCTCCGCTGCCCTCCATGGCTGCCCCTTCTCTGTCCATTTCAATTCACATGCAGCCACTGGGAGAAGGAGTCACTGTTGGGTCTTCCCACCTGCCAGTGTGGCCAGGATGAGGCTTCCAGCCACCTTCACGTGGGGGTAGAATCGCCTTGTGAAGGCGAGCTGTACTCTCACAGCAGAGTCTGTGGGAACAGATCTGGCCCTAGTGCCCGGGATGGGGCCGTGAGCGCATGGGGGACCTGGCAGAGGGGTGCTTCCCTGCATTTTCACATAACAACATAAAGATGATGGCATTTCAACATCCTACTGGGGGCACCAGGAAAAGCTTCTTGAGGCTTCAAAATGCTGCTGTAGAGAATCCAGCCCCTCAGGTCTACTTGTCCCCCTCAAGGACGAGCGCAATGGAACTTTCACACATAGCCTATTGGTGTGGGGCCCTGGGCTTGCGGCTGCGGCTGACCACAATGGATGGGCTGTGGCCAGAGAGAAGAGGAAGCAAACCAGCAGGCACTGAGCATGGGAGCTTAAGGACTAAAACTGATCTGATGTGCAGAAAGTAGAAGGGAAGATGTCAGAAGTCCCCGGGTTCTGTGCTCTGCTGGTGGGAGATCCCTGTCACAAACAGTGACAGAGCCTGCCTCGTTGCTGGGGGACATTTTCCTTGCCTCCTACTCCCACTCCATGTCCTGGACCAAACATCCTTTTCCCTGGTTACTTGCCACAGAGGTTATTCCACATGGCCCGAGAAATCGGACAGCTGAGACCCGCCCTGTCGCAGGTGGCTGTTTCTCCCTCCTACCTCCTGTGCTCCTTCGAATGATTGGGTTAGATATTCCTCTACTTTATGTCTGAGTTGAATAAGGCACGGATAGCAAGGTACTTGGTTGGAGGCAAAACTCTCTGGGGGCTGAGGAAGTTTCTCTCTGGCCTAACTTAATTCTATGCGAGTTTTTGCAATTGCTACCAACACTGCTATCTCAGCACATCTGCAGATGTCTCCTCTGCCCTTTCCATAAGCCTGGGCAGGTCAGGCTTTCCAACTGCAGTTTACTGAAAAGTCTCGTAAGTTCCGCGATTATGTGGCTGCACCCAAGCCTTCCACCACTAGGGGGCAGAGCAGAGGATTCTACTTCCAGAAGGATTTCAAGTGGGTGGATCTGTTCTGTACAAATTACTGAACCACTAAGCACCATATGATCTGCACTTCCAAAATCATTTCCCCAAATCATACAGCCAAATCCACTTCCCTGTCCTTAAAAGAAACACTAGAGCGGGTAAGCTTACAGGCAAGGCAGACCCAAGAGATAAGTTGTGTTGAAACACAAGCAGATCAGGTTCTGTGGAGCTTTGTGTTTATACAATGTGAAGAGGTCCTTCAGGGGAAAAAATGCAAATTTCTTTTGCACGTTTTACAGAAAATGTAGGACCGTGTAATTGAGAGGCCCTGAAGATTATGCCTCATTAGAGTCCTGGTACATCTGCCTCTGCTTAGACACACTGAGGACAATCAAGGGCCTGCCAAAGCCTGGGTCACTCTTCCCTCTGTGTTTGTCTTGCCTGGCACAGGTGCAGAGCTCCAGTATCCTCGCAGTTGAACACAGCAGCCACCCCAAGGCTCCTCGGGGCCCCTTATAAATGTCAATTATTAGATGATCAGATAATAGCTTCAGTGTGTGTTGTCCGGGTGAGCCGCACTTGCAGCTACCAAAACAACTCAAGAATGCCAAGTGACATGTTTGGAAAGGAGGGAAGGGCTATGTGGCTCAGGCCTGGAGGGTGGAACAAGGGGAGGTGGCCTCTGTAGGGGACAGATCTCGCAGGGGAAGGACAGGGAAGGGGCGTAGGCGGGAGGAAGCTGCGCTGGGCTCACTTTCTTTCCCAAGAAAGGCCTCAGAGGGCAGCTGCTCTGGGGTCCTGCTTAGCTCTCCGCAGGAATTCGTTTATTTAATTCAATCCTCAAAACAACCTTTGAGAGTGGAGACCATTACACTGCTAGTGCTAGTAGGTGGTAGAACCAGTGCACGCGTGCGCGCGCCTGTGTGTGTGTGTGTGTGGTCACTGGGGGTTGAATCCGAGGCCTTCTCACTGAGCTACTTTAATTTTTTTTTCTTATGCTGGGCTTATACTTGGTGATCCTGCCGCCTCAGGCTCACAGAGCTCTAGGCCTGAGCCCCATGCCTCGGCTCATGTTTTTAACCACTCAGTGACCAGGAAAACATTCTTCGGGCTATGAAGATCTCTCTATTCTGGCCTTTCTAATGAACTCATGAGAGGCCTCACCCTGGGGTCATACATGACATTTCTCCACCAATTCCATTCCAGATCTGCTTATAGTTAGGACTGAGGCCTTACTGGCTGGAATCCCATGGGAAGTCATGGTACAAGTTGATCTTCCACAGGGGTTGCCTCAGGTCTCTGGTTTGCAAATACCCTCTGTGGAAACCACGGAACCCCATGGAGCTTTCTACAGGGGTAGGAGAGGGTACGGAGGGATTTGATGGGGTCGGCTGAGGAGAGGTGAAGGGCACGTTTAAGGAAACCCCAACCCCAGGATAGCCAGAGCATCTTAACTTCAGTGATATCACAGTGACCTTCCTGATAGACTTGAGTGAACTTGGGTCTTCACCCACGGTACGTGTGCAGGCCCACCTAGGTCCTTTCAACTATGACCCCACCAGAGTTTACCTGTAGAAGGTAAAGCCTAACCTTGAATAATCAGAGGGTCCTTGCTTCTTTGTTAAGACAGTCTGATACAACGTGTGAAGAAAATAAAACACAGGACTATACAGCTGCCTTGAAACACAGTTATCACAGTTTGGTTTTTTTTTTAGAACACCAAGTTTGTGAAATGTTATCACAAGGGGTATTAATACAGTCTTAATTAATTTTTTTAACCACCGTGACTCGATGCCCAACACCAATAACGTTGGAGTAAAGGTTTATTGTATCTCACGGTTTCAGGTCTCAGTCTGTTCACGGGTGGGCAGCTGGAAAATGGTGGAATCACATGGTGGAGTCATAGCTAGAGCCAGAGCCGCTCAGAAGACAGACATCCTCAAAGATGGTGGAAGAGAGAGAGAGACAAGGAGAAAGAGTGGAACCAGAACACGCCCCTCCAGGTCAGTCCCAAGCACCTGCCCCTTCAAGCCAGGCCCCACTTCCCAATCCCACACAGTATCCATAGGAACATGAGGTTTTTGGGGACACTCTAGATCCAAACCACAACATACATTAAGCGAGGAATAGCAACAAGTCTGACAACTACTATAATTCTGATGGAGTGATGAGCTTGAACAATAATGTAAGGTACCTGCAACAAATGCATATAATGTGGAAAACCCCTTGGATTTCTGCTGGTGGCAAATCACAAATCACAGATGCTGTGAGAATATAAAACATTGGGGATTTGTCTTCATTCATGATAGCAGGAAGTGCTAAATTTCAGCTGAAGGCTAATGAAAATAAGGATGTAGGGTTTTTTTTTCCTATCCTAGTTTGTAAATCCCTTACTCTGTGGTCCAGGCTAGTTCAGAGCACTTACTATGTAACCAAGGCTGGCCTAGGACTCATGGGCATCTTTCTGCCTCAGCCTCCTGAGTGCTAAGGTTATAGGCATGCACCACCTCACCCAGCTATTACGAGGTGCTAGGGGATTGAGCACAAGGGCCTTCTACTTTCTAGGCAATCACTCTTCTCACCAAGTCTATAAAACCCTTGAGTTCTATCCACAGGTCCCACAGCCCCAGATGCACAAACCAGTATAGATCATGCTAGCCACTGAGTTCTTAGTTGTCGGTAAGGTTTCCTTCTGGAGCAGTGGCACAGTGGTCTGGATCCTTAGAGCCTGTTATGTGCACTAAGTCCTGGGGACAAGCAAGGTAGGATGTGTCCACATGTCTTTTCTTGCTAGCTCTCGGCCACCATGCCTATGGTATGAAGCCTGTCCCTCCAGCCAGCAGAAGCTGCTAAAGGAAGTCCCTACCTGGGCCCAGAGAGTCTTCCCTTCACTGCTAGACCAGGGCTCACGCTCCTGACCCTGCCTGATCTCACGCCCTGCTGCAAACTCACCCCACCCCGTAACTCAGAGGCCCATCAGGTGGCCTCCTTGTGAGCTTAGCAGAACGTTTCTATGACACAGGCATGCAATGAGGTGGCCGGAGAGCTCAGAGAACTATTTTGGGATGAGTGGCTTATTCCCCTCACCCCTCTGGCATTTGCTTTTTGAATCCTCCACAGGATTCCACAGAGGCCTTAGAGAGGGGGTTGCCTTTCCCTGAGCTACAGAGGAGGAGGGGAGGGGCAGAGCAAGGCTCAGTGTATCTCTCCTCCTCTCAGGAAAGAAACTGTGGTCTGCTGCCATTTTTCAGAGATGCTGTAGGCGTGCCAAATACCTGTCAGGTGGTCCTGTGTGGTGGGCTCAGGCTGGAAGGTGAGAAAGGCCTGGATGATCCCAGATGGGCAAGATGAGCCCAGATAGGGCAGGGATGCCTGGCTGTACAAGTTCTCAGAGGGCATGAAGCTCACTGCCTGCTTGCCCAGAGAGGAAGCCTAATCCTGTGTCTCAGAGTGCAGGGCAGGACCAATACCTAATGGCCCTCATTCCCTCACCTCTGGGGGGACCTGATGTGAGTTGTGGTACTTCAGGTGGGATCCTTTGTCCCCCTCAGGCCCATTTGAGTGTTCAGACAACCCTTGGGCAACGTGGCAGTTCTGACCCTCGTTTTCCTGAATAAAGAGACGGTAGGTGTCCTGCTAAGTCTGTGCCTACTGCGGGTGCCTCTGCCCACGAAAGCGATGAGCCCCCTGAACTGTTCAGAAGGCTTCCCCTTCTCAGGTCCTCTGACCTTGATAGCATTCCTGCTCTAACACCAGCTGAAGCTGAAACAGAGCTGGGCCTCTCTCTCTGGTTTGCAGGTTGCAGTGTCCTGAAGTGGTCCATCATGTGTCTCTGTCTCCTGAGTCATCACGCTGGCCAGGGCCCATCCTGAACCTTTCAGGATAGCCCTCTCGTAAAATCCCACAGCTGGAAATTGACCAACTTGGGATTTAAACACAGGCTTAAGTAATACCCCATATTGTCTCTCAGAGATCTGTTTGCAAACAACTTTAAATGTCTAATATCCCAAGTTGGTCATGTCAGACTAGTGCACTTACCCAGAAGCCACATCACACTTGCTTGAACAACTCTCTAGGGTTGACAGCTTATTCCTTATGTGCTATAACCCCTTAAAAAAAGATAGCCCACCCTAAGCCTCAGTTTGGGATTCCCTGCTAGTGGCAGCAAGTCTGTTCTCTGCACCTCATCAAAGACATCAGCCAGCTGCTCTTCGGACCTCTGGCAGCTCCCTCCCTCTGGGCTTCTCCCCCGCTCTCTGAAGGTCTTCCGAAGAGCCACAGGCTCCTCGGCTCTGGGTTTCAGTGGTATACAACCTTTCTCTCAGCTCCTCTCGGCCTCTGAGGTGAGACTAATCATGACATTCAAGTTCAACTTGCCACTCTAACCCTCCCACACAGAGGTCCAGCTCAGGAGAGTCCAGAGGCTAAGGTCAAGACTATAAGGTCTCCAGGTCCAAGGTCACATGGTGAACCAGAGAGAGCAGTTGAGGTCCTTGTTGCCTTCTCTAGGAGTCTCTTCACTGTGGGCAGCCCCATGACAACTTTAGGGGCCCAAGTCTTTACCCTATCCCTGTCCTGAAAGATTTTGTTCCATGAAAGCACCTAAAGTTCCTTCTTCTGAGAGCAGATGGACTCGGCCCAGCCCACGGCTGTTCCAGGCTCTGGGCTGCCCTAGGACCTAAGCTGAAAGGATGCAATCTCTTACCTCGGGGTACAGGAAAGAGGTTCAGAACCAGAGCCACTGCTGGTCACAAAGCAATTGGCAAGGGTAGCTTGGCTGGGACACCAGCCAAGTGGCTACAGTGGCTACGCAAGTTACCCAAAGGAGCTTTGGTTTGTTGTGGGGGTTGGTCTCTGTGGGTAAAGCAAGTGGCTTACCCAGATCCCCAGCCTGTCTTAGAATGGGCTGGGCCTGCTCTTGCTGTACCCCTGAAGATGGAAGGGGGCTGGAAGAGCCTTAGCCTCTCCTGACACAGTTCCACAAGATGCCTCTCACCAGCTGGCTCTTCTTCTGCCCCTTAGGCTAAAGTTACATGGGGAACAGGATATTCAGCTTAGGCTCCACACAGGCAGGACTGTCCACGGGCTTTTACCACCTATAACCTTTATGCCATCTCCTGTCCATCTTTCCAGCCTCCAGTCTCACAACACTCCTCCATCCTCCATGAGTTCCAGCCATCTCTACCTATTGACCACACCCCAATATAATATATCTTCATGCCTGCCTCAGGGTCTTTGCAAGTGCTTGTCTTCTGTTTCCACAATCTTCTTTTCTGCCTCAATGGTCTACTCAAATACCTTCTTGTCTGTGGAGCTCCCTCTTGTGTCCCAAGGATGGTCATTGCTCTTTCTTCTGTGTCTCCCACACCCATTTGCCCTGACATGCATGACCCTGGATAGGAACATGGCATGTATATGCCTGTCTCTACCCAAGATTCATGAGATCTTGGAAGGTGCAGAGTTTGTCTTGTTCTTTGAACTCCCAGTGTCTTCTACAGAGCAGGGGTCAAAGTCTGTGTCCTGAGAATACATACGGACAACATGAAAAATGCATGCTGTCCAAAGTATAAATATGCTTGATTTTTTGGCAACTTTACAGGCTGAGGAAAACCAAGCCACTCCCACTCTGCTCCTTGACCGACCATCTGCTGTTCAGGCCCTACCACCCAGTGCTGTGAAGATCCCTAGCCCAGGTAGTTGCATAGGGACAGATTTTCTGGGGCCATGGAGCTCAAACTGCCCTGGTCTCTTCCCAAGGGCCTCACTTCTGCCTTTAAAAAGGCTTGGTGGAAGGATAGGTCTCTGCCAAGGCTGACCTGGGGGAGAAGTGCCAACTTAGGGAACAACAATAGAACAACTTTCTGGTCAGCTTTCCCAACAAAAATAACTTGGAATTTATGTCCCTGCACATGCTGTTCCATGTTTCTACTTAAATTCCTCTTGCTGCTGCCTAGAAGCATTCAGATTGCAAACAGCCCTGCCTTGGCATTTGGGAGGTCATAGCCATTCATCATCGGGTGGGGGGGGGTGTTTTATTTCAGTAGAGATTCCTTAAGTCCCCACTGAGGGAAAGTTCTATGGCTAAGGCCTTGGTGGCCCCAGATGAACTCAACACTGAAGGGGAGAAGGGAAGGCAATTTTTCCAGAGCTAGGTTGCATCTCTATGTGAGGTGTGTCTTAGACACTTAGTCACACCATAAAGCCTCCCAGCAGAGCAGGGATGACACATTACCATTCCTATTTTACCAGCGAGGTAGTCAAGGCAGCAGGATTAAAAAATAATGCCATCCCAAAAGAAGATGCTCACATCTTCATCTACAAATCTGTCACTTCTTTTGCTTTTGTGGCAGAGGGAAATTTGTAGAGGTGATGAAGAATCTTGAAATAGAGGCCTTCCTGGACCAGCAGAGTGGGCCCAGTCGGGGCTCAGGGCCACAGAGGAGGGTGGTCAGAGGCCAGGGTCAGAGCGCTTGTCCACAGAAGCTACCATTCAAGTGACGTGGGGCCATGGACAAGGGATATGGGAAGCTTCTAGAAGCCAGATAAGAGATGGAAACAGATTTTCCCTTGAAGCCAGAAGAAGCACAGCCATACCTGATGCCTTGATTTGACCCTAGAGAGTCTGATCTTGCTGTCTAATCTCTAGAACAATAAGATAGTAAACTCACATTATTTGAAGCCACTAAGTTTGTTGCAACTTATTTCAACACTAACAGGAAACTAATACATGAGACACGTATTAGTGACTTTTTCATTGTTGTGACTCAATGCCCAACACGCACAACTTTAGGCAGGAAAGATTTATTTTAGCTTACTGTTTCAGAGAGTCACAGCCCATTCATGGGTGGGCAGCTGGAAAAATGGTAGGACCATATGCCAGGGCCACAGCTGGAGCCGGAGCTCCAGAGACAGAAATCCTCACAGTACAATGGAACACAGACAAGCCTGGGAGGAAAGGTGGAAATAGCACACACTCTTCCAGTTTAGGTCCCAAGCATCAACCCCTTCCAGCCAGGTCCCACCTTCCAACACTACACAGTATCCATAGGTACGTGAGACTTTTGGAGGACTCTCCAGATCCAAACCACCACATTCTGTCCCGGGCCTTCAAAAGACTCATGTTTACTCTTATAAGCAAAGGCTTTTAGTCCTTTTCCAAGAGTTGCCAAAGTCCCAACAGTTCAAGCACTGCTAAAAGAGAGAGAGAGAGAGAGAGAGAGAGAGAGAGAGAGAGAGAGAGAGAGAGAGAGAGAAAAGTCCACGTCTAAAGTCTCCTCTGAGATGCAAGACAAACTCTCAGCTGATCTCCTGTGAAAACCAAAAAGAGGTAAGCCCTTCCAAAATACAATGGCACAGGGTACTCTTCCTGCAAACCAGTCGTAAAGGCTTCCAAACCATGTGATCAGGTAAGTCACAGCAAAGACCCCACTCCTGATACCAGTTTCTGTATCAGTTACTTTTCCATCACTGTGACTAAATACTTGACATGCACAACTTTAGGGAGGAAAGATTTATATTAGCTTACAGTTTCAGAAAGTCACAGTTCATTCAAAGGTGGGTGGCTGGAAAAATGGTGGGATTAATATATGAAATTTTTCCCAAGGTATCTGAGCTGGCAAGAGCAGAAGTTGAAATTGAGCCCAAGTTTATCTGACTTCAAAAGATGATAAAAACTGAACATTTATATTTTCCTAAATTTTACATATTAAAGCCTAACTCCCATTGTGGCTGTATATGGAAACAAGGCTGCAACATAATAATTTGAGTTAAATGAAGCCTTAAGGATGTGGCTCAGATCCAATAAGGTTAGTGGGCTTTTCTTCTCCCTCTACTACATGTGGACACAGTACGGAGGTGGCTAACTGTGAGCCAAGAAAAGACCTTAACTATAAACTATGTTGGCACTTGACTTTGGACTTCCAGTGTCCAGAGTGGTGAGAAGTCAATTCCTGTTGCTTAAACCCCCTGGTCCATAAGATTATGCTATGACAGCCCGCGCAGATGAACACAGATGCTCAGTGTTTCATCAGAACTCAGGCCCCATAGATAAAGGAGATATTCTTTGGCCAGTAGGAGAGGTACCTCAGTCCCATGGTAAACTGGATGCCCAGACACCGAACCTGGATTTGAGACCTGGAAGATGCTCCCCCAAGACCCACTGAGGTATTCCCTGAGAAAGGCCCACTTTCTGCTTCCTGGAGAAACTGCAAGGATTGCTGCCTTCCGTTCCCAGGGGGACCCGGACGGGAGCTGTCCTACAGGGACCACAGCTGGCTGAGGCTTCCACTAGCAGTGGGCTGGATTGGGGTGAGAGCAGGGCTTCTCACCCATTCTGGGTGAAGCTGGGGAGCAAGGGGGACTTCTTTGACATTTGGAAGAGCCAAAGCCCAGTTCTGCCATGGCCAGCTGAGAGATTTTGAATAAGACGCTAACTCATCCCTGTCCTCTGTCTCTCCATCTGTAAAATGGGCAAACAATATGTATCTTTTAGAGCTCTGACAGGCAGGATCTTGCACGCCAGCCTAAGTGGAGCTGACACTCATTTGACTCACAGTGCCAGGACTGCTGTGCCACCTTTGTAAGTGGCAGGAATCCAATCTAGCTGGGAGGGGAATTGGAGATTAAATGCTTTTAATGTAACCTTCAGAGTCAAGTCACGTATTCTCAGCTCAATTACCTGCTCCCAACCAGCACACCTGGTCAGTGGGTGTCTGAGGTAGGCCATCTGTTCTGGGCTTGCGCTCTCCATCACAAGGACAAATGGCCTCCAGGGCTCCTCCTCATGGGACGGCATCTGTGACAAGGCCCTCTGGCTGGCAGCCCTTTCTGAGAAGCTTCCTGCCTGCTACTCCTCCCTCCGCACAGCTTCTCCTTCATCTCTCCTCCTCCCACTCCTTTCTGGAAGTGGGGAGCAGGGTCTGGGGGCGTCTGAGCACAGGGAGAGTGCCAGTTCCGGCAGCCTCTTCAAGTGACTCTTCCCGGATTTGTTTTCAAAAATGCCCTTCAGTGACACATCTACTCACGATGCTATATTTATCTGTGTGAGAGGCAGGACATTTTTGAACGGATGTGATTTCTGCCTCTGCCAACCCCACCAAAAAAGTCTCATTCTTATTCATTTCTTCCTGCCTCTGTCTCTCACACACTTCTATAGAAACATATTCAAATGCCCCTGTACACATGCACACACATGGTCACAGACACACAAGTGTACACAGACCCACATGCATACCCGTGCATGTTCACACATACACACAAGTGCACTCTTACCCACATGCATGTTCACACAGGCACACATGAACACACACAAAAAGGTGCCGGGTCAGCAACTACTATTTTATAAGTCCCTTGGTTGACTTACACCTGTCTACTGGGATGGGTGGAAAGGCAGAAGAACAGGTAGATGACAGCAAGATGGTAGCTGTGCAGACAGGCCTGTCTATCCAGAGACACAGCTGGTCATGAAGACAGGAGGAACAGGGAATCACAGAGGACAGCGGGGTGAACCATTCGCTTTTTGTCTTCCAAATTCACTGAACACCCGCTTAGTGGGAGGCAAGTCAGCTGAGGGTGGCAGAGAGGCCTCCACGCACAACGCTGTGGGCGGAGGAGGTAGGTAACAACAAGAAGTTTGCTTCCCGGCTCCAGCAAAGTTGCTGAGCGCAGGCACACTATTTGCAGTGACCCAAGGCTAAGATCTGGGGAAAGGTAAACAAGCAAGATTCCGGAGTGTCAGAGGCAGCTGTAAGAAGGATGAAAGGTTTGGGCTCTGCGCCTAAGTTAAATGACTCAGGACCCAGGCCTCTAGTAGAGCAGGGGGCACTCCCACCTTGACCCAGACATGAGAACCATCAGAACCTCACAGACCTCCAGGGAGTACCCCAGGGAGGGAAACGTTTTACTCTGGGCTCCTTGATCTGAACCCTGGATAGATTTAAGTTGCAGGTATCTAAGAATTGAAAAGAGAGAAAAAAATAGATGGCGGAGCGTGTGTTTCTAGAGAAGGATGTGAAGTTGAGACTGGAAGAACATCAGCTGTGTGTAGGAACAGGGGGCGGGGAGAACAGTCGGCATGGAGAACTCAACAGGAAGGCGTCTCAGAGTGAAACTGTAGCTGTAATGGCGATGCAGGGGGCCCACCCAGGGCCTCCTCCAAAGGGTACAGGGCCAGGACCCTTAGAGATCTCGCCTGAGCTCAGGAGGCCTGCCTGGCGTAGGGACCAGCTCACAGACGGTAACGTGAAGGGAAGGGATGCTAGGTGGGAGGAAAGAAGCACCCTTGATGAGGGTGTCTCTGGAGCCATGAGGTGCTGGGGGGAGTGTTAGAACCAGATGATGCAGGTCTTCACTGACCAGTAAGGGAGCACAGGCAGCTTACTTCGCCTCTTTCAGATACAGTTTCTGTATGTGTTACATGGAGTCATAAAAAATATAGTGTAAGGCTTTGTGGGACCAAGTAAAGCAAGGCATGCCAAAATGTTTTTCAAAAGTGCTTTCTAAATGATAAATTACAAGTGTTTTCCTCCAAAAGAGGCTGAGGGACATTCTAAAAAGAAGATGGGTTTTGAAGTCTAGGGGGCAGACTGAAATTCTGGTTGTACCCGGGTTTTATGCTGTAGGACCATGGGAAGATTCTAGAATATAAGTAGATGTGTATGTTTCATATACTCATCTTATTTCTACAGTTATATGCCTTGTTATATTATTCACCTGTTTTGGTGAAATATTCTATAAACTTCGTTTAGGTTCAGTTACTGAGTCTTCAAATCAGGCAGGGAGACCCGCCCCAACTCTGCTTTTATTTTTCAAGATTGTTCTGACTGTTCAAGTTCCTTTGCTCTTCCATGCAAATTTTAGCATCATGTTGTCATATTTTTACAAAAAAAATTTGCAAAGATTTTTATTACAGTTGAATCAAATCCACAAGTTGGTTCCTCTTCATACTGGGTTTTCCAACCGTCTGCATTTATTTAATCTCCTTTGATGTCTTTCATCACGTTTTGTAATTTTCACCAGATAGATATTACCATTGAAAAATGTAGAACTAAGTATCTAATGAGTTTGTTTGGTCATCTTCTTCAGTCTGGCTTAGGCGCTTGTCTGATTTATTCATTTTCCACAAAGAATTAGTTTTTCAGTTTGAGTTTTTTCCTGCTGTTTTTCTGTTTCTATTTTCATTGATTTCTGCTCTTTGTTTTCATTTCCTGTCTTAATTTTCTCTTCTATTCTGGTTTCCTAAGGTAGAAGTTAGCTATTTATTTTATTTATGCTTCTCGAATATAAGTGTGTTCCTATATATCTACCCTTTAAGCACAGACTTAAAACACATCACATAAACCTTAATATGCTGAGTTCTTGTTTTTACTCAGTTTAAATTATTTTCAATTTCCTGTTACCTTCCCTTTGACCCATAGGCTATTTGGAAGTGTTGTTTTAAATTTCCAAATATTTGACATATTTGAGTCTTTTCCAAATATCTTTCAGGTTTTGATTTCTAGCTTAATTCTGCTACAATCAGTAAACATATTTTTCTCTTATTTAAATTCCTGCATTAGTTTTTAAATAGCCCAGTCTATTTTTGTGAATTTTCCACAACCTATTAAAAAGCAATGAGTGTCCTGATGTTGGAATACTCTATAAATACCAATTAGGTACAGTTACAGGTCAAGGTTTTTTTATACATTTAGAAATTTCCTGACTGCTTTTTTGTTAGTTTTTTAGAGAGGATCATATCTAAGTACAATGCAAATTCTCCTATTTCTCTTTTCAGTTATATCAGATTGTGCTTCCTGTATTTTGAAGCTCTCTCTTTACCCAGATTCATATTTAGGATTGTATTTTTAACGTGTGTGTGTGTGA